>JAEQBH010001344.1:600000-1039652 GCA_016808115.1 Tetrastigma voinierianum
GTTCACTTTATTGTAAATGAACTTAAATCAGAAATATTTTCATAACCCAGAGATTTTGTAAAAATCTACTCGTCCACTGAATAATTGTGATTGATCACTTGAAGTCGTAAAATATTTCGTCGATCTCGAAATTTATGAAATTTTTTTTAAGGTCCTTTAGATTTCAAGAGACGAATTTACTTGTTGTGATAGTTTAGGTAAATCTCAGCTAGAGAATTTTCGAGACTTCCCTGAACTATTTTGGCAATTTATTATTATTATTTTACTATTTAAACTTCCATTAATTATACTTTCACCCCTTCCACTTTCCTTAATTGTAAAAGTGTCACAATTCTTTGAAAACTTTATAATTTCACCCTTAAAACAACTTTCAAAAATTCTATTATGACACTAAAATAATTAAGGAAGTCCCTTGGTACCGCATCACCAGTACACACTCTCGGGACGGGCGTTCTGAATCCTCCCTCCTTAAAAGAACATTTTCGTCCTCGAGATTGAACAAAACTAACATAAAGAGGATACCTTGTCTGAAAACAATTGAGGATATTATTGCATGTCCCGAGGCCTCGCTCACATTAACCAGCCTCTTTAATCCCTTGATTCCCAATAAAACTTTGACTAACGGAATGGCCTTGTCGCAAAATGCGCTCTCTATGATCTACCACTATTTGCATTTAAGAACGCTCCTTATAGGTCAAATTATCCTTTAGTTCTACTGGTTGATCTCTGAGTACATGGGAGGGATTTGGAATGTACTTCTTGAAGACATGGATACATGAAAAAGCGATTATGAACCTTGAAACTGACTGGAGGAAGGTGTAATCTATATGCCTCACTTGGTCCCACTGCGTAATAATCATGTAGGCGCATGTCTGGGCCTCGGCTTCCGCGTGCTTCAAATCTGAGGACACCTTTCAAGGGAAACTTTGGGGAAGACCACTGTAGCTGATGGCTGCCAGATCTACGGCGTTTGTTCGCATAACTTGCAATGCATCCTGGCTATCTTGGAGTGTCTCGGACAATGCGGATCTTATCTAAGGTAATTTGTACTAACTCTGGGTCTATCAGTCTCCTCTCTCCTACTTCATCCCGACATACAGTACGACATAGGCCGTCTGATGGCGAATAGAGGCCATGCATCGGATTGATAAGCTGTTGTTGTAGGCGAACTCCATCGAGGAGATAAATGCATATCGACTTCACTTAAACTCTATCACGCATGCTCTAAGCATATCCTCCCCAGTGTCACGAATAAGTTCTCTCACATTGACCATCCCGATCCCGAGAGGATGGAACATCTTGGGAGTCTGTCAGTCCCAGTAGGCGTCCTGTAAGGCGGACCAAAATCGGATGTGAATGGGGTCTCGATGCGAGACTACTCCGATAAGAGGGAACACCATGTAATCTAACTATCTCCTCCACATATAATTTGGCCAACTTGTCAATAGGTCATCATTGCCCTAAGCCCAGGGAGAAAAATGCGCGGTTTCGTTAATCCCATCCTTGTCGCCCATATGGCATCGTGTTGTCTCCGAGTTCTCGGAAGCCCAGTAACAAAATCCATAGTAATCTTATCCCACTTCCATACAGGAATCGGAAGGGGTATGTGTATCTTCCTGCGGGATACGGTGCTCTTGCCTTTACTGTGACAGGTTAGGCATCTGGATCTCTGAATCGCGATTTCCTTTCCATGCCGCCCTTGATAATGCTCCCTCAGTATGTCGTCTTGGTGCTACGAGGGGTGCATGGCATATCTTTGAAGAGTGAGGCCTCTTCCGGAGATTTCCCTTTTTAGTTCACCTATTTCGGGTACACACATTGACTCCCTCTGACTATTACGCCATCGTCTCGATCACGGAACTCTAGTTTCCTACCACCCTCGATCCTACGCACCGACTTAATCATACGAGAGCTTCTTGACCTTCCTTGATCGATCCTGAAGATGGCCAGACATAAAATGATGCCAACGGTGTCTTTGTATCGACTACGGTAGAACTCCTAAGATCTCGACTCATCAACGATGGGAGATATCGCATCTGCCAGTGACATAGGAACCCTCAGGTTTCCCGACTTAAAGCGTCGGCACTTTCATTAGCCTTCCCCGGATGGTACTACATCGTGCGATCATAATCCTTAATCAACTCCGACCACGTGGCCTTGCCAAGTTAAGCTCTTCACGGTGAAGATATCACTACTTGAGGCTCTTATGATCAGTGAATATCTGACAGGGAACACCGTATAGATAATGTCTCCAGATCTTTGGAGCGAAAACCAGCTGCTTTGCTAGTTCACAAATCATGGAGTCGGGTAGTGCAACAGTGCTTCTTTAGCCCCGGCGGGAAGCATAGTATCACTTTCTACCATCTGTCAAAACACACCCTAACCCTTGTCTTGAGGCATCACTATATACCACATAGCGAGTGCCTTTCTTTGACGGTAGTGCTAATATCTTGGAAGTACATTGTCAATCTCTTTGTCGTCTCCTCAAAACTTCTATTTGGCGAGTATCGACCACTTTCAATTTCGATCCTTTTCAATAGATTTGGTGTGGAGTTCTTATCTTCGAAAATCCATCAACAGAATTTCTGTAATAACTTTGCCCGATCGAGCTGCGAGACGAGGAAACATTTGTGGGTGGCTTCGGGTTCCGCTGTAGCCCGTCTTACGAGGATCCACACTAATACCTTCTGGCAGAAATGGCATGACCAGCTGCTTTGTCGACAAAAGCGGCGCCTAAACTTGGCGTATAAGCGCTCTCTAAGGAATCTACTTAATCTTGTCAGAGGATGCTCTGCATGTTCCTCTGGGTACTGGCATCTAACTAGAATGTCATCGATGAATACGATCACACAAACTTATCCATCTGAGATTTGAATACCATTCATCAAATCCATGAAACGTTTGGGGCGTAGTCGTCTGAGATATGGCATCACTTAGGAACTCGTATTGGCCAAGTATCTCGTCTTGAAGGCGATCTTAGAAACATCATTCTCTGGACCCTCAGGCGTGGTAGCACGATCTTGATTCGATCTTACTGGCCCTTCACGGGGATCCATACGATTGGTCAAATGGCTCATCTATACGAGGAAGCGGATGCGGTTGCGTATTGTCGCCCGGTCGGTATCACATAGTCTATACCTGGCAAGTAAGCTTCCATCTTTCTTCTTCTGAGAGGCGGAGCTCTCACGGTGAGGTACTAGGTCGGATGAAGCCCTTGCTTAGCAATTCCTCGGTGTGCCTTCAATTCTTTGACTACGATGTCGCCGTGCATGTGGAGGAATGGATATCGGCTCGATCCCTGGAACTAGTTCAATACTTGAAGACTCGATTTCTACATCAGGGGGTAAACCTGAAATATCATCACGGAAAGACATCACGGGAACTCTTTGACTACTATGAGGATGTCTTGGTAGTCATCCCTCTTGTCTCCTATCCACTACAAATGCCAAATAACCACGGCAACCTTCCGTTTATTTCGTCGCGGCATTGTGAGACCAGGAACGCGGCATCTATATTACAGTTACGAAATATCATTGCAGGTTTCCTGTAGAACTAGATCTTGCTTTCTTTGCCCTTGCTCTGGCTCTGGATGGCTCCATGCCGAGCCAACGGTCCATACCAGATGAGAATGGCTGGATGCTTTGTGCTATCAAGTCTGGCGGAAAATCATGATACGGATCGCAATCTTACTGGAACTATCGCTTTGGATGTCATAGTATCCCCGTTAGTGAGAGCCACCATCCACGACCATCATAAGAATTTGGGACTCTATCGGTGCCTCGATTGAATGATGCCCGAAATAAATAGATAGTGGCTCAGGTCCGCAATGCATTGCATCATGATCGTGTGAAATCGTACCGTTATGATAATCGGTGGGTGCATGTACTTTCTGTTTATGTGTTTGTGATGCGGAACTTTGAGTGCGGGGGTATGGCTGGATTAGGCGTGAGAGTCTCTTGCCTCACCTCCTGCACCTACCACGACCTCTACAGGTCTTTGTGCGCCACCTCTGCTTAAACCACCTACCATCTGATGGGACCTTTGGTGCTGGGGTAGATATCTTGTACTACCTCGGAGACCTGCCATTCTTCAGCGTAGACAGTCTCGGATAAGTGACCTTCACTTTCTTGATGGAAACATCTGTCATATTCATCCACACTCTCGAGATGCCTCCTCGACATGTAGACCTGATGGAAAAGATGATCCACGAAGATCTACCACCTCTGAAATTTGGTGGTGATCCTAACGGATCACTGTTTGAAATCTTTGCTCCACCGTCCTTTGAGCCTGCATAGGTCGAACTTCTTTCCTTTCTTCCTAACTAGGCCATTTGGTGCAGTGACTAGTCTTCCAGGATCACCTCTCTTCTTTGTGCGGCCGCCCACGAGTTAGAGCTGAAGCGTCCTTTACACCCTTGAGTGCGGCCTCGAAGCCGGCTCTCGAAGTTATTTTGAAGGATGCGAAATTTAGATGAACTTTAGTTACGCGTTCGAAACCGACCATGAATCGCTTACGCCTGTTCCTCATTTTCACGTATCATAGGCACGATTCCCGCGAGTTCGAAACCTGCGCTCCCATGATACGTCAGCTACGTGGGATCATTGCTCTAACCTAAAGAATTCTTATTTTGCATCGATAACTCATTAGTCAAAATAAATGCATGGAATGCACATCGAAGGCGGTCCCCAGTGACTCTGTAAGTGTATATCTTAATGGCCTCCACGATTCACTTGGCCTGGCTACTGTCAAGAACCACGAAAAGAGGACTTTTCGCTCAGCTCCCAAGAACGCAGTAACCATAAATTTCACTTTAACAATACAGCCATAAGTATCTTTGCTCTGGGTAGCCATTAGCATCATAGTTTTAGCCACTAATTTTGAAACGTTCTATCATGCCCCTACGCTCTTGAAGAGACTCGTGGGTGACGGGTAGGCTAGCTGTAACTATATGTCTTTGATCCATCGTCGAGAATACGCCGCTTTAGGTGCGGCCCTCGATGGATTACGATGGGGGCGATTCATTGAAGCATTTTCAGATCTAGGGGTGTGCTCGACATAATATCTCTCTGAGTGGTGCCTCGGTGCGGAAGTGCTAGATGAGCCTCTACGACCTCGTCAGACGGAATCTTTGTGAATTTCAAAGTTAAATATTCAGTGACACTTTACAATATTTGATGCATACGAGGGTTCAGTAGCAATGCTTAGATTCTGATAGAAAATCACATTATAAAAAAATAATTCTATAGAAATCTGTGGAAAGCGCTGGCAGAATGAGAATTTGTGCTGGCGCTCGATGCGAGTTGGCTGGACCCCCGCTTCCTAGTGACGGCGAGGAAATGCAGGCGATCCACGGTAACCTCCCGACCCGAAGCTTCGCTCGGTGACAAATTTACCATGAAGTAAGCGGGTCACAAAAGCTGAAGCGTATTTTGAAAGCGTGGGTTATAAAATTTTCACTTTAAATCAAAATCCACCTTTAGATTTAGCGAAAATCGAAATGACATAACGTTTTGCGGTGGTCGAAGCCCCAATACAAAATCACTGTATAAAAAATATACACTCCAATGTTTCCAAATGTCAATTCTAATGATAAAGGGCCTGCAGTGCCAGTGAATATAAGATAAGGATCGATCAGCGTAATTTTTGTCGCAACTGTTTTTCTCGAAACCATGCGTAAATGTATTTCACAAGATATTTCACGTATACAAAATGCCACATTTGCTTTTACTAGTTTTAATTTACACATATCTTATATATAATCACGACACGGCGTCTAGGGCGAGGATCACGGAAAGGTCTTCGGCTTCAACACACTGAAAAATTATTTTAAAAAGCAGCGTGAGCCCAGTAGAACCGGTGAATCTTATAAGTTCTAAATCTTTCTTTGTCTGGCATTTTGTACCTCGATATGAAAATCGTATATAAATGGTTGTAAAAGCTGTTGCTTGAAAGCGGAATTTTGCTATGAAAACCATTTAAAGCTGTTTTATTTATTCCTAACTCTTGTGATACGGCTTACTTTCTCTTGTATTTGATGTGGTTAATATACGAAAGTGCTATCTTGCTTTGTAAATCAAGTACCAACACTGTGGCCATTTGCGCAAAATACCACACAGAAGTATGCCTGCTCGGAACCTCGGAACTGGCATGGTAGTGAACACCTCAGACATGCAGAGCTAAGATGAATCCAGTGAACACGGCGGGATAATATAAGCGTAATGGGCACCAAGACCAAAATGCTCGATGATGGAACCTCGGAACCAACACCTCATCGCTATGTACTAAATCCAGTGGCGCTAACTATATACCTCGAATGTGCAGAGGGGCGACTCATATATATAAATACTTTAGATCTAACCCCAAATTGCCCATTAGGCAATATAGTTAGTCATAATATCCAGCAACCTTGCCATGCACAATCCGAAATACATCTGACCGAGTTGTGCCATCTAGGGGTTTTGCTAAACCAGGCCAAACTGTTTCTTAAATACTGAAATCGAACTTTTCTGCTAAGTATAACAATTGGGAGGAAAAAAAATGCTTTATAAATTTATATTTTCAAAGCACTTTACAAACTTGTAATTTAAACACTTTCGTTTTAAAAAAGAATTTTGAGTACTCACCTTTTTCTCGACTAATTTCTTTCAAATCTTGTCAAGCACTCTAGATTCTCGTCGGATACTCAAATCGCCTACACGAATTCATTCCAAATTACGAAAATGCCCTCGGTTTAACGTTTTAACCATAAAACATACACGAGGGCTTTCAAACCCATTGTCTTGACTATATCGAGCGAACTTGATTCTAACAAAACTGCGTGCTAGTCCCATTCGATATGGACGCCGATAATATGATGTGAAATTGACGAAATGTCCATGCATTAAATGCCCCATAAAAACTATACATTTTATGAAGCTTTTTTTGACTCGAGGACTTTCGGAGAGTCTAAAAATGCGAAACATTTACGAAAATTTGTCAGAGCATGTTATACTCCACGAATTTCAACGGCGGGCAGAAAACGATTCCCAAAATTCTATTTATTTTGTCGGACAGTCGAAAAATTCCTAAAAATTCTAAACTCAGTCTAAAAATTTTGGGACTGAAGTTTACGACCTTTCACGAGTCTCTGAAAATTTCAAGCCATTACTATAGCATTTAGGCTCGAAATAACACAAGTAGACAAATTTTCTACCTTTTAAAGTTTGTGAGAAAGGCTGAATGTTGTTTTCCTATCGTAGCTCTCTTGAGTAATTCCAACTTTGTGTACAACCACGATAAAGCCCTACGGTCCAATTTAAAGTAATCGAGAAAGAAAAAGGAAAGAAAATAAAAAATAAAACAAATCTCTCCCCCGATTCGTTTTACTGTCTCTCCGTCAGACGCCACCTTTACCTTTTGATTTTTATCCTTTTTGTTTTTTTTTTTTTGTTTTTTTTTTCTTTAATTATTATTATTATTTTCATATACGATTTCTATTGCTCCATTCGGGTCCATTTCTATCCCAAAAATTTTTATTTTTTTTCAGTTCACTTTATTGTAAATGAACTTAAATCAAGCCACTTCGGCTTAAGGATTTTATATAAAATCTGGCCCGAATCGTTGTGATTGATCACCCGAAGTCGTAAAAATATTCCAGTCAGGTCTCGAATTCAACGAAATTTTTAAAGTCATTTAGATTTCCGCGAGGCAATTGCTGTGTGATCCGTTTAAAATCATCGAGATCTAGAGAATTTTCGAGACTTCACGAACTATTTTGTGATTTATTATTATTTTACTATTTAAGCTTCAATTAATTATACTTTCACCCCTTCCACTTTCCTTAATTGTAAAAAGTGCCACAATTCTTTGAAAACTTTATAATTTCACTCTTAAAACAACTTTCAAAATTCTATTATGCTTAAAATAATTGAGGAGTCCTTGGTACTATACGGTTACACATCTGCAGTACACCTCTCGGGACGGGGCGTTACAACAGCAGTGGCTTTCGACACGGCCACGAGTGTGTGAGCCTAGGAGTGCTGTCTTTACCTGGAGTGCTTTGTGCGCACACAGGTGGCCCTTCTTTGAGCTAGCAGTTGTACACTTAATTTTTGCTTTATTTGAGACTCGATCTTGTTTACGAGTCCTTTGTTCGGTTTCACTATTCATGAACAAGCATTCATCACAAAAAAAAAAAAAATTGAAATTTTTTTAATTAAATAAAATAAAATCAAATCAAATCAAATCAAATGAGACAAAATTTTGGAAAAATGAAATTTTCGAAAATAAAATTTTTGTGGATAAAAATGATTTAACATGTGAATTAGTTGTCTCGCATTGCATATAAATGTAGGGACATAGTATATGAACTGTATTTTCTGTGTATGAATAGTGTCTCAGGGCTGTGTTTATGCCTTAGAAATCTTTGCAGCATTTGTGTTCAGCGCCATTTAAAGCGTAGATGGCTGGTCGAGGGCGGGAGACGAGGGCGAGAGGGACGTAGAGGGGCGATCCACGAGTGCCCCGGTCGGGCACCACTTGGCATTTGACGACCGTGTTGTCAATGAGCCTTTGTTGAGGCTGTAGGCATTGCGGTGGCTGCTATTGCATAAGAGTGTGGTATAGCGGTGGTCGAGGAGGATCTGGTAACCTCCGGAGGTTTAAGGGCGCGTCATTTTCAGACATTCACAAGGGGAGGAGATCCAGATGGTGTGACCAGTTGGTTCATGCCGGAGGTTGAGAAGGTGTTAGAGGCTATAGAGTTACCTGACCCGGGATGAGGTGCGTTCAGTACAGAGGGTGAGGCGTGGCCCGAGTGGTGGAGTGGGGCGGGGACCTCTGAGACCAGAGGCTATGACATGGGCGGATTTCGGGGAGGGCATTCGCCCAGGGAGTATTTTCCCGAGTTCTACGAGGAGGCATCACGAGAGGCTTAGGGTTCTAGGCTTAAGTAGGGCGATGGGCGTGATGGATTATGTGGCTAAGGTTCACGAAATTGCTTAGATTCTTTGATGATTCACGTTGCCATGGAGCATGACCCGAGGTTAGGAGATTTGAGAATGGGTGGGGTGTCAGTGGGCCGGGATTATGGGACTTCACCTACGGGATGGACTCCATGGATTTGAGACTGACCACGACCGTAGAGAGAAAGATAAGGATGCTCGGAGCACTTTCGGGATCTTGGGTGTTAGTAAGAGGAAGGAGAGTCGATCTTCTTCCCGATTCGGGAAGAAGCGAGAGGGCTTCTAGTTCCACGGGGTTCAGTCGCGGCCACGTCCCGGACGAGGGGACGGATGAGGGTTCTTAGTCGAGAGTGCTGGGCGAGATGGTGTCTTTGCCGTGCCCCGGCGGCCGGACGCGAAGGAGAATTGCCCTGAGACGAGGATCGGGGTTTCGGGGCGGCCTGGTCCGGTCGGTGGTAGGACGGGAGAGGATACGATTACATTCCTTCACGGCCGGTCGCGGGCGGAGGGCGAGTTTGGTTTCGGGGGAGCTACGGGCCTCCGTTTCACCAGTAGGCGAGAGAGGCGGAGTTAGCGAACCGGAAGGGCGAGGCCTGGCGAGACATCGAGGGGTTCGAGGGGCGTGTCTATGCCATCCTGCTGCGGCGATTCGGTTGGATAAACCGAGTTATAGGGTACTCACCTTACTGTATCTCGCACATGAAGCGAGTGTTATTTGATTACAGTGCTTCGCATTCATTCATTGTTGCATCAGTTGTGATAGAGTTGGGCTTAAGGAGGTTGAGACCTTAGAGGAGCCTTTGTATGTGGGTTCTCCCTAGGGATTAGGGGCGAGAATAGGTATGATATGTCGCGATTCTTGAGTTGGAGATCTCGGGGGACTCTACTTTCACGGTGGACACGAAAGGATCATGGACATGTTAGAGTTCGATGTCATCCCAAGGGATGGATTGGGCGTGTAGCTTACCGGGGTGGGTGCTCGATTGTGAGGCGTAGGAGGTTCTTTGCTACCACGCGGGGCCCGATACTCGTGTGGTATTTGAGGGAATGAGCCACATGATATTTTCCCCCCCGGGCAGTTGTGCGAGTCAGTGTCGGGGGACGGTTAGAGGGTTGGCTAAGCGAGGCACTTACCCAGGGACGAGGAAGAACAAACTTAGATCTGCCTCGGAGTAGTTTGCGAGTATGTGGATGTTTCAAATGAGCTACAGATGCCTCACGAGAGGTTGTGAACTTAATGTCGAGTTACACCACCGGTATCGCCCATCTCTGTGACTCCGCATGGGATGGCACTGGTTGAGTTGCAGGAACTCGGAGTCCAGGTCTGAGGAGCTCTTTGGATGAGGACCTTAGGCCAGAGCACTTCACCATGGGACGCTCGGTTATTTGCACGAAGAAGACAAGAACCATGTTGTGCATTGATTCTGCGACGGTTGAGCAGGGTTGCGATCGAGAATCGATACCCGTTCTGGGGATTGATGATTTGTTTGATCGATTGGGAAGGGCCTTGAGTCTGCTCGAATAGACCGCGTGGTTACCATCAGTTGAGGGTTAGGGAGATAAATATCCCTAAGGCGGCGTTTAGGATGCGTTATGGGCACTTTGAGTTTATGGTGATGCCCTTTGGATTAACGAATACGCCCGGTGACATTCATAGAATCCTCATGCATGGGGTGTTCGACCCTATCTAGATCGGTTGTAAATAGTCTTCCGGCGGATGACATTTTTGATATACTCGATCAGGTAGAACGCGAGTATCGCGAGGATCGTGTTACGATTGTTGAAGACCGTGATTTTATGCGCCCGAGTTCGATAAGTCACGAGTTTTGAGAAAACTGCGAGGGTGAGATTGCAGGACACGTGGTGTGACATCGAGCGTGTCGGTGTGGACTGAGAAGGTCGAGGGTCGTGATGAGTTGGGAGAGGGGCGAAGTCGGTGCCGAGATACACGAGTTTCTTGGGATTAGGTTGGGTACTGGAGATTCATTAGGGATTTCTCGGACCAGCAGCACATGGCGAGGGCGACCGGAAGGAGATCGAGTTTGATTAGGATGACCGTGTGAGGAAGCATTCGGGAGTTGAAGATGAGACTTATGACTCTATCTTGATGAATCCGGACGGGACGAGGGAGTACCGCAGTGTATTGTGATGCCTCGAGGGGCGGGCCCAGGATGTGTTTGATGCGATGGGAGGAGTAGTAGCTTATGGTTCCTTGGAGTTGAAGAATCATGGCGAGGGTACTGCACATGACATGGGATTAGCGGTACGTAGTCTTCGCGCGAAGATTTGGCGCCATTGACTTATATGGCGAGGAGTTCGAGGGTGTGCTCATACCATAAAAGTCGAGTATATCTTCCTGCGGCGGGACCTGATATGAGGCAACGGATCGGATGGGATTCCTAGAGAGTTATGACTTCACTTTGCATTACCATCCCACGGTAAGGCAAATGTAAAGTGAATTGATGCACTCGATCGGAAGTCGAGGAGAGTATTGGCTAGCATAGCTTCAGGGAGTGGCGGATGCGCTGAGGCGTGGGACGGAGTTTAAGCTCCTGATACGACGAGCGGGCCGCGAGTGCGTTGGGGAGTTTGAGTGGCTACTGCCAGGTCTCACGTTGACGGAGTGGTCGGAGTCTCGGTGGCGGGGACCTGAGATGGGTGTCCATCGGGGGCGGTCTGAGTCGGGTGTATGGGTGACGAGGGCTGGGCCAGGTGCCGCGCGGATGGTAGTCTTTGAGCATAGAGGACGGGTAGTGGTTCCCCGTTGTGATTTAAGAGAGGAGATTTCGGGGAGTTTCAACGCTCTCGATTTGTCGATGCATCAGGGTGGCACGAATTTACGGGACCTTCGTCGTCGATATTGGAGGATGAAGAGACACGTAGGGGACTTTGTGCGACGATGTCTCATGTGTCAATAGGTTAAGGCTAAACACTAGAAGCCAATAGAGCTACTTCAGACGTTGGAGGTGGCTGAGTGGAAGTGGGAGCACGTCACGATGGATTTTGTGACCCATTTTCCACGGACACCGCAGGGACATGATGCAGTATGGGTGATAGTGGACCGGCTCACGAAGTCGGCACATTTTCTAGCCATGCGGATGACCTTCGCATTGGAGAGATCTGTAGGTTGTATATTAGAGATAGTCGGCTACATGGAGTACCGGTATCTATGGTGTCGGGATAGGGACCCAGAGGTTTCGCACTTTTGGAAGATTTTCCAAAATTTATGCATTCTGTGACCATGGTACAGCTTTTCACCCACAGACCAGATGGAGTCGATCTAAGAGGACTATCTGAGTGTTAGAGGACATGCTCACGAGCATGCGTCTGGATCATAAGGGTAGGCGGGAAGAGCACTTGCCCTTGAAAAGTGGAGTTCGCCTACGACAACGGTTATCGGCGAGTATCACGGATGGCACCATATGGGGCATTGTATGGGAGGCCACAATACGGATCATGTCGTTATGTTGGGCCAGGGTGGGAGAGAGCTCCATCCTTTGGTCGTCTGATGCGAGACACCTACGAGAAGGTGAAGCGATGGCCAGTGTCTTCTCATGGCTTGGGCCGTGAAGGGTTATGCTATTGTGACGTCGACCCTTAGAGTTCGAGTTGGAGATCCGTCTTCTTGAAGGTGATGCTTAAGGAGGGAGTGGTCGGGTTCGTGAGCGGGAAGCTATTCTTAGGGGTTTATTCAGGCCGCCCCGAGGATGCTCGAGAGGGGTAGGCCTTTGTGCGTCTTGGGTTCGAGCTGCGCCCGGCATGTCGAGGTGTCACGAGGTGTTCACGTCTCCATGCTCAGAAATTATGCTTCGGATCGACTCATGTGGTGGATTGGGGATGGATTGAGGTTGACGATGGGACCTTCGGAGGGACCGGTGTGTATTTTTGGATGGCGATCAGGTTTTGCGATCTGAGCCCAGGTAGGGGAATTTGAGTGAGGGTCTTTATGGCGGCACTATGGGTGGAGGGAGTCGGCGTGGGAGCCTTGAGAGGGACACGTCACGGAGCCACTATCCCTTCTTATTTAGGGATGAGTACGTAGTTTAGTCGTTTAATAGTCGAATGACTAGTTTACATGCATGTGTTAGAGTGCACGTTGCATATGCATGTAGTGATTGTGATTAATCGATTTCGGAATGAAATTCCTTTTAAAGAGGAGAATACTTAAAGCAGAGTGAAAATTCAAATTCTGGATAAAGGCAAAATCGTAATTTAAATTGAGAAGCAGAAATATTTCTAGATCTCGGATGATGAAGCGGATTTCATAGTTTTGAATTGTCTCGCGAAATCTAGCTAACGTAATCGGTCGAGATGTAGTCGAATTTGCATTCGAGGCATTACGTATCGGGTGCTTGTAAAAACTACATGTGATGTGAAGAAATTAAAGCATAACATGTCTTCATGTATATGTTCTGTGAGTAAGAAATGATGGAATGGGCCAGAGATAATTGCGAAGATATGAAAATCAAAGAAGGGACACGATTGGCATTATTGAATTTGTTTAATGATAAGAGGACAAAAGTCCAAATAGTGTCGTCTCCTTTATTCAAAAGAAAGGAGAAAAACGTGAAAGGGGAAAAACAATTTACAGAAGCTTGAGATTTGAGATTTTAGTGAGAGAGAGTGTGACTTATGTCTAGGATTACGAGCAATCCAGCGGAGTGTCAGATGCCATTCGGGACCAAGAAGGAAAGTCGCTCTACGTAGTAGGGCCTGCAGCGTGGGCTCGGTTTTAAGGAGTTTCGCGAAATCAGGTGAGGGTAGGGGTTTATCCCTACTTGTTTTACTCTTGATTTAGAGCTTTGTTGATGTTTCGGTTAGGTTGAGGTCTTGGTGCCGTTTGATCAGTCCCAGTCTTGGGCAAAGTGTGAAATTTATGGCACCAAATTGAACCATCAGTGACAGATCCACACGGATTATTGTGAAACATTAATGTATGGTGTGCTATAAATTGTATTGCTTGTGATAATATGAGGCGGAAGTAATACATGAAATTGGGTTCACAAAAGTTGAGCCGATGTTGGTCGATTGGCCATGAGCGATGTAGGGTTTCAGCTGTTCACGTGAATAGTGTTCGAAATAAATTTTGTGAAATAATGTGTTTGGTTGATGATTTCATCCGGGTGCTTGTGGTTGTTGATTATTACGTGAGCTAATTTTTTGGTGTAAATGGATTGTGAAGTGCATAACATGTTTGTGTGATTTAAATTATGTAAATGTATATCATGTTATATATATTTGCATGTATTATATAAATTAGTATTGGAATTGGCATCAGTACATTCCATATCTTATTTAGAGACATACTAGAATAATAAGAGTGAGTGTAGGGTGGTTTATTGAAAGTTGTTTCGGAGGGTTGACTAATAATAATAATTATCGGAGTGTGTCCCATTCCTGATATCAAAAGGGTAGTCCGTATAAAATATCAATAAAATCCGGTCGGACGATTGATATACATCGGAGGATTGTCACGCTAAATATAGATCATCAGTCGGTCCGTACTTATATCGGAGGATTTGTCCACAATTAAAAACAAATAACTTTGTTTTGAAATAATGTTTCTCATACATTATTTAGGCATATGAGGAGTCACTGTGGACTCCTGATTAGTTGGTCATATTAGATATCCAGCATCATTTATCTGGTTTGAATGTGTGCTTTACATTAGGAGCATTGCATATGCACTTAGGTGAGAGTAAACTATTTGTGTGGTGATTCCACTAATTGGCATTAGCCTCACCCGTCAGCCACCCCTGTTTGAAATGAATTTGCAGATTCAGTGTACAGAAACATTGGTAGAGACAAGTCATCCATAACATATTGAAGAAAGTCGGAAGCTGTGACTGGTTTTATGATGTATATGTATTAGAATCCTATAATTTTAATATACGTTGTGGCTAAGAGTAAATTTTTAACTCCTTAAATTATATGGTATATATTTGTATGTTTATATAATGTTTATGGCCCAAGTGACCGTTTACTCATGTATATGTCTTCCTGACAAGTCGATTGGGGATAGGTTTCAGATTTGGGTATTCTATATAAATAGAGATCCCCGCTCACATTCGTGAATAAAGATCTGCCATCCATTCTCTTCATTTAGGTATCCCATGTTGATCTGTTGTCAACTGATCCCCAGTTCAAAGCTGTACATCACCTAGTGGAGTAAAATCTCTTCTTCCTATTAAGGATTAACCTTTGAAAATAAGGGATTTGAACTCAGAAATCTTCATACAGCACTTCTTTTTTGCCCATTCTTCCGTTTTCATGGGAATATCCATAATCTGACATCCCATATGTGGTAGGATAGCCGGCTAAAAGACTTAAAACTCTAGACGGGCTGCCTTGAAGCTAGTCTATGGGAAGACACCTTGGCTTTCTCAGACGTGCTTCAAGACTTTCCCGTCTTGATAGTCCCACCTAGTCTTAACACGGTAAGTGGGCTTGGGTCATTTCACAATGCAGGCCAAGTGAGCCTTGGGCCCATCGAGTACCGGGTCTAAAGATTATGGTACTCACATGAGTTCATTGTGTTTCACATTGTTTTTTTACTTTCATTGTTGTGAGTACCATGATCTCTGGGATCTGGTACTCGATGGGCCTGGGGCCTGGGGCCTGCTGGGCCCGTATTGTGAAACGACCCGATTCCATTTGCCTCACCAAGACCAGGCAGACATTTCTTAGACGGGAGAATCTATAAAGGCCTCCAGGGAAAGCAAGGACAAACTCTTCCTAGGCTTGCTTGAGGCGGCTTGCCTAGGACTTCAAGTCCTCTAGCCAGCCATTCTCCCCCATATGGGAATTCTATCCCATATAGAAAGTATGTTTTAAATAAGCATCTAGAAGAGGAAAATTCGCAAGGGTGATATTATCAACAGATTTTTCAGCTTCCAAATCCCTTACTCCTCGGAGAGATAATCCTATAAAAGGGAAAAATAATCCCTGATAGGGAAGAACTAGTCGTCGATAAGGAAAAGAAGATTTCCTCCCTTAAACTAGGAGGAGATAAAATCCTACCCTAAAAAGGAATGAGGGGATTTGGTGAACCGAACCCTATAAGTTGGAAAGATCCCCACTAGGGAAGAAAAGCACTTCTAACAATTCATGTTCTTTTCTTCCTCTTCGTACTTTTTGTTGACTTAATCATCGGAGAGGTGATCAGCCCACCGTTGCTGGAACGCCCTTTTTACAAGTTCACATTGCGCTGTTGATGCTCGGGGAATCTGATGATCAAGACCCCTACAATTTGACGTTCGAGGGATCCAACGATGACAGTCCCAACAATTGACGCCGTCTGTGGGAAGCGACAAAAGTCTCGACATAACTATGAATATCGCCAGCAACTATTCTAGTAGTCGGTTCGATTACAATCTTTCTTGAATCCCCTTCCTATCCGATACTTCCTGGAGATTAACGCCAACAAACAATGTCAACCAATGTATTTAATAATTGAAAGATCATTCCTTCCATTTGGCGTTAGGAGATGGAGAGGAAGCAGGAGGAACAAAGTAGACGTATGGGAGTTACAAGCTTCGTCAATCGCCAAACTAGAATGATCGTCAGTCCAGAAAAAGCTCGGTCCGTAAAGACGCGCGAGCGCAATCACGATCGAACTTCCAATAGCCTGCAACAAAGGAAAAGAACCCGTTATTTCTGCAGAAGACGCCCAATATAAATATTAACGCCCTTCCAGCAGAGGTCTTCTTCATCCACAGTCCTGCCGTAGCGAAGGCTCGAGAAGTGAACAGTGGCTAAATCAAGGAAACACTTGATCGCCATGCCCTCGTGATGCTGCTAGTGGCGTTTCGCCGGGCTAGGGAGCAAATGGGACAGAGGCGTAACTGGGCCGCTTCAAGCCCCTTGAACGGGCCTTTCCAAGGAGCCACCAATCAGTAGCTATCACTACAGCCACTTCACAGAAGATCCTCACTTTTCCAGTGGGTAATGACATTATATGTGTGGTACAATCCCGATCTTGGGGTCTGGATGACATGCTCGGGCTTCAATTCTAGGGAAACACATCCTTAATTACAAGCCACCCCAAGGGTTTGTCATGCCAACTTTTACCATGTTTGATGGCTTTAATGACCCTTATGATCACACGCTCTATTATAACCAGGCAATGACACTGAATGCCGACAATGACCGTCTATTGTGCAAAGTATTCCTGGCTAGTCTGCGAGGGCCTGCGCTAGCCTAGTTTCACAAGCTCCCCTGTAATTCAATAAACTCGTTCAATGAGCTTTAGATTGCATTCATCTCTTAGTATCTGTGGTCGATACGATAGAAGAGGAACATTATCTCTTTGCATACTATTATGTAAAGCGCAGCAGGTAACTGGCATGGAACTCTCTCTTGCATGAGTGGCCTGCTGCCGTCCAAACAGGTAGAGAGGCTTATAGCATGACCAACTTCTATATCAAGAGAAGCTTCTAAATATTCCACTAAGCTTCCACTAACGTCCTTAGACCTAGAGTGCAAATGGAAGAATCATGTTGAAGATGGGCAATCAACGCTGGAAAATAATATTCGCATAGCAACCCAAACCATCATGATCATAAGCAAGCTGGCTGAGAGCAACAAGCCGGAGGGGAAGAAGCCGTTTGAGCCCAAGGAAGGTCAGAGCAAAAACTGAAAACGATCCCATGACTGGGGTCACAAAAAGAGGGAACTCCTATGAATTCACTCCCCTATACATCATATGAGGTCTGCCCCATCCATACAATCCCAGGAGGCTCTCAAGTGGCTCCACTAATCCAAACAAATCCCTGGCAAGAGAAACTCATCCGCATCTGGGCAAGACATCATAGAGATCATGGGCACAAGACCAATAGGGTGCAGTCTCAAGTTCTTGGTGGAAGACTAATCAAAGCAGTGGCACCTCGAAGGTATGTCGTGAAGTTGACCATAAGCCGAATCCATGCCACTGCACTACAAAATACAATTGTCGATTCAAATCCATTCAGCCCTAAACTATATATTAGGGGGTCCATATGACAGTTGGTATCAATCGAAGCGCCAACAAAGGAAGCTCTTAAGAGAGGCCAAGGTCAAGGCCCTTATAAATACTATTCACACGGGAGGCAACCGTGAAGAAACCAAGCCAATAGACGACCCCATATCCTTTCCTCCTAAGAAACCCGATCACAGTCACTGGTGTTCCCACATGATGCACTTGTACTCACCTATGTAATAGTGATTTTGATGTGCAACATGGTGCCAGATCCCGCAATGGCGATAGACTTGTTAGCTACCCTTCAAACTGTGATAAGGCTTTCCACATAAATACTGAACTCAGCAGGGCGAATCCTCTTTGGTTTCAACAACGCAAGAACCATGACACTAGAAGACATCACACTCCATGTACAAGCAGGACCAATTTCACTCCTATTGCCTGAGCCTCAATATCAAGACTGTGGCCTTACACAACAGCAGTGAAAGTGGGTCTGTCACTAATCAAGGCCATTCCTTTCCAACATATCACCAAACAGTCAATTATTTGATCAAACAGTCAGTTAGCCGCACGGTAGTGCTACCAACTATCCATACGGGAGAAGAAAGAGGAAAATAGCTCAGATAGTCCTCCCCTCAAAGATCATAATCCCGCATAGAAACCATAGTTCGCCGCCTAAGTCAAGGCAGAAGAGAAGGATCCATTAGCTTTGGATCCTCTGGAGATAGTAGCTTTGAACGGGCTAGAGAAGTTCACATACGTCAGCTCTCTACTATCCAACGAGGAAAAGAGCAAATTTACATAACATTGTTCTCAAACATATGGTACAGTCACTAGAACCCACTAGATATGACCTAATCATTCTGATGCCATCCACAACACAGTTATCCCTCAGCAAGATCTCAGATAGCTTTCCATCTTGTCACTATCGAATTATTCAGACAAAGGTTGACAATCTTCTAAGAGCAGGTTTCATCAAAGAGGTAGTTATCCTCGAATGGCTTGCCAGCCAAAGGTGTGTCCGAAGAAGGGCTGTAAGGGAGAGTATGAGTGGGACTACACTGACTTGAACGGCGACAATTGAAAGATAGCTTCCCGCCACACAACAGAACGTTATCTACGCTGCCACGATTATCGGCATCTTTCAGATTTCGTCATCATCAAAAGATTCGAGCTGCAACCTGTTCGACAAACAGAAAACCATCTTCGCTTCCATCTTTTCACCCGCTGGTCGTTGCAGCAGACTCATGTCTATCGTCACACTATTGATCAAACGCCCGCCTGTTGATATACAAACAACATATTTGAATCCATCCCAAACCACATCCGTGGCGCCGCCTTCCTAACATCAACATTACAAACAACAAATCCATCGGTTTGAAGAGTTAAATTAACGTGAGTTATTCTGCGCAGGTTCGATCTGGCTCATGCAATCTATGCCAGCTTCTAGCTTTCAAACACTTATAACAATAATATCCTTGGTGCAACTATCCTAGTCAAGACTCATAGCAGGAAGTTGTGAAATAAAGGATATCAGTTGCATAAATAAATCAAATATCCAATTTCGGAAAATTTCCAAAATACACCAATGGCGTCAGTGGTTCCATAAAAATATATGAATCCTGGCGACTATACGAGGAGCCTTACAGAAATTTCAAAAAAAAAAAAAAAAAAGGAAAGAAAATGAACTTAAGATGTTCCAACAAAATCCCTCGTGGGAGCACTCCTCTCGGGTTCCTCTGTCGTTTCGCTCTGATCCACCTTAGTTGTTGTGGCCTCAGTGGCTGTTGGGATTGAGGGGCATCTAGGGTTCGCAAAAAACTCTAGCGGAAGAGGGTCGGAGGAATCGAGCATGTAATCTAGAACTTCTGGTGGATCACCACAAATGTTGTATTTGAACATACAACATCCAAAACCATAGGCAAAAATAAGCTCCAAGGCCTTCTGATAGTCCTCCTCAATGGCTGGTTTGTCCTTACCCGCCTGAGATTGAAGAGAAGACACGTCATCTTTGGTTGCCCTAACCTCCAACAGAAGTGAAGTCCGTTCAACCTCTAGGGAGGCAACTTCAGCCTCAACCTTGCACTTAGCCTCCTCCGTAATCACCAGGGCATCTTGGACCCTAGCTAGGTCATCCTTCTCCCACGCCTTCGCATCACCTCTCGCGACGATAGCCAGCCGGGTGATCTAAACTTCTTATTTAGCTTAATCCCTTTCTTTCTTCGTACTAGTAATCTTCTCTACACCCTTCTTAGCCTTTCGCTCCTAGTGCTTAGACCTAGCCTTGGTCTTGTATAGGGCGTCTTCTAAGGCGTGGTGCTTGGAAGCAACAGACCAAGCATATCGTCGCAGCTTCTCGGCGTCGTCCAGCCAGTGATGAAATTCCCTGTGCTGGCTTGCCATATTTCGGATAGCAGTGACAGCCTATAAAAGAAGAGGTGTTATAAGAAAATCATAGCATTAGACTCACGTTTAAACATTAGAAGTCTAGCCATACCAGCTCAGTTGTCTTATTAAAATCATGGTTGCGAATATACATTCCATCTTCAGCCACACACTGGTAGGATCTTTTTTCCATATAGTCGGGGAAGGGAATGGAATACTCTTCAAAAAGAGCCACCACCATTATTTGAAGGTTGGTAGGGTAGAGTTCGTGCATGTTGGTGACAAAAGTGTCCCTTTGGTTGAAGGGGTTCCAACGGTCAATAATTAACTGGGAAACATCTGGACCAGGAATAGATGTGTCCACCGAAAGATGATCCCATTTCATCAATATAACAAGTGAGTTCAACACCAGCTTATCAGGACCCCTTGGCCTGTGGGGGCCGGTAATTGCGAAGTTGGATCGTCTAGCTAGGAGCGACGGACCAACGATTGTCTTTGTAGGGGGAGCCTCGCCCACAACTTTATCAGTGATGGGAGGTTCACCGATTAGAGTCCCATCATTTAAGGATGCGCAAGCCTCCCTAGAGACATCTTGGGTGGTGCCCTCTAAAGCTGGAAGGGCACCAGAGGCTCGTTCTGGAGAGTTCGAAGTAATTACTGCTAGGCTCTTCCGAACCTCTTCATTTAAACCCTACCGTTTTGGCCGCTTGTCGCTTGATACTTCAGAACCGAGGTAGTTTCCCCTTAAGCACTCGCAACTCGCTTTCGCATCAGCGCAGCAAACCCGACAGCAAGACTAGACATGTCGTGCTTACTTTTCCTCAACCGGTTCACTAGCAATCGGGGGGGCAAGACGATCACCCTGAGTCTCTTCTATAGGAAGAGTTGGATTTACCCAATCCATAAAGCCTTCAAACCCCATGCCAATAGGCTTTACCTATCCAACCTTCGTCCCTTTCTTTCCCTTCTTCGTCGCATAGGGGGCAGGCTTTGGATCCTGTACAGCCAAAGGTAATTGATCGGGCCGGACAAAGGTAGTCAAGGCTTCTTGAGCGAACTCAGCTTGAGGCTATTGTTTGTACCCCGCCCAATGAAGAACTACCCGAGATCGACTTCAAAAGACGTTAAGAATAAAGTATCACCTTAACAAGCTCGGGCAGCATTTGCGGGATGATAAAGATCGCGTGAGAAAGTTGATCGCCCACCCCGAAGTTTTCAAGATAAAACGAGTCGCGATTCACGCTCCTCTCAATGATCCCCGAAAGAGTCGCCTGCTGCATCTAGCTTGGCCTTCTCCACCTAGCTAACTCGCCGCCTTGTTCAAGGCCATTTTAGCAAAAGTTCAAAGATAAGGGGCATATCAAAATATAGACAACCTAAGGAAGTACAAGCTCCATCAAGCTGAAACAAACCTAGGAACGTGAGGGACTGACTCAGATCAAACGGAAGCCTAGGAGAACTCCGCCTTATACCACGCACTTCAACTAAAAACAATCATTTCGCTCTAATCTGAGAGAGTCCTGATCATTGAGAATGCGCGCCCTGGGTTATGCCACAGCAATAATTCATCTCTGTCCCTGTGTTTCACATAAGCAGATACAAAACAAATCTCCCATTGAGTTTTTAAAGATCTGAACTCTGGTAGAAGGTTCAGCACTTCAACCATTAGAAACCAAAGATATTCTGATGTACATAGGAGGTGTCCTAGTGAAGGCAGAACCGGCTTTTGACCACAAAGATCGCATATGAAGGAAACCAGCAGCAACTATCCACGTGAATTACTGACATTGTCCGCCTCCTCTGGTATCAGAAACAAGAACACTCAATATCTCCAAACCCGATGTCACGAACCCGACCGAACGATCTCAATTCCCTCTACAAACATAGCAATGACCAGCCAAGAGAAGGGCGCTTCCTCGGAGGGTCCTCTCTTATGCTCCACTGACCAGAAGTCTTTTCATGACCTCTCTCCATTCTACGACCAAACAAACAAAAAAATGGGATCAATTTGAGGCCCATAAAGCAGCAAAGGTGACGAAACCCTCGAAAAAACAAAAGAAATCCCCCTCCGGAGGTTTAACAACCCACTAGTAAGAAGACCTAAGAGCCCCAAACTAGGAACCTTCGCAGATCCTAATAGAATGTCCCCAAACTTGGGAATGTCCCACACACTGCCCGCCTCCATCGCCCATGAACTCACCAAATAATGATAATCGCAGACCCCTCTAAAGGAACAAAAACTTTCTAACCCAAGAATACTCAACAAACATGGCCAAAAAAAAAAAAAAAACAAAAAACAAAGAAGGCACATCGATTTAGATCTGAGTTGCAAACCTATTTAAAAGCCCAGCGGTCATGATCTCCATGAAACCTTCAGCAAGAAACCCCAGTTAGAGAAATAAAACGAATAAAGTATCTGTGTTCCAGAAGAAACAACACTCGGAGCAAAACATCAATGGACACATTAAATGTGTTGTCAGGGCACCATGCGCCGCAGATATGTTGGGAAACGTGAGCTTCCCACGCGCTTTGTATCCCAACGCACTTCACCTTCCGGCGTGTTCAATATGCGCATCAATTCTCCCAACCCTTTCAACTTTCTGAACCCAAGGCTTAAAAGCACAGTATTTTCCCTTGTCTATAAAAGCATAAAGTTCCAACCGTGGAAAAATGGGGCATTGTGAGTACCATGATCTTTAGACACATCACTTAATGGGCCAGGGCTCGCTTAGCCCACGTTGTGAAACGGTCCAAGCTCATGTATCATATTGAAACCAGTCGAGTATTATCAAAACAGGAGAATCTTAAAGCCCATTTGAGAATGTCAGCGTGTCTTCTCAAAGACTTGCTTTAGAGCGACCCATTTAGGATTTCAAGTCCTTAGCCAACCATCCTACCGCATATGAAAAGTTCGTTATGGATAAGCGTAAAATACTTTCAAATTCCTTATTTCTCGGAAGATTAATCCCTAATAAGGAAAAAAAGATTTTATCTCTAAAATTAAGATATTTTATCCCTAAAATTAAAGGAATATTTGTGAACCGCGCCTTATAAATCGGGAAGATCCCCCACGAGATGAAGTTAAGAGCAATTCCAACTGTGTGAACTATGTTATTCTCCTCCATCTTGTACTGACTTAATCATCAAAGAGCATGACCGGCACATCGCTGCTCTTTCTATGGTACTAGCCTCAGTTACTGACAAGCTCCATCGCTTTGTATTCAATTTGTAATAGTAGAACAAATTTTCAATCATAACAAAAATCTTTTTCCCTCTCTCATCAAACCAGCCTTGGTCATGGAATGCGGGAGGTTCAGGGAGGGCCTCCACTCTATTGGTATTAGGATCATACACTGAAAGTAGGGAGGTACCGCATGATTCAGTGCCAGGTAGTTATCGTTAAAACTGGGATGTCGCTAAAGAAGAGATCCCAACTTCACCTTGGTGCCTCAGCCTTTCAAATATTCATCTCGTAGATCGGAGAAAACTCAAATTCCATGCTTTTGATTGTGAGATCCAAGACGTAGACTTTGGAATTGATAACTACCTCTCCGGCGGCCGGAGACTCCACATTAGGGATTTTTGTCGGATCGTCTAGGGCTTCTTTCCACATCCAGTGGCCTTCCATCATGTACAGATTGATCCATATATAACAAAGTAAATGGGGCAACCTCGCACCTAATTGATTGATTTCCTGGCGAACTGGTAATCTTTCTGTCCGAAATGGCGCGATTCTCATCTCCGTCGGATCTTCTAAGGCTACAAGATGGAAGGCAATGTCGAAGAACAGCATGCCCTTTTCTTTTGACATCTCGATGCTGGGATTGGCAGAGAGGAAGCGATCGGAGTAATTGACGCTAATTAATTGACTCTAGGGATTGGGATTATGGGATAGGGCTATATATATAAGATTTTTGAAAATGATTTTAAAATGGAGACCAACTATTGAATTCTAATATGTAATTATTTTTAAATTATCAATTAAAAATGATTACGTGTTTGGTATTTTCTTTTTGTTTTCTTTTTATTAAATTATCGCTATATTTTTCAATTAGCATACTAAATAATATTACATAAAAATTATTTTATGTACACATTAAAAAACGGATATTAATAATATTCGATTTGAATACTACACGTTAGTTCTAAAATTAATTTAATTTGGTTTCTTTTTTTCTCGAAATAAATTTTTATTTGGTTTCTCTTCATTAGAAGAAAGTGTTAATTAGGGTGGAATTAATTTTAAGGGTATTTATGTATTTTTTTTAAAAAATTTAAAAATCTTCCTTAACCTGCATTTGGAGTTATTTTATTAATTTTGAAATTTAGAGAAAAACTTAAAAATTAATATTCTAAAAACGAAGACATCAGTTTAAAATTTTTGTATATATTTAATAAAATATAATAATTATATTTCTTTTTACAAGGGACGTTAATATTCACAAAATTAGTAAAAAAAAAAGGCATTATTTATGGTTTTATTATACTTATTATTCCTGTTTTATTAAACTTATTAATTTAAAATTTTTATTTATTTTAATATATAAATTCAAATTTTAGATTTAAAAAAAAAAATCATAAATTAATTAATATACCTGGTCTGATGACATCTTCATCTGGTTATATATCATGTTAAACTAAATTATCTGCATATGCAATTTGAAAAATTAGCAAATATTACTATTGCTATTTGTTTATTCTTTTTTGTATTTTTATGGTGCATTTGCATCAATGAAACACATTCATATTTGTTATCTATTACTGATAAAAGTTGACAAGTGAGCAACTTTTAGTTTAGAGTTTGTTCAAAATAAAGAACATCATTTGGTAACCCTTAACAAAGAGCTGCACTTATGAATAGTGTTTTTGCCTCTAAATTGTGAGCGCCAAAACACACTGTAATTTTATCAATTAAATATTTTTTATTAAAAATATAATTAAACTCACAACATGGTATTTAAATATACCTGCTTGTAGCGAACAGTAAGCTATCAATCAAGTATTTTACAACCTCTTAATTATCTCTCCAAAATTACCAAATATGTCACCTCAAAACCTTGGATGACATTTTGCCACCATATGGAGTTTCCAGAATTTGTAATGTTGTTATTTCAGCCAAGTGCATGTGGGATAACACTTCCTGGAGCAAGAACTCCAATGAGTTGTGGCAATCAAATTGTTCCTAATAAGGTAAATTGAAATTTTAGCAAATATTATTTCTTTATATTTGTTTATTCTTTACATTTCTTTTGTGTCACATTGTATATAAAGTGAAACAAGAAGCTAGATGGTAAAAATATGAGATAAAGCTATGATATTCAAAATCCCAGAAACAGACAAATACAATCTCCTCTTCAGAAATGAAGATAAACTTAAATTTCACTATTTTAATTATTAAAGTGTCTTCAAATTTATAATATACATGTTTAATTAACATATTCTTTTACTATCATGGCAAGTTAATAAGGATGAAGTTAAAATATTAGCACCATATCTCTATATAATCAAATAATTAATTTTTTAATTATTTTTTACTTGGCTCAAGTGGTAAATAGCTCGATTGAGGAGGCTGAGGTTTCAATATATGTAAAAAAAATCAATTCCGTATGAAAGCAAAACAGGAAAGAGAGAATAAAAAATCATATATGAGATAAATTTAAAAATTAAAATATACTTCAATTCTTATGAAACATTTTTTTGTGAAAAATAGATTGTAGTCATCTTTTTATATCACCTAAGCGATCAAACTTATAAGACCAATTAAGATTATTGACTATCTTTTCTTTTTAATTGTCATTTTTTTTTCTAATATTCTTATTAACTTAATGAAGGAAAATGTTGAAATAGATGATACACAAATTTTATTATTCACCTATTACTAACGTATATTAAGGAGGACTAGGTAAAAACTATTAACCAAATCAATTTTAGTAATTCAAAAAGTCAGAGTCTTCATAAAAAATACTCCATATTTACAAGTAAAAATATGTTAAAACATAATAACTATTTTCAGCATCTATCACCCATCTTTCTAATTTTCTTGTCAACTTATCATTGAAGTGTGTGCAAATAATCTTTTCTTTTTCACCATTTTTTTATGTTCTAGAGTTTTACAATAATAAAAAGAAATATTTGATTAAAAACCATCAAATAATCCAAAATTTGTTAATCAAACTCTTCTTCCTATATTTCTTCTTGAAAATTAACTTATTATAGACAAGAATATATTTTGACCTTTGAGGTATTTACATGTTTTTCATAAAAGAAATTGTTATTTAAAAAAAAACAATAAAGGTTTTTTTTTGCCGAAATGTGGTTAAATTTTGATGCAAGATTAGATTTCCAAAATTCATATTTGAAATGGTGTTTTTAATCAAATCACTCTTATAAGAATCACAAAGGGGTAACCGTTTAAAAGGGACGAAAACAAAAAAAAAATTATAAATCTAACCCCTTTTCTTAAAACCTAAAAGAAAAAAAATTACATTATTTTGACAAATTTACCCCTCTAACCATCATACAAATATGGACTTAACCCTCTTCAAGTTTGTTAAAATATAACTTAATGATGATTAAGTCTAAACTAAATAGCTAATATATTTGTTATAAACCTAAACTTAACCCTCTTTAAGTTTGTTGAAATATAATTTAACGATGATTAAATCTAACATGTATAAAAGTTGTGTTAGAAACCTAGACTTGAAATCCTTCAAGTTTGTTTAAATGTTAATTTATCGTGGTTAAGTCCAACATGTATAAAAATGGGTTAAATTTATAATCTTTTTTGGATTTTAACATATTAAGGGATAATTTTATCTAAAATGAGGATATTTTAAGGTTATAAAAATAAGGGTTTAGTTTTATTTTTATCCCCTTTAAACCAATTACTCAATGACAAAATTATTGAGAGATTTGGGAAAGAGAGGTAATAGCAACATTGGAATTAGACCAAAATAAAGGTTTGTCTTTCTATCCTGACCAAAAGGCTA
Organism: Tetrastigma voinierianum; assembly: GCA_016808115.1. Taxonomy (NCBI): domain Eukaryota; kingdom Viridiplantae; phylum Streptophyta; class Magnoliopsida; order Vitales; family Vitaceae; genus Tetrastigma; species Tetrastigma voinierianum. The sequence goes on from JAEQBH010001344.1 coordinate 627,273, forward strand.
TTGCTCGAAGAAATGTGGAAAGCCATGGTGTCCCATTGGGTCTCTGCAAATACTTTGCTTGTTTGCTTCCCATCAAGATTTGGTAAACCAATACTTTAAGTTTAAGCTCATGGTGAGAGAGAAGGTTCTCAAAGCCTCTCCAAAGTTGCACCAAAGTGAATATTCCCACCTTCAATGACCAAAGGAACTCAGTCTTAAAATTGGCTTTTTAATTATCTATGTAATAAAATTTATTGATTTTTAATTTTTATTTTTGACATCTATTTGCTTTGCATTTGTCACGTATCACATTGGATATGAGAGAAAGTTTATTTCATTATATAATTATGAGTTTCTCTCAACCTAGTGTACGTGGTTTAAAACCGTAAAGGTCTCTTTGGACTCAAAACGGACAATATGTATATAATTGGATTGGGTCGTTATAAATGGTCTCAGAGCGGATCCCTAATCCCGGTGTGAGGGTTTGTTTCGTTTGATCCCATAGGGGGTTTGTCTGTTTGACCTCGCAATCTCGTGGGACACACGATGACGTTGTATTTGTATAGAGGGTGTTTATCACATCCCACATCGGATATGGAAGAAAGTTTCAATCACTATACAAGTATATGCTCCTCTTAACTTTGTAAGCACACTTTAAAGTCGTGAGGGTTCTTTTGGGTCCAAAGCGGAAAATCTACATATGGGTTGGGTTGGGTAATTACAACATTACACCATTATAATACTCTGTTCTTATAGAGACTTGAGTTTCGGACCTCCCTTATACCTATCCCCTTTACCACTTGAACAGCCTCATGTGCAAAATTTCTTGATATTTTTTATTTGTCTACTTCTATGACAAAAAAGAGCAAAGAGGAAAATCGTTATTTATAACAAATACCTTCAAAATTAGTAATGAATATGGTGCCAATGGGGGGAGGTTGGTTTGTTGGAGGTCAAATCTTCTGCATATTCTTCATATTTGGATATCCCTAGGCATATATCTCACTTACATTCCTTTGTAAATTTATATACGTGAGTGCCAAAAAAATTAGAGTCTGATAATGCTTTCAGTCAGGCGGGTGAAGCTTTGTTGGAATTCTTGGCGGTTATTTGACTCTGGATGTCGGGTTCGGCAAAAATAAGAAACAAAGTTGGTGGGGATCGCTGTTGCCTCTCTCAGATGCCTAAGTCGAGTTCTTTTCGATGGAAGAGAGAAGACCCGACTACTTAGGGAATGAATTTTACGTGCGTACGCTGTAGATGGGGTGACCTGGTATTTATAATGGATGATCATGATAACTTTCCTAGTTGGATGATGATGCGGATATTTCTCCCATTGGGTGAGGGATTTTCTTTCCTTATCGTTAATCGATTAATAAGGGATAAATGATGAGCAATAATTAGAAAATATCTTACTTCCCTAATTGGTGGAGATTTAATTAGGGAAGTTGGGTACTTTCCTTTAATACGGGCCCTTTGGGCTGATTATATTGCCAGCCTTCTGAAGGGGTAAATTGGGCTCTCGTTTTGGGCCTATGTTTGGGGAATATCATTAAGGGCTAAGCCATTGTACTGGACCTGCTCCTTAATCTCCTTTTAAGCATGACATTTAGGCTTGTGTGCAGACCTATAGCACTTATTATTTTAAACCCGTCAGTTGGCCCCCGACCCTTGGCTAAAGTGGCGTAAGCGAGGGGTACATGCAGTTATGGATCGGGTGTGATTTCCACGTGGCTACTCAGGGATGGTTTGATTGGGGCTTTGTCGCTGTCAAACGTCTTGTGATAACGACGACTTTTTGATTTTCGCGCTTAATTTGGCTACTGCCTCTATTGCCTTTAGGGACATCCTTTGGCAGTTACTTCGTGTTCCTCTGTTCTTGAGTCCTCTTCCTTTGCGGGTTTTGATTTTCCCCTTTGAAAGCGTCTTTGTGCATTTGCTCGAATCGCTTTCGTCTTGCCGCTACGAGATCGTTTCTTTGTTTTCACCTTCCATGGCTACGATCGTCTTCCTTCTTCTTCTTTTTAGCTTTCCCCGTCTTGACTTTCGGGCTGTTTGGATGTGTTTGGAGGGGATTCCGCCTCTTTTTTCATTCGTTCTCCTTTCTTTACCATCGTCTAATCATGCGTGCTTCTTCTAGGTCTAGCCGCTTTACCTTGCTTTGCATATAGGAGCAGGGCTGCTAAGGATCGAATGCGAGCCGGTAGGTGTTGGAGTGCAGTGGATGCTAGTTTGCGACCTTTGGGGCTCCATTGGTGGCTCATCCCCCTGCTGGCAAAGGGTAAAGAGGATTAGCCGAGGTCGAACTTCTTGGATCGAAGCATATCTTGAGGCTGCCGTGAGGTGTTTGGATGCTGTGGGCCTTAGTCAGGTTGAGCCTTCCTATGCGGAAATTTTTGCCACTCGTTGTAGGCCTCCGGTTGGTATCTATGTTTGGCACCCAGACTTTCTCACCTCTTACGTCGTCCATGTTCCTAAGATGGTTTTCTTTTTTGAGGCGGCCTTTGAGAATGGTCTCTACTTCCCCTTGCACCCTTTCTTCAAGTGCGTCCTTCAGCACTTCAACGTATGCCTTTCCCTCAACTTCTGGGGTGTCTTGGTTGGCCTCCTTATTGTTTTCAGGGATAAAGGCCCAGGGTTCAAGCTTAGCTCTATTACTGGACCTTTTTAGTGTAAAAGAGTATGCAGAAGGTTTCTTATACATTTCTAAGCGGTCTAAATTCTATCTTGCATTTGATTATTTTCCGACATGCATCTTCCTACATAAATCTTTGGAAGAAATGCTACTTTTGTTAGTGGCGCAATTTGTGAATGCTGGCCCAGTGGGAAGACACACTTGACGTTCCGACCTCTTAGACCACTCCTGAGAACCTACATGAGTTCTCCCCTACTCTAATTGGGTCTAATTTTCGGAAGTCATTGGGTGTCTCTAACTCTGGTTTGGTTGTGTGGTCTTCAGGTGTGCGGCTTAGTCGTAGCCCTAAGGATGAAGAGGTGAAGCGGAGGTTGGTTAAGTGCCACCCACGGGCGTACTCCAAGTTCATTGGTGGATATTCAGGCGTGCAGTGCAGCACACCGCGACTTCTGTTACGAGCCTTCTCCTCCTTCCGTCATGAAGCCTTCTCTGCCCCCTGTCTCAAAGTCTTCTTCGTCTTCTGCTTTGGAGCCTCTTATCGCGAAGCCCATTCGAGGAGAGCTTCGAGCCCGCGTGGAGGTGCTGGCAAAGAAGAGGAGGAGCGTAAAGTGGAAGACTCAGGCTTCCCTTAAGGGTTGCCCCCCTGATTGGGGTAAGATCTTAAAGGTCTTTCTTCGCCTTTAATCTGTTGTCGGATTTGGAGATTCTTCGGGAGGGCGGGCGAGCCCCTTGGTGGTTATTCCTGGCCCCGGTTTGGGGTCCCTCGTCGTGGGGTGTCGAGCCCATTTGGATTAGCGAGATCGGGCACCCTCTTTGGATGGAATATCTTAGGTACGCCGTGAGATTGTTGAGATCTTTGTGGGCCGCAGTCGGGTTGACCTTCCTATGCGGAAATTTTGCCCGCCGTTGTAGGCCTCCCGGTTGGGTATCTATGTTTGGCACCCGGACTTTCTCACCTCCTTTAAATCGTCATGTTCCTAAAATGGTTTGCTTTTGAAGCGACGCTGGGAATGGAGTACTCGCTTCCCCTTGCACCCCTTTCTTCAGAGTCGTCCTTGACAGCGCTTCAACGTATCTGACCATTTCCCTCAACAAGGGTGTGGTTTGGCTCTTATTGTTTCGGGGATAAAGGCTGGGGTTCCAAGCTTAGCTCATTACTTTGGACCTTTTGGTAGCTAAAGAGCATCACGGAAAAGGTTTCTTATACATTTCTAAGACGTCTAATTCTATGCTGATTATTTCCGACATGCCATATTCCTATAAATACTGGAAGAAATGCTACTTTTTTGTTAGTGGCCGCAATTGGGAATGTAACCCCGCTGACCGGGAAGACACACTTGACGTTCTGACCTCTTAGACCACTCCTGAGAACCTACATGAGTTCTCCCCTACTCTAATTGGGTCTAATTTTCGGAAGTCATTGGGTGTCTCTAACTCCAGTTTGGTTGTGTGGTCTTGAGATTGTGCTGGCTTGGTTGTAGCCCTAAGGATGAAGGGTGGCGGAGGAGTTGGTTAAGTGCCACCCACGCGGGCGTACTCAGGCTCATTCGGTCGAGGATATTCCGGAGGCGTGGTGCGGCACTGCACGACTTCACGTTAGGAGCCTTCTCCTCCATAAGTCTCATAAACCTTCTCACCCCCTGTCTCAAGTCTTCTTCGAGTCTTACCTTTGGAGCCTGCTATCGTGAGAAGCCCATTCGAGAAACTTCGAGCCCGCGTGGAGGTGCTAGCAAAGAAGAGAAGGAGCGTAAAGTGGAAGACTCAGGCTTCCCTTAAGGGTTGCCCCCCTGATTGGGGTAAGACCTTAAAGGTGGGGGTCTTTTCTTCGCCTTTGTCACATTTGTCGGGCTGGAGTTCTTCGGGAGGCGGTGAGCCCCCAACAGGTGGTTATTCCCTGGCCCCCGGTTTGGGGTCCTCGTCGTAGGGTGTCGAGCCACCCACTCCTAATGCGAGATGATGTGGGAAGGGAGTCGCTTTAGTCAGCCGAGGGGGATGAGGACTCTGCTTTCTCATGTGGGCTCGCCTCTGGAGTACACATTTCCTCCCGCCCTAGCCCGCGATTTCGGCCTCAAGAGAGTGGGGCCACAATGCGTTGAGGAGGCTCGACTCTTTCTCTTTGAATTAAACACGTACTTCAGCGCCTTCATTGGTCCATTTCCTTATTGTTTTAGGTTGATAATTGACTCTTTCTTGTTCTTCGGTAGGTGGCTACTTATGTGAAGAGCCTGGCAAGGAGGGCCAGCCTTACCGAGGGCTCCGCCATGGCGAGTCTTATAAGGCTAAGGTTACCTCCCTGACCTCCGAGAAGGCTGGCCTCCGAGCTTAGATAAAAGACCTGATTGAGGAGCTTGTGAAGCACATGTCTGACCTGAAGCATACTTTGACGACGAGGGTGCGGGCTGAGGACAAAGAAAGGAAGGCTCGGAAGGACTTGAGGGTCGCCGAGGATGAGCTATAGTTGGCCAAAGAGGAGTTGCAGGCTATCAAGGGTGACTTGCGCGTCAAAGTGACGATGTTGGACTTGGTTCGTCTAGAGGCTTTAGAGGCTGGAAGCTTTGTGGAGCTCTTGACGGAGGAGCGCGACAAGCTTCAGGGGGACCTTGAGAGGCAGGAGGCTTTAGTTAGCCAGAGGGACGGAGTGATAGCAAAGCTCAAGGAGGCGAGGCACACTTTTGATGGGCCTCCCGTTGGCCTTCCGGCATGGGAGCTTGGAGCTTTCCTAGACTTAGAGTTCAATTTACAACTTTTTGATGAGGAGGCGGAAGAATGCGGAATTTCTAAGGCGATGTGGGCCTTAGAGGTGGGTGCTTTCTGAGACCTGACCCAGTGCTCCCTTTCCTGATGATCTTTGGGTTCCTTTGGAGGCTAGCTCTACTTCCTTGCCCGCTGGGGCTCTGCCTTCTGATCCCCCTGCTTTTGTGAATCGGGGCCCAGCCTCGGGCGCTAAGGCTTTTTATTGAAACCTCACTATTTCCAAGCGAGCACAGGATTTTTGTATTGCCCGGACATTTTTGTTGATATGCGGGAGATTGTGTTGTGTCTTTAATTTTTTATCGTTCTTTTTATTTTGGTTCATACATGGGGCCTTCGGGCTTATTCCTCTTTTGTAAGTAGTTGAGTGGTGGTGACCGAGTTTCTAAGGCACAATGTGGCTCTCGTCAATTAACGCTATAGGGTTTGCCAAATTAGCAATTTGCTTGGCTCCTGGGTATGTATTTGTTTAGCCCCTAAGGAGTAGTTTATCGGCTCCCCAGAACATTCTGCACTTTTGAAGCGGTCGTTCGAAAAACTGAGCTACTAGGTCTCTAAGCTATTATGCCTTCTGAGCTGCTGAGCTCCCAAAACTGAGTTTTTTTGGCTCTTGGGCTTAGGCTGTTGAGCTCTTCAAAATGGGCTACTTTGACCTTCTAGGCTATTTTAGCACGACGAGTTAAGCTCGAAAAACTAAGCTCTGCAGGCTCTGGGCTGTGTGCCTGTGATCTAGCTGGGGCTCTTGAGAACACTCTGCCTTCCCGGAGTTGTTGAGCTCAAAGAATTGAGCTTTGGCTCTTGGGTTGTTACGCCTTTTTGGTGCGGTGAGCTCTTCAAAATGGGCTACTTTGGCAGCTACAGGCTGTGCCTTTTGGCTTGATTAAGCTCGGGAGCGAGGCTCTTGGACTCCTGGGCTATTGTGCCTTATGAAGCTTGCTAGGGCTCTGGGCTGCTACACTTTACGAGCTGTGGCTCAAAAAATTGAGGCTTTGGCTCCAAGGTTGATGCCTTTTGGGGTACGGTAGGTTCTTAAGAAGCTGAACCACACGCGGCCTTTGAGCGAGCTACATGACTCTTTGGCTACTTGGCCTTCTTGACTGAGCTACATGGCTCTCTTTAAAACTGAGTTACATAGCTCCTTTGAAACTGAGCTACATGACTATCTTTAAAACTGAGCTACATGGCTCTTTGGCTCCTTCGTCTTCCTTCACTTGGGAAAGCGCGTGCGGTTTTAATGCGGATCTATGGAGAATTGGAATAGACTGCGTGGCTTCCTAGGAGTTCCAGGTTTCTTTATAAATGATGGCCTTTCTTCGAAGGTATGTGTCATACTTCGTCCCTAACCTTCTACCTCTTTTGGACAAGGTTGGAGTTCGTACATGATGAAGCTTTAGGGTTTGATCGTCGTTGCACAGAGTTTGTCTGGTGATCGCAGGCCGACGTTAGGTTTCGACGCTCTGCCGTTTGTAGGAGTTGTGTTTTTCCCTAGTTCCTCATTTGTAGGAGTTGTGTTGTTCCCTAGTCGATACATTGATGGAGCGGATAGGAGCGTATATTCGGAAGGGCGGTGCGCTCAAGGGGAATATTTTTAAGTCCCGCCTCCTCCATTATACCTTTCCTCCCCTCTTTTCTCCTTCTTATTCCTTTTCTCTTTCTCCTTTTCCTTCCTTTTCTCTTTCCATTTCTTGTGGTTTTTGCCTTGACTGGGGTTGGTCGATCGTAACCTTCTGCGATGTAGAGAACGATCGAGTAAGGCTTTGCTGATTGTAATTTTTTGAGATGTAGAGAACGGCTATGCTGATTGTAATTCTCTGTATTAACTATAACTCCTTTGAAATAAAGAACAATCCTTTGTAAAGACATGCGTTTTTGCACTCTGAGATGCATAATTTTCCCAGGCCCTTTGAAGCGAGCTCCTTGCTTTATCATTATGACTTACTTTTGACCCACAATAATATTAAGCAGCCTAAAAATGAACATAGAGACTGTTATTTGAAATCAAAACTTTGGATACTTTATTAAAGACTACATTCCGAGGTCTTATTGGTAGAATTGTTTGAGGTGCTTAGTGTTCCATGAGTGGGGTAGGGTTTTTCCTTCTTATGTTTGGAGTTCGTAGTTGCTAGGTCGGACTACACGGGATACGATATAGGGCCCTTCCCAATTGGGTCCCAACTTCCCATGTGTGGGGTCTTTCCTTGCTGGCAGAAGTTTTTTTAGAACCAGGTCGCTAGGCTTGTAACTCTTGGGTCTGACCCTTCGGTCATAGTATCTTGTTGTCTTTCTGTGATAGTCCTCAGCACGCTTCAGGACCTGCTCATGCTTTTCTTCTAGGAGATCTAGGTTTAGGCGAAGAACCTCTTCGTTGTGTTCGACGCTTACCAACTCAATCCTTGGCGACTTTAATCCGACCTCGACAGGAGCTACTTTGATTCCAAAGGCCAGAGCGAATGGGGTCTCTTGAGTTCGCCCGACTTCGCGGCGTGATTACGTGTGCCCATAACACCTCGGGGAGGTATTCTACCCACTTTCCCTTTAGATCTTCTAATTTAGTCTTCAACGTTGCCTTGAGAGTCCTTATAGTGACTTCTGCTTGCCCATTGGACTATGGATGAGCTGGGGATGAGTAGTAGTTCTTGATTCCGAGCTCGGCGCAGAAATCCTTGAACTTAGGATTGTCGAACTGTTTTCCATTGTCAGACACGAGGGACCTCGGGATCCGGAACCTGCATATTATAGAATGCTAGACGAAGTTACGTACCTTTTATTCTATGATTGTTGCTAAGGGTTCGGCCTCGACCCACTTGGTAAAGTAGTCGGTGCCCGCGATGATAAACTTTTCGTTGGCCCGCTGGCCGGGTAGGGGTTCGTATGTCTAGCCCCATTCTTTGGAAAGGCCCGAGGGCTTGTGATTGACGTTATCGGCTCGGATGGGAGATGAGAGATCTTAGCATGCTCTTGGCTTGAACTTTGCCTTTTTCGACGATTTTGTTGCGTCTTTGAGCATTGTGGGCGATAGCCCAACACGCCTCAAGGTTTTCTGCTAAGGTTAAGAGCTCGGAATGTGGTTGCCACCTGAGGGCCGCGCTTTGTGTACCTCTGTGTATGTAATTAGCGTCTTCCTTCCCTATGCAATTAAGAAAGGGTGTAGAGAAGCCTCGTTTATAAAGGGTCCCCCGATGAATGGTGAATCTTGCCGACCTTGTTCTAATCTTGGATGCCTCCTTTGGGTCGCTTGGCAATGTTCCTTCTACTAAGTAATCCATGGACCATCAGAAACTTGCCTCGGACATCCATGAGGAGACTAGCCGTTGTAGATGTTTACTAAGGGTTAAGGTGCTTGACGGTATCAATACCACTTGAGATCTTCTGAAATTTGTTGCTAATTTTCAGGCATTAACTCGAGAATTCTCTGCTCTTGGTACATGTTTGACCTAAACTCGTATGAAATTTTTAAGTAACTCTCGCACCTTCTTGAGGTACAGGATCATCTTCTCGCCTTTGGCTTCATAGGAGTTTTCTATCTTTTTTACTACCAATTGGGAGTCACTACTCACTTCCAGTTGATAAGCTTCCATGGAGTGGGTGAGGTTAAGCCCAACTATGACAACCTCATATTCGGCCTCGTTATTGGAGGCTTGGAAGCCGAATCTGAGGGCGTATTCCACGTCTATCCCGTCTTGAGAGGTCAGGATCAAACCCGCACCACTTCCTTAGGCATTGGTGGCCTCGTCCATGGACAACCTCCAAATAGGGAGGTTGGCGTCGGTGATGCTTTAGCGGGCTCTTAGGGGTGAAGATTCATGATCAGAATCTACTAAGATCTGCCCTTTTTAATGCGTCCTTGGGTTTTGTATCGATGTCAGCTGCTCAGGCTCTATAGCCCAATTTATCATTCTTCTAGAGGTTTATGGTTTATGCAATATTTGCTTCATCGGATATTCAATTGGGACTTCGATGGTATGAGCTTGGAAGTAAGGTTGGAGCTTTTTGGATGTAGTTACCAACTCTAGGATCAGCTTCTCCATCTTTGGATACCTTCCTGCATACCTCTCGGATCATAAACACCCATCAGTGATTGTTTGTTACACGCCTTATCCGCTCTCGGACTTGATGGCTTAGTTGAAATGCGAAAGCGGCAGGTGAGAGCTGGGGAGTTCTCCCTCAGAGAGGGCTTACTAGAATGGGAGAGCTCGGAGTGGGTTTTAAAGCGCCGTGAATGCCCACTAACTTTGCAGAGTATGCATCCCATCAGAGGCCTTTTTGACCTAAAGAAGTGACATTTGTAAGCTTGCTGGACAGCGACTGAATACGACTCTAAACTATTCCCGGTCGAAGGTGATTTCCATATAATGTTTGAAAGATGGCATCATGTGAGCACAACCAACACTCTTGTTTTTGGTTTGCTTCATTTTTCGATTGTTGACTATAAAACCAAAGAAATTTCCAGTGGAGACTCCGAAGGCGCATTTGGCTGGGATTAACTTCATATTGTAGCTTTTCAGAACACAGGCGCCTCATTGAGTGGGTTATGTGGAGCTCGACCTTAATTGATTTTACCAACATGTCGTCTATATATACCTCCATAGATGCTCCAATTTGCTTCTAGAACATCTTGTTTACCAACCTTTGGTAGGTGGCTCCTATGTTCTTCAGTTCGAAGGGCATTATCTGATAGCATTAGGTTCCTTGCCTCGTAACAAATGAGGTATTCTCTTGGTCGTTGGGATCCATATTGATCTTGTTATAGCCAGAGAAAGCGTCCATGAAGCTGAGGAGTTCATGACCGACTGTGGCGTCCACTATGAGGTCAATCCGAGGTAGAGGAAAGCTATCTTTTGGGCAAACCCTATTGATATATGTGAAATCGATGCAAAGTCTCCATTTACCGTTTGCTGCGGAAACGACATTGTGACCCTCGGGATATTCTACCTCCTGATTGCAAGCGCGGAGGAGCTTGCGACCTCTTTATTGTCATATACGCGCTTTTTGGGGTGAAACTCCTTTTTTGCTTGACCGGTTTGAAAAATGGGTGGCGTTCAGCACATTGGGTGATTACTGAGGTGGATTCGCCGTGTCTTCCTCTTTCGGGCGAACACCTCCATGTTACGCTTTAAAAGTGGATGAGAAGCTTCGATGTCTTTAACTTGACTTAGATCCTATGTAGGCGAGGGTGTTCTGGCTAATTAAATCAAGCTATAGGCTCTAGTTCTTCTGATCCCAGCCTTGCGGTTTCCTCAAACCAATTTCTCTCCATTTGCGGTTGGGGTGGTAGCCATGTGATGGCGGAGGGGATGGCCTTATGGTATTGAGGAGAGGGCCTGCGGTATTAACATGTTGTAAGGCGATGGGGCATGCTTGCCAGCCAAATCTCTTCCTTGTTGTTGTATCTTGGCACAGGGGCTCTCAAAGTGAAGCCGATGAAGTTGTATCGACCTGGGGTAGCACTCTTCTCAGAGAATCCATGTGGTAGGCGTTGGCCAGTTCCTAACTTCTCACTTCCAATGCTATTTTGTGGCGATCTGAAGATGATGTGTGGTGAGCTTCCATTGTCGACGAGGACCTGTGGATTGTTTTTATTGTAGCGGCGACCACTTATCACTGGTGGTTGTTTTACAGGAATCTTGCGACCTTCCATGTCGAGTCAAAGGTTATGATGTGTCGGTAGGGATTTTGGATACGACTTGTGTTCTGTATCCCCAATCAGCGTAGAATGATGACCTTCTGTTGGTGGATTCTGCCTCCCTATGAATCCTCGGGAATCCTTGGATCTCTCTGAGGCGATTAGTCTTTGGTGCGAGGTTGGTAGCGAGTGGTGGTGTTTTCTGAAATTCACGTATACGAAGCCACGTAGCGGCGAAAGATGCCGCGTCGGATCGGGTATTCAATTTTTCCTCCCAATTTGGGATCTCTGAATCATTTGTTCGGTGTCCATGATCCTGTTGGAGCTCGCAGTATTTAATTATTGTGTCTTTCTTTGGTCGACTTCGCATGAGATGCCACCTCAAAAATTTTCATGTTGCACTTCGTGTAAGACCTGTGACATTAAGGTTGTAAGAGGGGTGAATTGCCGAGGTGAATACCGCTGCTGCAGCTCGGGCTGAGGTGGTCTCAGGCGGTCTTTGACGTTCCCTCGCCTCTTTGAGGATCGTTCTCTATTTTCTCTGTCCCTCCGTGGGGATCTGTCCCTGTCTCCCTGCCTCCTGGGGCTTTGTTCCGTTCTTGTTACTTTACTCTTCGCTTCTTTTGAGTGAAGAACAACAACTTGGATAAAGAACTGCGGTTGATATCTTCTTTGTTTGTGACCCAGCGCCGGCCAAATGCTTTTGAGTTCTTTGAGATGAAGAACATCCCAGTGCTTTATTTCTAGCTTTTAGCCTTGTGATGGCGGTGATAGTGAACTTTCGTCTAGAACATCACTTGCTAATGACTCCACGTTGAATCTACGGACATATGACCTCCCCCAGCTCTCCCTACGAGTTTGCTTTATGGTGAAGGTGATAACTTGACTGCATGCGTCGCTGGATGAGTGGGAACGAATGCGATGGAAACTCGTGAATGATATGAGATTAAAGATGGCGAGAAGTTTGTTAAACTAGGTAATGTTGGGCCCACTTTGGCGTGATCTTGAAGGCTGCACGCATCATTAGCCAGGGGTCAAAATATCAGATGCGACTCATCGGTTCTTATATGTATTGAGGTGATCACATGGGGTCTTTTTCGTTTAGGTCGAGCGTTTCGATCTGCGGCATTACAGACTCTTGGAAGAGGGAGGTGTAGCACACCCAGGCGTGAACGAGGATTGGTTTGTTCTGCAGCGTCATAGAGAATTTGAGGGCTGGGCCACTTTTCTGCCCTTCTCCCTTCGCATGTTGAAGCTCTTACTAGATGTCGCCAGAACCTGCATCCCATGATTGCTTCCCATTGCCGCAGATAAAGGGTTGGCTCGTGTCTCCTATCATTCCCGAATCGGGCATTCCGCTTTAAAGATTGCGTCCTGCTGTGGGAGATGTAGGGACCACGGCTCATATCTCGGTGGTTTCTCCTTCTCCATCAACTACGAGGAGGGATTCGGGATGTTCTTTGTTCTTCTTAAGGGGATCGTCATTCACGGTTCTCGAGCTGTCATACCTCACGGGGGTGTTGTATTTATGCGGTGAGTTACTCAGGCTCTGCCGACAAGCGTTGGTTGGGTAGACCAGATGTCTCCATCTCGTTGGTATTGGCGTCATGTAGTTACTAGAGTGCTACCTCCCAGTGATATCTATATGTCCCCACCTTCTTGGTCTTGCATCCTTAGAGGGGATTGCTGGCGTGGCTCTGCTTGTGTTGGGGTTTATACCATCCCATTAGCTGAGAGGTCGACTTTTGTTGTAAGGGTACATGGGTTCGCATGGACGTATGGCCCGATGATCTTTCTCAGCGAAATTGGGCTAGAGCTTGTTGGAATTGTTTGAGACCGGTTCGCTAGCTACTGTGTCGGAACAAATACGAAAATAAGAAAGCAAAAGGATTGGGGATAAGTGGGTTCTCTTGATGCAAGTTAGTTCCTTTTCCAGGTGGAAGAAGATCCAGCGCAGGGGTGATTTTCGTCATACCTTTCGCGTGGGGTGGCACGGTATTTATAATGGATGATCTTTGATAAGCTTTCTGGATTGGATGATGAATGCAAAATATTTCTCTGTTGGAGTGAGAGATTTTCTTTCTTATAGATTTAGCAATTAATAGGGATAATTGATGAGCAATAATTAGAAAATATCTTACTTCCTAATTAGTGGAGGTTTAATTAGGGAAGTTGGGTGGTGCACCTCTTTGTCACGTGCCCTTTGAGCGGATTATATTGCCGATATACGAGAAGGAGTAAATTGGAGGCTCGTTTTGAGGCATGTTTGGGGGATATCTCGTTAAAGGGTGGCGAATTTGTCTTTGAGTGCATTCCTTAATCTCCTCTTAAGCTTGATGTTTGAGAGCATGTTAAGGTCTGTACGTTTATTATTTTAAACCCAATCAGAGTCTTTCTCTTTTGGACATAGTGAAGCAAAAATAAAAGCTTTCTATCACTAATCTATCTTATTCTTTTATTATTAATTATTTAATACATAATTTGATTGTCAATTATTTGAATAGTAGACAATTGGCTACTTGCATGCTTTGTGTCATAATTTCAAAGAAGAATAAAGGAAAGGCTATCATCTCATTGGAAAGGTGTCTCCATTTTTCTTTTTTCTTTTTTTTTTTTACCATAAATCTAGAAGCTCCAAATGTTTGTCTCCCTCTCGGAGTCTCACCTAAAATTCAATAGGACATCCTCTACATTGAGAATCACGTGCCCATATGCCTTCAAATTTTTTAAATTTTTTTTAGGTAATTTGGTCAAGGCGCACGCCGATATTCAAATTGAGGAGCCAACTTTTGGTTGTAAGCCGTCAATGGGGTTATGTTCTAGAAATTGCTATTTCAAACCCACCTACTCTTGATTTCATTGGCATGTCATGTCATCATTTTTTTTTCTAAAATTATTATACCTACTCTTGATTTGAAAATAAATAACTTTATCGATTCATATTAATAATATATTCGATAAAAATATAAATTCAAATTCTTAAAAATTTTAAAAAATAATATAGCATCTAAATTAATAATATGATAATCGATTTAAAGTACATATATTTTATAATCATTATAATGATTATATATATGTCCTTCCAGTACCTGCATGTAGCGATTATGATTTGATTTATTATTTATATATGAATGAATATGTTTGTTATTAAATCGTACTCTATCTTAATAAACACTATAATAAGATGACAAAAAACTAATCGTTGTATAAAACCCGATACAAAGCCTGCATAAGTAACAGTATGCGACAAAATCGCATGTGTAGTCGATGATAAAAACACGAAAAAACAAATTAAAAATTTAGATCCATGTGAAATAAAAAAAATATAGAGTGATTTAACAAAAAAAAAAGCATTCCTCCTTGCTAACAAAAATGAACTAGAAGAAAAAACATTTAACAGAAAATGAGGGGGACTAGTCTTCTAGTATTTTTTAATGCCAGTTTATTACTTTCAAAATGATATCAAAAATAAATATTTAATAGGATTTTCAAAGCAGTTTTAAATTACTAGAACGAAATTATAGCCGAAAACTTGAAAAACGGTTTTTTTTTTTTTTTTAATTTGTGAAGATGGTAGGTTTGTTCTTTATTTATAGGGTGTTGCTACACGTTTTTGCCATTTGTTATAAGAGAGTGAAAAAAAATGGGTAATGGGTATTTATGTTATTTAATTTTTACATTTTTTAAATTTACTCTTAAAAACTTTCTATTTTTAAAAATTATATCACCAAGCATTTTCTTTATTTATAATACATAAGTTCTCGAAACATTATCTACATTTTGAATAATTTGGAAACATTTCCAAATTGTTTTAGAAAACCACCCATTTTTTAAAATAAGATACAATTTTACGTTCGTAATAGTAATTATTACTTTATTAGACGGGTCTGAATGGAGTCCAAACTGCTAAAGCCCATCTTTACTTTTAAAATGGGCCCGCTAACAGACATGGCTTGGCCCAAAAAAAGTAGCTGGTGGGCTGGGCTTGACCTGGACCGGTCCACCATTTTCACCTCCCCTAAGAAACAGTATTCTGAGTTTGGACCGGTTCAATATGCAGCCATTTGGGCAATTTCGTCAAATCCGCTACCGTTTCGTTAATTTTTCTTTGATGAAAGAAAACTATATCGAGTAATCTTTCACATTCTATGAAACGAAGAACCATAATAACTTAGTCAATAAGACCTGGTTCAACTGTTAATGATCGGGCGGGACATAGGAAATAATCAGATTCGAGTTTTTGAGAGAATCGCGATTGATCAACAAAATAAATTGATAAAAGTGATAAAAGTTCATAAAACAAACTCTATAACATTTATTTATACACTATCTATAATATGAGTATAATAGGAAATAAAATAATACTGGCAAAACAATAATAAGAAATAAAAATAATAGACCAAAATAATAATAGGAAATAAATAAGAATAGGAATGGGAATGAATCTCATAAGATTTTTGAAAGAGATTTAAAAAATCTCTTTCAATTCTTATTTATCATAGAATTGAATTAATAATTTGATTCCATTTTTAGTGTTTGGATAAGTTTAGGAATCATACTATTTGATAATACAAGAATTTGAATGAAAAGTAAATAAATTGATAATAATATCCTAAAACTTTTAGAGTTTAAAAAAAAAAAACCGTCAGTCATATATAAAATATTTTAATTATCCTCAATTGTTTTTATTTTTAAAGTATTTAAAAATAATAATTATAGTCATATGATTAAAAATAAAATATTAGAAATTAAAATTATTTTTACTATATAAATAATTTTCAAAGTATTTTTCGATTTTACGATTATTATTAACCATTTCTTAGTTTTTATTAATAGTTTATAAAGAAATGTAACTTCTTAGTTTTATGTAGCAGTTTATAAATATAACATACTTTTCATTAAAAAGGTAAATAAAAAATTTAAAAAGCAATCAACCACAATTTTGGATTTTCAATTACATAGCTTTTATAAACTACTTTAAATTACTAATTGGAATTTTAATACTGATGATTTTAAGTTACAAAGAAAGATAATGGATGGATAATTTGATTTATATCAGGAATATACATTTGGGGTTGAAGTTAACTATTTTAATTATTTTGGTATCAATTGAAATGATTACGTGTTTAGTATTTTTCTTTTTTTGTTTTTCTTTTTATTGATGTCGATATATTGTTCAAATTCTTATAAGTAATAATATTTACATAAAAATTATTTTATGTACACATTAAAAATGATGTAATAATGGCTGTTTTGAATACTAGATTAGTTCTAAAACTAATTTTCTTTAATTTTATTTGGTTTTTCTCAAAATAAAAATTTTTATTTGGTTTAAGAAAGTGTTGATTAAGGTGGGATTAATTTTAGAAGGTGTTTATGCATTTTTAAAATTTATAAGAATATTACTTAATTTTGCATTTACAGGTTATTTTGTTAATTTTGATATTTAGAGAAAAACTTAAAGGTATTATTCTAAAACAGAGTATAGTTTAAGTGCATATATTGTGTTTAATCAGTGTGCTTTACAAGGGACGTTAATGTTCAAATAATTCTAGTAAAAAAAGTATTATTTATGGTTTATTATACCTTTGCATGTGTAATGTTTTGAATAGAGCTTGTATATTGGAGAAATTTTATGTATAGACTAATTTTTAGATTTGGTAAAAAAAATCATTAATTTAATAATATTACTAATATGGAACAACGAGCAAAATTCTAGTTTCATTTTCTCTCTTTCCTTTCAACCTCCTTTCAGCAAGCAAAGTGACCCATCTACACATCTTTCTTCTTTATATTAAAATAGTTATTCCATATACTAATGGATGATGACCTTTCTTTCCACAAGCAAGGTGGATAGGCTTTCTTTTGATTTCCGTTATTTTCTTTTAGTGCATTTGATCTCTTGCCGCTTAATCATGCCCAATGTGGCTGTCAATGTATTTCAATTATCTTTCACTTTTCAAATAACTCTCAAAGCATTCAGAAACAGTATTATGTCGGAAATTTTGAGGAATGTAGAAATATTTTCAAGGTAGTGATGGCTTAAGCTTCATATCTTTCTATTATTGTAACAAGAATTTTCTATACAATTCGTAAGTCGGGAAACTTAGATCCAAGAAGTCCCACCTTGTTGTAGCATGTATACAAGGTACACATTGGATTGATCTTGTCTGGCATTTTGATAACTGTGGGGATTGGGATTCTTTATCCAGTTTAGGACTTGCATCCACTTTTGATTGTACTGCATCTTGCCTCTTTATTTCGGGTGGTTGTGATGTGGTTTTTTAAACTCATTACACAGGCCCGAGGGGACTAGCTCGCAGTCCGAGGAATCCCGCTGACTCGCGATGCGACCTAAGCCCACTTCTTTATATTTGCTTGGTGAGGCACTACTTCGAATGGGAAGTGGGGCAGGTCGAAGAGATCAGGGCAAATCTACAGTACTGGAGCACGACGTCTGTCTGAGTTTGATCCACAAATGGTCGTCGCTTTATGTATGGCATTTGTTATTAGTAAATAATTAAAAGCGAAGCCTCACGAAGGTGTTTTCTGTTTATTATAAATTACCAGTTTTCAGGAAGAATCTCCTTTTCTTAGGGCAATAATCTTTCACAGTAAAGAAGGAAAATCGATCTGAATAAGGGAAAAACTTATGTTTATCTCTAAATGAGGAGATTCCTTCTTGAGATAGGAGGGAGATTCGGCAACAAACTTCTATAAATAAGGAAGATCCCCCATGAGGGGAAGGTAAGCAATTCAAATTGCACATACTCTCTTCTCCCTCTCCATACTTTTGCTGACTTAATCATCGGAGAGGTGACCGGCCCACCATCGTAGGACCCGCACTTTTTGCGGGTTACATGCCTTTGATCACTAACCCAAGAAGATAGATAATCAAAGATGATAATGTGAGGAGAGATTTAGACACTTTTTGTGGGAGGGGAAGGGATGAGAGAGTATCATGTTTATACATGGGTTGGCCGGGGCTTGGCGAAGCCTGACGTTTGTCTAGCGACCCTTTTCATCATGAGATCTTTTGATTCCTTGTCCATACGGGTAGTCGTGATGGAAGAAATCGAGAGAGGTGGGCGAAACAGGATAACAGGAGTTCTGCGAGGTCTGCTGGGCGGCACAGCCGAGGAATGACGGATTAAGGACCTATGGAGTGAAAAAGTGCTAACGGGGAAGGATGTACAGAATGGAGATAAATCATGTTTGACATCTAATCATTTACAAACCAAAGGGAAAAGAGATAACTTTATTCTCAATGGCGTCGATGCCCCGGCCGAGATAATGAATTGTCCTCGAGAATCCACATCTATGAGTTCCAGCGTGACGGCTGAGGAAGCGGTGGAAAGGGCTAAATCTGAGCAGCAGCCCCTACCTTTAGTGACCGCGTGTGGCTTTGGCCCGCACGCCCGCGGGGGCAGGGAGGCGACCGAGGAAACAGGAGCTCTGTTGGGACATAACCACAGGGAACTTGTGATGTTGCTGTTGGGACGATACCACCTATACGCTTACGCATCTGCGCTTTGAGTACGAGTGAAGCGTTAATGCGACTGCGATTGGGGACCGGGATGACATACTCTCTTCGCCTTTAAGGCAACATTCTTGCGACTAGAGCGCTACCGGGTTTTGTCATACTGACTTTACCATGTTTACGATGGCTTTCTTCTTATATGATCACATGCTCCATTCATAACAGACGAAATGACCACTGTGCCGACAATGACCGTTTTGTTTGTGCAAAAGTATTCTAAAAGCTAGTTTGCGGGGGCCTACATTAGCCTGGTTCCATATATAACACCCCAAATTATACCCTGACAGTTTTATAACATGTTTAGGTGATTAGTGCCCAAAAAGTGTTATTTTGAGCCTTATTTATTATAGGTTTTGAACACTTTTTGTGTACTAATCAACCAAATTAACCCGATTTGCAAGTTAAGGTCCTGGCTATTCTACTGATTCATTTTGTGGCTAATTTTGTAGTTTTTGCAAGCTATTTATGCCAATTTTGTTTGCTTGGTGATCAAAGCACGAGAAAGAATTCGAGTCGGGCTGGCATTAGGTTAAGAATCGAGAAGGAAAGAAGAGCTTGAGGAAGTGGAAAATGACTATAGAAGTGCGACGGGGTGAGGAGTGCCCCGCACCTTCTTGAGAATTTGCTTTTCTTGCTGACTGTGATTTTTAGCCCCTTTTGACTTCCGGTTGACCCACTTTTTGTGATTTTTCCAATTTTGCCCTTCGCATGTATTACCTTAGATACATTGAGGGGTATTTTTGTAAGTGCACAGCATTTGAGCACCTATGGCTGAGCCCAAATCTTGTAGAGACATCTTGATGTTGCTTTGGTGAGAGTACGAGTTGATGGGCGCTCGGATTTTCACGGTTACACAACTAACCTGCTTCATTTTTCTCTCACTTTCTTCCATTTTCTCGAACGCCAGCCACCCGCCCGGGGATGACGCTTGAAGAGGGATGGTTGGCTAGGCCCCTTTCTCCTTGAGGAGGGGGTGTTGAGACTGGGTTTTAGAGTAGCTATTAGAGTTTCTACATTTTTAGCAATTTTTTGTGGCATTTTATGTTCTATTTACTACTCTAGATTAGAACCCCTTTGATGTGCCTTGAATTGACCGGTATTTGGCAATCTTTTAGGGTTCGATGGATGCTTATAGTGAATCTGGCGATTCGTCGGTGCCGCTCTATTTATTCATGTAAAGGTAGATCAGGGAGACATGTTTTCACTGTCCGGGAGCATTAATGCTCAATAAATGGTATGTTTCAAAAGGAAAATTACTAGGGTTCGATTTTTATGGCCAAATGAAGATCCGGTTCGGGAAATGACTATAGGTCATTTTTCCCAGCCTTGAAGAAAGGGACAGGGACCTCTCGGCTACCACTAGGGACCTCAGGCCAGGTCGCCCGGTAGCAAAGGTTCTTTGTTTTTATTTCACCTTATTTTCAGTTTCCATCAAACCCCCCCACTGTTTTTATCAAAACCGATCAAGTCGAATTTGCATTTTGGCGCCTTGCAAATCATTTACACCAGAGAAAACTCATCACGTGTTTGACCCCTAGGCGCCTCTGCTGGGCCAGCTATGCTACGGCGGTAGGGAGGGCTAGGTTACCAAATTTTTGATTAAGGCTTCACCGCCCATATCGAATCAAATGGCCGTTCAGGGGATGGTGCCTAAGTGAAAATGATGACGATGAACACTTGTGATCTCATCACAATGTGGAGAATTTTCCTTTATTTTTCGATTGTAGTATTTTTCTATCGGTTTTGTTAATTTGTTTCCGCAGTTTGTTTTTAGCCTAACGCTACCCCTTTTGGGTAGAATTGTTTTTTCTTTTTTGTTTGGGTATTCACTTTTGTTTTCCAGCAGGAGAACATGTTCTAGTGGGTAAGGAATTTACGCGGAGGTAGGCTGGTCGAGTCGGAGTCTACGGGACCTAGGGGTGCGTGATCTTGTAGTGAGCCGAAATAGAGCCTCCTCTGAAACGGCGAGTCGACAACGAGTGGAGAGCAGAATCAAAGCATATAGGTCCATGAGGGACTATAGAAACCCTCCACAAATGAGTGTGCCCTCATCCATGGTGCCTCCCGACAACTGCACCGTATGGAAATGTTACAACCCCAGTTGGAGGAACCACTAAACCTCTCATGGGGACGTTGCCTGTGTGCCTCTCCCACATCCACAGTATGTCAATACTTCTTCTAGGCCTCAACCACCACAGTCCAACCTCTTCAGTTGAAAGAACGAAGCCATCACAAGAAAGCCTACGAAGCTAGTAGGTGACTTTGGCTGGAAAGAGCGGAAGGCAGTCTATTTACTAAATTAAGACAAAGAATTGATAACGTGGAAAACTCTCTAAACGAAAATTAAGATGTGTGCTTCAAAGTGACCTTGATTAGAAAATTGACGTCATAAGTGTGAAGCACGAGAAAATCTAATTTTAAAAGGAACGAAATTGTAATTTAGAGTCAAAATCAAAATTTTTCCACAGATCTCGGATGATAAAAGCGAATTTCACCGTTCGAATGTCTCATGAATCTAGCTTCCGTCGAATTTCATCGAATTACGAGACATTCGGAAGTACGTTTTTGAGGCAACGGCGTGATCAGACACTTGGCACGGCCACGGAGTGGCTGGGTGTCCGTGTCGAAGTCGCGAGGAAATGGTCGACTTGAAACAGAAGTGTGGGAATTTAATGTGGACATGTGGCGTGTCTCACAATTGGAGAAAATCTAAGGCGGGTGATAAAGTAAGATGAGGGCTAATCACCAACTCACGTAGATGAGGAATTTGGAATAAAGTGGCAAAGTGAGGACAAAAGGGGCAAATAAAAGAAAAAGAGCTTTCTTCTCCTTTTTTGGAGCTGAATCCGGCAGGTGGGGGAATCAAATTCTCAGAGAAGAATCAAGGCTTCTCTCTCTAGATTTCTGAGTGTTGGGCCGGAGAGTAAGATTCCTCGATCGGGCTAAAGAGCAGGGTTGTTCTGAGCAAGGGCTACGTGTGGACACTGATTTTGTGGAGTTTCGGTATTTCAGGGGGTAGGATTTTCTATTACTTGCTTTACAAATCATTCTTGTTTAAGAACTTAAATGATTTGGAGTGTTTGAGCGTGAATAGCCGTTTAGTCGGTCGAAAACTTGGGACTTAATTATTGGATTTTGAGGTGCTGTTTTGGACAGTCCGGACTGATCCGGGCACAAATAGTCCCTTATTGTTATAATTGCATGTTAAATTATGGTTTGGGTGCTGTTGGGTCGGAAATGGCCATGGAGTTCGGTTCCACTTTGCTTGGCGGGTGAGGGCGCACGGACAACCCACTTTGCTCAAATTAGGGCCCGATAAAAGCAGTCAAAGGTACAGCGATTGGCGAAAATGTCCATGTGTTATTTTGCATAATATTGCTCAAAATGAATGGCTCAAGATATGGGTGGAAATGAATTGTGTGCATAATTAAATGTATTGCTGCGATGTTGAGATATATAAAAATATAATTGTGGGTGAGCCATTTGATTTGGATTGTTATTAGCCCATGTGAGCTAATTTTGATGTTATTGCTATGAATTGAATAACATGATGTTGTGAGTTAATTTATATTAGTATATGCATGATTTATATATTAACATGAATTGTTTGGAAATGGCATAATGCATTCCATGCACAAGGGGCACCACTAGAGCGATAGGTGTGAGTGCATGATTGCAAAGAAAATAAAAGGAAAATGGTTGTGAAGGAATTTCAATGGAAGATTTCGAAGAATTGGGTTGAAATTGTCCAAGCAATTCACGTGGGGTATGAATTGTTTCGTAACTCCAACAAATTTGCCTCGGAGGGTTGTCAAATAGATTTTCATAGGAAACTTCGGTAGTATGTTTCGAGGAACAAAAACCTTTTGTTTTGAGGAACAATGTTTTTCTCACATTTGGCTTGGGCATGTGTGGGGGTGGTGAGGGCTCGAGGGAGTGGGAAGGATTGGGTAGCATTCTGCATCCATATCATGTAGACATTCAGTAGGATCATGTATTTGCTTTGAAAGTGTGTTTGGTTCTTAAATTACATGTGCATAGGTGGGGAGTAACCCATGGCCGGAATGAGTGGAATTCCACTCTTGGGCATTGCCCACCACTGTCGAGGAGACATTGTGACGCCCAGAAACCGGGGGGGTCCGTTGACTACCCGTTAACCTGCGGAAAATCTATACGTCTCGTATCCCAGAACACACATGTAATTAAAATGGTCACTTAGGGCTCACATGTCGCCACTGCCGAGAAATACGTTGAAACCCGATTATATTACATGGTTCGGGGATTACTACATCCTCTTACTTCAAATATATTAAATCTCACAAAATCCCTGCCACATGTTATACCAAAAATAGCATGGCAGAACTTTGCTTGGCAGAAAGAATCAGGCATATAACTTGGCTTGAGTCTTCTTGAATGCTCCACTGTGCACAAATGATCTTCCACCGACGGGAATTTGTGACTATATTGATGAGTGGAATTACCTAAATGGGTTACTCTCTCCACCCCTAAGTGCATACAATGATCAATTTAAACACACTCAAGTAAATCGTGATCCACTACTTGAATGTCCTACATTGCCCACATTTCCATGTGCGATTATTTCATAGACTCCTCACACTTTCCTAAGCCATGTATGAGAAAATACCATTTTTAAAACAAAACTTGTTGTTCTAGAAAATACACTCTTGAATTTGGTAGAAACTATGGACTCTCTCGAGGCCGAATGTGTTGGAGAACTTTCCTAAACAGTCATGGTCCTCATCCGAGATGATATGTTGGACTATCTCCCAACACCATTATTTGGAAAATCATCCTGTGAAATTCCTTTCGTAACCATGTTAAGTTGAGAGAAGAATTCATGTCATGCACTCAAAACTCAATTTTCTGGTTACCCGGTGCATATGAAATGCATTACCATCATTTCACACGTCACAACCGACCATATCAAATCATTCATATATTATCAAAATTTTGCAATCACACCACGTGTTATTTAATTTGGTAATAACTCGAATTTGCTCCTTGAGCTAAGAAACACAATCCATTTCCAATGACACATACACACGATTATATTATAATTTGGCGGCATCATGTTAACACATCAAGAAGCAGCCATTAACCTATTAATTTTCCACCCAACTCAAGTCATTCATTTCAAACAATTTGTACACACCACTCATGGACGTTTTGGTCAATTCGAAACAGCAAAGGCCCATTTTTTAACGGTCCTCCCGAAATAAAATATTTGGGCTGTCCGTGGGCGACCCGCTCCTTTATCATTTCCACTTTGTGGAATCGAATTCCATGGCCATTCCCGACCTCATACACACCAAAACATAGTTTAATTCATAAATCCACAAGCTTGCAAATCAAATGCAGCAGTGCTGCATGCGGACATCGGCATTTCCAGCACATTTCCAATAGTCGGTCCCAGTTTTGGGATCGATCGGCTTGACCACTCACGGCCTCAATCAACTCAACCATCAACAAAACATAAAACTAAGGGTTAAGAAAATAAGTAGGATAAAACCCACTCCACTTTGGGGTTTTGTGAAACTCACAAAGCAGGATACTACACAGTTTAGTCACTCACCGCATAGAGCAACTTTCCTTCTTGGCTCAGCAATCGAAGCGGTCAAGACACAGGAATCCTAGAGAGAAGTTCTGCCTTCTCTCTCTCTAAAATGTCATATTTTTGTGTTTGGAGGAAATCTTGTATTTTTGTTCCTCCCTCCTGTATTCGGGTTGCAGTGGAGAAGAAGCTTCCTCTTTGTCTATTTTCCACATGTCCACATCGTTGGTTGAGGGGTTTCTTGCTCCGCTCAAACCAACCCTTTGACTTTTCCACCGATGGCATCGCGCCGCGTGGTCGCGTGGGCCCCACCTTGAGCTCAAGTTGACTGAATTTGATGCTTGACACGTGGCATACTGGCTCAAAGTACCTCAAAATAAAAGCCAAGTATTACACAGACGCTGTTTCCTCGAAAAGAATTAAATTCCCACTATCTCGAATTAATAGAAAATGGCGAAGTGGTAGCTAGATTTAAATGGGAGGCAGACCTCATCAGTGAGACCGTTTCGCCATCCGAGATCCCCAGAAAATTTAAGGATTTTTACTGAAACTACGATTTGCCATTTTGTTTGATTCTCGGGGTTTGAGCATCATTTTCCCAGTGCGAGTGTTCGGAAGGCAGCTCATTAGAAGCCGCTTTTGAGAAGAAAGCTGGATTGTGGCTATGATATGTATTTTGTAAAACATGTATTATAATTCTAAATTTTAATATATGTTTGTGATAGAGTGTAATTAACTCTTGAACTATTGTAACACGGTTAGTGTATTTTGGTGAGGTATGATGTGTGACCCGATGTGGCCATTTTGCTCCCTTGTGGGGTCTATTGATATGAGACACTTAGGCGGTTTCCATGGGTTGATGGGTTGTCAACGGACCCCCGGGATTTGGGGCGTCACATTGTATACTCCATTTCAAGGCTCACCAATCAGCATGTTCATCAAGAGGAGAGCCTGGGAGGGAGAGAGATGCTAAAAAAATGACACACCATGGTCTGGAGGAGGCGGTGTCCCGGCAACCTTCTGAGATGGGCTGATAGAAAAGGAATTGCTGAGATCTGGACATTTGGGCCAATTTGGCTATGCGTCCATGGGAATAGAAAGAAGAAACCTCCCCAATGCTGACTGAGGAGGGTAGTGGAAAGGATGCAATGGAAGAGCTCAAAAAGCATGTTTTACTTTTTCTTTATTCAAAGTACAGGGCGATTATTACCTTTGCTTGATATGACTTTAGGAAGTTAGTGGCCACCGTTCAAACTTTGGCCACTA
The DNA here is from genome assembly GCA_016808115.1 of Tetrastigma voinierianum. Lineage (NCBI taxonomy): Eukaryota > Viridiplantae > Streptophyta > Magnoliopsida > Vitales > Vitaceae > Tetrastigma > Tetrastigma voinierianum. Next base: position 652,639 of record JAEQBH010001344.1, read on the forward strand.
CATCTAAAGTGATGGCGGTTGCTCATGCATAGCAGGCGGATGGTTCGAGGTCTTTGGTTGATTTGGAGCACTTGGACCTCGGCAATTCATTAAATACCAGTTTCCAGGCGGTGACCTCGAAAACGGCGGTTCGGGGGACTGATCTCCCGGCTTTTTCTTTTGTTTTGAATTTTTCTTATTTATTTTATTTTATTTTATTTTGATTTATTAGTTTTTCTTTAGATTTCCTTCAATTTTAATTGGAATCTTGTTTATAGCTTGTTTTCTATTTTTTCTGCTACTTTGATTTTTATTTTTCTGTTTATTTTTGCGCTTATGTCAAATTTGCTGTGGGAGATACTGAGCCAAAGGAAAAGCCTTAAAATTCTCAGAAGGCAAAATTTATAATCCTATAAAATTTAAGACATGATTTTCGTACCGCTGTAATTTCGCAGTCAAAAATTTTCTGTTTTACAATCACTTGTTTCACCCATAACTTTCAAGAACCCGCTAGGTGTTCTTAAAAATCGTTGGAAAGCTTAGAGAGTGTAGAATCTAAATATATCTAGAAACACTTTGAAATTTTATAGCAAAATTTTCAAAAATGTCTAACTGAACACTTTTTTCTCTCTTTTCTTCTTCCAACTTGTCTAGTTTAAGCCCGATCTGAGTAAATAAGGTCTCTGCGGAAAGCTTTTACAAGTCTCCTATCCAACAACGGGTACATCTCATCATGGATAGATCACTTCTCTCTAACTTTCAACCTGCTCATCACAATAATGCACATATATTCTGAGGGAGTTAGCGGCTGAAGTGGCTTTTACATTTATTCTTTTGTTACTATTTTGAGCAAGCCCATTTCAGGTTGTTTATGGCTTTCTGCTTTTCTTTGTTTGTGAAGTCGCTTTGTCATTGGAAAAGCCGAAAATATAGCCATTTATTTTATATACATACTATACAATTTTACAATTTCAAGCTGTAAAATCAGCTTCATTTTTATTTCATTTATTATTTCTTTGTGTTTTTGCCAGCCCGCAAAGGTGAAAATTGAAACTCCTGTACAATGCTATTGTTTGATTGGTCCATGCCTAATTTGGAGCGGGATGGATCAAGAGAATTTTTGTCAAGCCGACCCTTTTCTTCCGCTTCTACTAACCACATACTATGGTACCTGTGTTTCAACAATAGGCTAAAAACCGCCAAGCTCCAGATCTCAACTTTATCCTAGTCAATGATCACCTGAATAGGTTAAGGCAACCCCATGGAAAGATGGGCCAATGAGTCTCTCCAAACAAAAGAAGAGAAAAAGTAAAGAGAAAGGAAAGAGAAAATCTGTACCGCACCTTGTCTAAGGGCATACTACTGAAAGCCTCTGGAAGCCCGGGCACTTGGTTATTGCAACCCGGTCTGGAGCCACCGACTTAAGGCTCACTACATAGGTGAAACGGGTGAGGTCAAGCTGTCGAGGCCTGAGTCCTCGGTTATCTAAAGTCCCGGTGGTGAAACCCGTGGAAGAGTCGTGGGTTGAAAAACCCATGACTTTAATGCCCTATCTTAATCGTTGTGAGTCACCTATGGATCCTCACATATTATCTTGGTAAAGCTCGATTCTCATCATTGCACCCTCGCAACACAAAAAGAATTCATGGAATAAGAGCAGTTCTAATCTATTTAGTTAAATTTAGTGTACTAGTCAATAGGTCATCGTGAGAGTTCAGCCAAGTACTTTATCATGAAAACTAATCATATAAACACCTAGATTTTGTGAAATTTGTGTTGATTCTCTAGAGAAGGCACCTTTATTACCGACTCAGGCTTCCACTCTCTCTGATTGTTATTTGGTAGGCTCTTTGATTCTCTTTTAAGTGTTGTGCTAATTATCCATACTTTAAAATACCATTTTTTGAGAACATAATTTTTTATTATTTTGCCTCATTTCTTTCTTTTTTCTTTATTGCCAAGGGATTAGAATTGTGCTCTGGGCTGGGGAGTGATTAGTGGCTCAAAAAGTGCTATTTTGAGCCCTACTATTGAGGGCCAGCATTTTTTATAAATTAGAATCAATAACCGAATTAACCTGATTTGCACGCGGTTGTCTCGGCTTATTCTAACGATCATTTTGTGGGCTAAATTTGTAAAGCTTTTGCAAGCTATTTATGCCAATTTTGTCGAATGATCCAAGTACAAGAATCTGAGCGAACCTTATGATCGCATCGTAAATCGAAGGAAAGAAACATAATGAGGTATGGTACCAGAAGCCCAAAATGCATCATTAGTAATAAATTTTTTCAAGACTCAATAAAATCGTCGATTTTTTATTTTTAAATTCTCTTCACTTCCCGTTTACCCACTTTGCATTTTTCAATTTTTCCCTTCATATATTATGGGTATTGAGAGTATTTTGTATTTTGCTATTTGAGCACTATAAAAGCTCAAAACCAAATTCAGAGACATCTTGATTTTTATTCGTGGAAGACACAACCAAGAGGCCGAGTTTCGCTTTTCTTTTGCTTCATTTTCTCTCCATTTCTTCCATTTTCTCAGCTGCCAAACACCCCTATGAGAATGACAACTTAGACGATGGTTGGCTAGACCGTTTTTCTTCTTGAAGAGAAGGGTTGCTGGATTAGGGTTTTGAGGTAATTGTTGGTTCTCTATTTTTAACGCAAGTTTTTATTGGCATTTATGTTCCTATTTCTCACTCTAGGTTAGAACCCTCATGCGGGCTTCGATCGACCAGATCGGGACAATCTTTTAAGGTTCGGGCGGATGCTGGTCGCTAGCTCCACCGAGAGATTCATTAGTTGCTTATTCGCTCATCGTAAGGTAGATCGTGGAGATTATGCTTCACCGTCCGTTCATCGTCTGCAGGAGCATTAATGCCAATAAAATGCTATGTTTCAAAAAGGAAAATTTTATCAAAGACTCATTTTATGGCCAAATGAAGATCTGGTTCTAGAAATGACTATAGATCATCCTCCCTAATGCGAGGAAAGGGACCCGAGGACCTCTTAGTTACCCTAGGACCTCAAACCTACTTTCAATCAAGGTGCTCTTTATATTTATCACCTTATTTTCGCCTAACCATCAAACCCTGCTTTTACTAAACCTTAAAATCCAAATTGACCACTATTTTTGCCTTAATCGCAAATCATTTACCGAAGAAAATTGTCCTCAGAGCCAATTTCTAGAGCTGCATCGCAATAGCTATGCTACGACAACAGAGGAATTTAGGCGTTATACTTTGTTGATTCCTAATCATCGCTATATCGAATCATTAAGGTATAATAAAAGTAAATTTATATTTTTCTGAAATAAAATAATGCTAAAAATAAAATAAGCAAAACTCGAAATTAATACAAAAGTCAAGGGTAAATTGGTAAATTGCCAATTAAGGACCCAAATGACATAAGAACATAAGATTGTATGCCAAAATAGGAATTTGAATAAGTGGAAGTGCAAATAGAAAGAAGATGGTGGACTAAAGTGCAAATAAAAGGAAAATTTGAATAAAAAAGGGGAGAAGACCATTTGGTCTCTCATTTTGGGGGTTTACACGTAGAGAGAAGGGGAAGAATAACATACTGAAGGTAAGGTAGGCTGAGAAGAAAGCCAAAGAAAGGGCATGGAATTTGTTAAGTTTTGTATGGATCTGTGATGAAAACTATGATTTCGTATGGATTATCGGACTTTCGGACTTTTGTATGGAATTACTTGACGAAGAAGAAACTATAAACCCTTTTTTTTTTTTTTTTATGAATTTAGGTCTAAAAAGAACCCTACTTGGTATATTGGTCAGGTTGACTCGGGTTAGTTGGATTGTAAGGAGATGCTGGGCCAAAATTTCCAACTGACGGCCATAATTTCTTCGTCCGAACTCCGTTTTTAATAGTTTCTGACCCTACAAATCCTTTCTTCCAAAGTCCATCCATATATAGCTTGATAATATTGGAACTCATATTAGGTCCAAAAATCATGAAAATAGTAGGTCTTGCTGGTTCTGCTCGTAGTCACTGTTCATGTGAAGTCTCCAACTTTGATCTAAGAGGACTTTCTTCTGGTCTCGAACTCCGTTTCTGATGTTCTCGACTATATGGAAAGCCCTTTGAGTCTAGAATCCACTCCATATATATATCTTGATAATATTAGAACTCATATTAGTCCAAATCACAAAAGCAAATAGGCCCCGGGTTCTCGCTTTCGTATTCACTCGTTCATGGAAGCCTCCAACTTCGGATGATCATAATTTCTTCGTCCGAACCCGTTTTGATGTTCTCGACTCTATGGAAAGACCTGTGAGCTCCAGAATCTATCCATATATACCGATGAAATCAATGATAAGAATAGCTCATAAGCAGGCTACATGGTAAACTATACTTATTCATGCATATAATGAGATATGAAAGTAAATGCAAGAATAAATTATTGTAACATCGCGATATGATTACCTCGATGACAATACCTATTCTGAATACGATATGTAACAAAATAAAATACATGGATTGCTCATAGAACCCGGTAGTAGGATACGGGGCATGCCTATTAGTGGAAAAACAAGTCTACAACATATTGATCATTGCCCCGTTTGTCATTACAAGACCTTCGCCCTTTATGGGGATGTGGTTATTGTTTCAGATAATGATAACAAATACTTCTGCCCTTATAGATAGCCATCATTGTCTCGCACAACGATAATAAATTCTTTCTCACTCCTTATATCACCGTTTTCAGATAGCGAGTACAATACTGCCCCTATAGTTTTATCCACCTTTTAAGGTTTATGCAGGCATGAAACATAAAAAAAATGACTTGAATATGACATATGAAATGATATGATATGATAAGAGAAGCATAGCACCGCTATGCGACGACAAGTATACTGTGACAAGAACAAGAAGCAAAGTGTAAAATGATATGAAATGTATATGAACGTTGAGAAGAAATGAAACATGATATGATAAGTAAATATGATATATGTATAAGCATGTTTAAATGATATGATATGTTAGATGTATATGCATGTGTATAGAAGTGTGATGATCCGTGTTAGTGGTCGATCACGAGTTTATTCCCACTAAGTGTAAAGCTTAGCAAAGGTTTTCATCCGTGTAGGTATGGGAGAAGCGTAAAACGAAGCCCTACACTCCACACGTCAACCAAGGCCAAACATACTACCAAAGGCCCACCAAAGACCTTCGTCTATTTTTGTATATGTTTTGTTTTTGTAAATTATGTAAATATTGTAAATGTTGAACACTTCCATATACTCTGAGCTTATATATTTTGTAACTTATTAATATAGTACAAATTAAATGTTTAACATTTTATGCATGAACAAGCTTAAAGTTTATAAGTTTATAGTAAACAAGAAAAAAAAAAGTAACACCCTCACTTGACACCGGGTGCCGGGTTAGGGGCGTCACATTTTAGTATTTGGACCATTTCGCGATTTGTGCGTGTCATCCTTGCCAAAAGTCAAGGGTAAATTGGTAAATTACCAATTAAGGACCCAAATGACATAAGAACAAAATATTGTATGCCAAAGTAGGAATTTGAATAAGTGGAAGTGCAAATAGAAAGAAGATGGAGGACCAAAGTGCAAATAAAAGGAAAATTTGAATCAAAAAGCGGAGAAGGCCATTTGATCTCTCATTTTGGAGAGCTCATACGAGTAGAGAGAGAAGGGGAAGAAGAAGAAGAAGAAGAAAGCCAAAGAAAGGTATGGAATTTGTTAAGTTTTGTATGGAACTTGTATGGAAACTATGATTTTGGTATGGATTATTGGACTTTTGGATTTTTGTATGGAATTGTTTGATGAAGAAGAAACCATAAACCCATTTTTTTGTATTAATTTTTTTCCTTTTATTTGCACTTAGGTCCTCAAAGTCCCCTTTATTAGCAAATCAAGTTATGCATATTTCACTTTAGCCTATAGCCTTTTTATCTTATGACTTTTTGCCCCTTTTTGACAAATTACAAATTTACCCTTGCTTATCTTGTACAAATTCCGGGTTTCTCCATTTTCATGTTTGCATTTAAATTACGAAAAAGTTAAATTATACCTACAAAATACCCTAAACATGTTATAAAACTGTTAAGGCATATTTTAGGGTATTACACCATAAGCTCCCGTGTAGCTTGATAAATTCGTTTAATGAACTTTGGGGTGCGTTCATCTCGCAATATCTTTGTTCAGTGTGTCAAAAAAGGAAGATCAACTCATTGTAAACAATTTTGAAGTAGGAAAATGAATCCATACGAGACTTCACAAGAAGGTTTGGGCAAGCCGTTCAGCAGGTGAAGTAATACAACATGGATGTGGTCCTCCAAAACTTCAGGACGAGCTTCGAACCATCAACTCCTTTCTTCCACTCACTTTTAAGCAAACCCACCAAAAGACAATGGAAGAATTATATGTACTCGCCGGCGCGCTCCACGCCGAGGATCATATCCACGCAGCGATTCCGCATGTACCCGATTAGAAACCACCGAATACGAGTAAGCCACTGGAAAGAAGCCGTTTGGTTTCAAGGAAGGTCAACGTGAAGGACCGGAAGCGATCCCATGATCAACATAGAAAATAGGTCAGCCTCGCACCACCCTCTTAAATGTCTCGTATGAAAGGCTATTGCCCTTCATTCGCGAGTCAATCGAGTTTAATGACCTCGCATCGATCCGTATGATCCTTCCCAAAGAAACGTATCCTGCGGGTGCATTATCAGCAGACTCATGGGCATGAGACCTGCCAAGTGTCGGTCTAAAGTTCCCGTGGAAAAGCTGACAAAGGAGGGCACCTCAAGCAGGTACATCGTGTGGATATTTACCAAGGTCAACCAAGGCAAGTCAGGATAGAATTACAACCGGCATAAGAATACAGAATCCGCATCAGCCAGAATATATAATGACTACCACCGATCGACCAAGATAAGTCAAAGTGCTACTAAGAAGCTCTTTGAGAGCAAATTTACAATTATGCCGTGGTGAACCCATCCACACCTGGCGGCAACCGTAAAACTAAGCCAATAGATGGTCCCATATCCTTTCCTTTGATTAACCCGAACAGGGTCATTGTGCCCCACTATGATGAGCTAGTACTCACCTCTGTATTAATGGTTTTGATGTACACAGGCATCGCGACCCCCGCAAGGTGACGATTACTACAACTACCAAGATTCGCGCATGAAGCTCGATATGCTAAACTCAAATTTCGGTAACCTCTCTGGTTTCAACAGGGCAACTATCGTAACATTAGGTGATGTCATGCTCCCTGTAAAAGCAGGACCAGTCACTTAGAAAATTTTTTTCTTGGTTGTCGAAGATTTGGGGCCTTACAACGCTATAGTGGACCGGACCTAGCCCCACTCTATGAGAGCTATCCCTTCAACCTACCACCAAGTGGTCGACTATTTGACCAACGAGGCGTGCCTCGACTTTCTGCTGAATCAGGCCTAGCCGCATGGCAAAGGCTATTAACCATCAATACGAGAACAAAACGAGTGAAAAATTCTCCTCTCCTCTCTCTCCTCCTCCTCCTGGGTGGGAAGTCCTCCCCTCGAAGATCACACCCCTGCATAGCAATCACAGGTCGCCACCTAGATCAAGGCGGAAGAAAAGGACCCATTGGTTGTGGATCCCCTGGAAGTAGTAGTGTTGGACGGCCCGGAGAAGTTCACATACATCAATACTCTCCTATTCAATGAAGAAAGGGAGCATATACAAGGCGTGCTATTAAAAAACATGAACGTGTTCACTTGGAGTCACTTAAATATGGTTGTGGAGTCACTTAAATATGGTCAAAATCGACTTGATATTGGCCTCCCATAAGCTAAACATTGTCCATGCGACCAAGCCCGTAAGATAGAAAGTGAGGTGTTTCCACCGGATTACCATCTGGACATTCAAACGTATAAACAATCTTCTAAAAAGGTGTTTCACGTGAGAAGTAAAATACCCTTAAGTGCTGGGCTGATCCGTAGTGGTTCCAAAGAAAGGAGGTAAGTGGAGATTATGTGTAGACTACACGGACCTCAATGAAGCATGCCTAAAGGATAGCTTCCCCTTACCGCGTACAGACCAGATTGTTGATGCCTCACCTAGGCACGAGATACTGTCATTTTTGGACGCTTTCTCTGGGTACCACCAGATTCCAATGCACCCACCTGATGCAAAGAAAACGACCTTCATTACACCACGCGAGTTATACTGTTATAATATGATGCCTTTTGGCTTGAAAAACGTCGGAGCAACTTATCAAAGGCTAGAAACCAAGATATTTCGACCGTTGGTAGGCAAGACTATGGAGGTTTATATCAACGATATGCTTATAAAGTCCAAAGAAAGCCTTAATCGTAAGAAGCATCTACAAGAAACCTTTGAGCTATTGCGAAGGTATGACATGAAACTAGACCCTTTTAAATGTGCATTCGGAGTCAGTTTGGGCAACTTTTTGGGCTTTATGGTAACCCAATCCCGTTGAACTTAAATCGATAATGGACTCCTAAGCTCCTACCACTCGAAATTGAGTACAACAACCCGACTGGTCCCGCCTGCGGGCCTCGGGAAAGGGGCCATATCCCGTCTACGTATCTGGCCTGAGACCATTCTTACCACTCTAAAGGGAGCCAAAACAACCAAAAAAGGCAATGAGGGAGGCAACAGCTTTCATGGCACCAAGCAAGATCTCACCGAGTCACCAATTCTAGTTAGTCCAAATGCAGGTGATACGCTTTATCTTTACCTATGTTTCGTATGTCGGCAAGTGTAAATTGTTTCAAAGAAGACAAACCAAACAAAGACATATATTCTTCTTAAGAAAATATCTATATGAAATAGAAACTCAGTATACCCGTCTCGAACAAGCGGCATTGGCTCTCCATGTGGCAGCTAAAAAGCTTTGCCCCTACTTCCAAGCACACCCTATTGTCGTGCTGACCAATCTCACTTTGCGAAGTACTATACATAAGCCTGACTTGTCAAGGAGGATGGCCCAGTGGGTGATCAAGCTAAGTGAGTTTCGGTATCCAATACAAACCCCGCATGGAGTTAAAGGGCGATGGTTGCACTTTCAGCCGAAATCCTCGCAATGTGACGCGCGCACCCAACATCGACCTGGATCCTTTACGTGATGCTTCCCTGAAACAGAGTTGCGCATTGGCTCGACACTTAAAGCCCCGCTCGGGGAAAGAATAAAGAAAGACATACGGTTAGGCTTTCCTGCATCTAATAATGAGATGGAATATGAAGCAATCCTAGCCAGAATCGACCTGGAAATCTATGTGTCTTCAAAAAAGATCATCATACAAAGTGAATCTCAGTTGGTGGTAGGATAGGTAAACGGAAAGTACGAAACACGAGACCAATGCATGGCCAAGTATGTAAGCCTGGTTAAGTTACGATTGGGAAGCTTTGTGGCCTGGAGACTTGAGCATATCCCAAGGGATTGGAATGAAAAGGCAGATGCCTTGGCTGTAGTAGCCACATCCCTCCCAATAAAAGAAACAATGTTCCTTCCAGTCTATTACTAGCCGGAGTAGTCAACCGCTGCCAACCGAGTACACGAGATAGGCGGGACAAGTTCCTGGATGACTCCAATAGTCCATTATTTAAGCTCGGGAGAACTGCCGGATAGTAGGACTAAAGCCCACAAGATTCTAGTCTAGGCGGCTCGATTTTCTCTTATGAATGGGCAATTATACAAGCTGCCTCAGATCTGATCAGATCTTAAATGTCTCACCACCTCGTAAAGCGACACTATACATCAAGTGAGTCTATGAAAGAATATACTTTAAACCACCCAAAGCAAGCAGGTAATCCTCGGGGCTCATGTGGTCCATACATGTGGTTACCACGACCAAACCGCTTTTAGAAATGATGCAACCGCTCACATCGTAAAGCAGACCATTGCTAGCAACAAGCTCCTTACATCTAGTGGTGCTAGCTCGTGATACGCATCACCATCACGAGCCCCTGCCGCTTCGCTTCTGGGGATTGATATAGTCAAGCTATCACATCGCCCCAACGCAAAAAAGCTATTGTTGGTCGTCATCGACTATTTCAGAAAATGGATAGAAGCCGAAGCCTTTGCCTCCATAAAAAATAAGGATGTTGTCCAATTTGTGTGGAAGAATATTGTTTGCTGTTCAGATACCTCATTTATCAGAATCGACAATGGTCAGAATTTGCCAAGTATGGTGCCCCAAAAGTCATACCTTATATCGTCATGAAAACAATTTTCTATATTTGATTCTTTATACATGTGTTGTATAATTTAGTAAATATCATAAAATCCCAAGTTTATTAATGTAACTACAATTAAGAGTTTAAACCATGTCACAAGATGATCATATGCAGATTGATCTTAATTCTGAGTAGCCATGGACTCCTGTCTATTTCAATATGGCCTTTTGATTCATAGGTTACGGTCTGTCCTAAGACAAGCCCAATACTTATGTCTTAGAGGCCCATTGAGATAGGTGGTTGGGAACATGTCCTACAAATATGGAATCCAAACCCTTCTTAAGGGAAGCCGGATAACTGGTTCCCTTAAGTATTAATTCTGGAACTGAACAGTTTGAGTGCTCTAATTTATAATAGGTTTATAAATTAACTGTTAACTAGTGAATTACCGGAACTGTATCAAAGATATCACTAGAGGTAAAACCGTAATTTACCTAGCTCTAATGACGGACCAATTCGAGGATTGAATTGCATGTAATGATCATATCACTTAATCGCTTTTAGTATCAATAAGTACTCCGACTTATAATTACAAGAGTTCGCCAGATTTTGTCGAATAATATCGAACTAATAAATTAGATAATCGATTAAAGAGTTTAATTAATTATCAAATTTATCTTCTGAGCTTGGAATTAAACCATACAGTCCCTGCCACCCTATAAAACACTGTATACATTAAATTAACAAAGAAATCTGAGGGGCATAATTGTAAAATAAATTGTTTCATAAAGAACTATGTAGTAATTATCGATAATTAAATGTTAATTAATTAATTATTGAATTAATTAATTAATAGTAATTACTATATTGGATGAAACTAATTTGGAGAAATTAATCCTATTTATTTTTGGTCACTGCACTTGGAATTTTAATTCAAAAATATGTCACTTTATCCAATAGTTGAGATCAATTCAAGACATATTATAATAGAGTAAACCCCTAGGGTGAATAGGGTGGGAGCAAAAATTAGAGAAAAAAAGGAGAGAAAGAGTTTCATTTTTTTGTTTCATCCAACCTCTGATCTCATGGCCAGAATATTCAGTTCTGCAATAAACCTTGTTAATCTCACGCCCACACGTATCCCAGTGAAGAGGAACGGTTGGAACATCGTGGAAATTAAAATAAATAGAAGGATCTTTAGTTGTCAACCCCTTACTTGCCAAAATCTCCTTAATTTGATTGAGGTAATTTTTCTTATTGTTTGTTGATTAGTATGCATGTACCATATGATCGTGAAAAAGTTTTTATTAATGGGTCTCACAAGGCTCGTTTTGTATGCACCGTAACCTATGAACGCAAAAGGTCTCTATTGAAATGACAGAGTCCACAAGTTACCTGTGCTTTGGGACTAATTGGTGATATTATCATCTATATCACCCGCTTAAACTCTTAATTGTAATCTAAGATATTATTTAAGAAAGTTTAATCCATAAACCCATTCCTTCACCCTATGTAACGATTTATAGCACTTTATTTAATGTCACACATCATAACCCGCATCAAGATTATCGTATTCTTAATGTTCGTTGACTCCATTAGTAGTATTATAGATCAAAGATTCCTACTTTGATTTACTACGGATAGTTTAGTTTACTATCTATAATCTTGATCATCTCATATATAACTGTTATATACTAAGTTAATAAACTTGGGATTTTATGATATTTACTAAATTATACAACACATGTATAAAGAATCAAATATAGAAAATTGTTTTCTCATGAAGTGAAAACAAATTACATGCTTTAAAAGTAATCTGCTCAACAATCTCCCACTTGTTCAAAAAGCAAAGCAGAGACATGGTCTCTTAAACGTAGTCCCCATATGACCCGTGAACACCCTTCTAAAGTCTTGGTAAAAGGATCTGGTGTGACTCACCTCGACGCTATCTTCATAACGGCACGCCCTCTATTTACACGATCTCTCGTATCAAATGATACTCCTTTCTATATGCTTCCTCTCTTAGACTCCTGCCTCGAGTTTGCCACCGCCCACTCATGTCGCGCGCAAGAGAAACAAGTTGTTTTTCCATGTTTGGAACCATTTTATCAAGAAGACCCGAGAGAAATTCCACTTGGAATGGCAAAATCGCACTTTGTCAGCGGTGTCACTTCGTTAAAAAACTGAAATTTATTCTTCTAGATCTCGGGATGACGAAACGATCACCGTTAATCGCCACCAAATCAGTTAGCACCTTAAAATTCTCAGAGAATTCGAGATAGTTCCGAAAGCTGGCACGCTTTTTCGAGGCACCGCGTTCGTGTGTCGTGAAAATGATTTTCGATGCGACGAAAATCACACATATAACACGTACCATGTGCCAAGTGGTATGAGCAGATAAATGATAAAACGGACGGCCGATAGTGCCTAATGTCAAAACTCGAAAGGAAGGGATCGTGACAAATTAATTAAATTATTAAGTTGGATAATAAGACAAAGGCAAATAGTGCCTTCTTCTCCAATTAAAACAAAATAAACGTGGGAGCAAAATTGAGATGCAGAGCCTACTGGGAGATTTTTAGAGAGAGAGAGCACTTTCTTTAGATTATCTAAGCATCCATTGGTTTCAGCCTTTCTGGGATAAGAAGGAAAGCTGTCGCGCTGGAGCTTAGCTTCTCAAGGTGGGCACTTGTAGATGGTGGAGTTTCCTCAAACTCCTTGAGGTAGGGGTTTCTCCTTACTTCCACTATTCTTTCAGCAGCACCATGCAAATGTTTCAGCCATCGCTTAACGATCAAATGTTCGTCCAAGTTTATCTAATCGATGAATTTATTGAACCCAACGCAGCCTGTAACCGTGAGGGACTGCTTTGGGTGTCTAAGGGTGTGATTCGCCATGGATTGTGGCTGTGGTTTGTATAAGGCCGAAATGGCCGTGAAACGCGGTTCACAAAGTGAACCAATGAATTGACGAGTGATGGAACCAAACCCGTATTTCATCGCTCTAGACAAGGACACAAAAATATATTTTTGTGAATATGTTTGGTCGAGTGATTCAAGTGGAATTGCCGTATGATCATTAGCCGGTGAAGAACACTTGATGTATGAATGATTTATTTCATGACATGATTTGTGTAATCGGGATATTATGTGGATATGTGCATGTTTACATATTTGCATGTGATTGATTGTATTGGAATTGGCATGTTATGTGATTCTTTATATGCACTGGAACATCCTAGGACTATAGGAGTTAGTGCATGAGATGAGTCTAGAGAAAATGGTTCGGAGGGTAGTCTAAATATTAATTATCGGAGGGTAGTCCAAATGAAAAATATCATTGTGATTATACCAGATTAAGAGTAAAATATTTGAACTCTTAGAACTATTGGATATAGTTGGATTCATAGTTGGTATGTTTTATGGATATTGTAGTATGGGCCCAAGAGGTCGTTTTTATCCATATTTATATCATTGTGATTATATTGGACTGCTTGGGACAGGTTTCATGCAGATGTTATATTTGCAGAGCTCCCAGACAAAAAGTGGTAACTCCCGCTCAGCTGAATGTTTTGTTACCCGACATCCACTAGTATTCCGCTGGTTGACGGTAGTCCCACCCCGGGCTTCAGCGTCACAAATAGACGTGAGCCTAGGCATACGAATACCTAAAGGTTTGGGTATCCATCACCACCAGGTGGCCGGGAGGCAGGGGGCATATGGAAACCTAGAGATTGGAGACTGGGGCTTAGGCCATAGTCTTCTTATGGTGTAAGCAGAACATCACCACTAGGTGTGGTTCATGTCTCTGGCTTAGGTATGAGATTGCCTAGGAAATACTGGAATAGAACACCGCATGCATGGTGTTTCGATGTGTGATGCAGAATATTGTGTGTTTGGTGTGCATGACATGTTTCATGTGTTGAAATTTTATGTGTGCTTGGTGATTAGCACATGGATGTGTTAGAAAAAAAAATTTAGAAAATATTTTGAGTTTACAGTGTACAAAACTGGAACGAGGTAAAGAAAGTAAAGAAAAAATAAATTTTAATAAAATTTATTTGAGTTAGAAATGAAGAAAATAAACTTCATAAATTAGTCAATATTAGGTGATGAAAATAGTTTTTCTAGGTTTTACAACAGGAACCCGAAGAAAATTGAGTGAAATAATTTTTGTTATGAAATTATTCAGTATTTTAAAAATGAAAAATATGAGAAGAAATATTTTTCTCAAAAGTTTTATAGTGTGTAAAGTTGAAGAAAATGGGTAAAACAAATTTTTATAAATTTATTTGGATGTTCGAAAAATGTGTATACATATTTTTAGGTGTTTTTCCAACTCATGGAAATAAATGAGAAAAAGTGGAAAAAATTTTTATTTGGTGTAGTGACTGATTGTTGGGCTACCGCCTACTATATTGTGAAAAAAATTGTATTGAAAGACTATTTAGGCTGGTGCATGAAGTGTGGCCAAAGTAGAGTGAGTGTTGAAACAGCTGCAATACAAGCCATTGTTTGCGTGAGAAGAAGGCTTGAGAGAATGGAATGTATTGCAATACAGAAATTGTATTGCAAGCAACCAGGCGTTGAAGGTATTAAATAATAATCGCTTCGGTATTGCGCAGGGGCGAGGGTCGAGACTGTATTGCAATACACCCGTCAGATTCGGGCGCCGTTTGGCATAGCGCATTGTATCGCGACAATGCCAGCTAGCCTCGTACGTTTTTGCCAAAAAGCGCAAAGATAGCTACCGCTGGACCGCGTTCGTTCACCGACGACCTGTACGGGCAACACCACGACAGACGCTTCCAGCCGGCGACGCCGCACCGCCACCACACGGCGTCGGTCGGGCCGACACGGGCCACGCCGCGCCGGAAGCGCCGTACACCGTCAAGCCGTTGCGCTTTGTGCACCGACCGCACCGTTTTCGACTTCAAGACGTTCTCGAAGGTCACTAAATGAACACCGCTCATCACATAGTAATTTTCGAAAATTTTTTTTTTCTAAATAAAATAAAATCAAATAATGAGATGTACTTTTCAAAATAAAATTTTCAAAGATGAAATTTTGTTGATAAAAATGTTTTTTAAATAAGACTAATTGTCTCTACACTTAAATGTAAGGACAATGTGTGCTACACCATTTATGTGTATGATTAGTGTCTCGAGGTCGTGTTTATGCCTTTAGAGATACCGTGTTGAAATTGAACTGCCATTGAATCGCGGATGATGGTTAGACGGTATCGGTACTTAGAGTGCAGTTCACGGTACCGATCACACCAGTTAGCGTTTGATCAAAGACTTTGCCGAGTAGGTCGTAGGGCTACAACAATGCTATCGACATTGTATAATGTAGACGAGAACTAGTAAACCTGAGGTTTAGGCATCATCATCCCGACATTCACAGGGGGAGGAGATCCCATGGCGCACTATTGGCTCAAGGTGGCATCAGAACGACGGAGGCTAACATGGATCACCGATACCAGATCGTTACCGCATTCCGGGCCAGAGGGCGAGGTCTCGTATGGTGGAGATGGGTTAGGACTTCTATAGACTTAGAGGTTATGACACGGGCGCAGTTTCGTGAGTCGCTCATGGTAAGAGTTTCCGTGAGACCGCGAGGCATGTGAAGGCTCGGAGTTCAGAGTCGCAGGGGGCTTTATGACTCCAGATGACTACGGGCGATTCATGCAGTTAGCCCGATTTATCGATGATTACGTGGCCAACGACCGCCAAGGTGAGATTCGAGAATGGACCTAAGTTGTCCATTCGGGTCGTGATCGGTAGTGACTTCGCCACTGATATGGATCCACGGTCGACCACACCTGACCATAGAGAGAGAGAGATGAGATGCTCTACACTCTAGATGCGAGTGTTAGCAGTGTGAGGCGACAATGTAGTCTTCTCCAGCTCAGAAAGAGGCAAAGAGCTTCTAGTTCGCGAGGGTCCTAAAGTCGCGGCCATCCGTGCTGGGTGACGATGAGTCGTCGGCCGCTGACGATGGTATGCTACCATTGTCGCAGCTTTGGACATGAGGAGGGCTTGCAGGCTCCCCAGAGACAAGGATCTGTGGTTTTGGGACATCACGCCCCGGGCCAGAGCAGGACAGAGAGGATACAAAGATATCTCTCCATAGCGCTAAGACATGCCAGAGGCCGCCCCGCTGTGTGGAGCCACCCGGCACCTCACATTTCACAGCAGTCCGAGAGGCCGCAGTATGGGTAGAGGCAGAGGACGAGGGCCCACAAAAGTGTGGACATCGGGGTCCAGGGCGTGTCTACTATCAATCGCAGCTCGAGTCGGCCAGACACCCGGCTATAGGGTACGTTTTATCGCGCCTGCGGGCTGGGAGTGTTATTTGATTCCCGTGGATTCAGATTCTTCATCACGCATCGCTTGTGATCGAGCCGGGCTTAGAGGCTGAGACCTTAGAGCATCTCAGGTGCAGCCTTCCCTGGCTGATTAGGCGTAGAATAGGGATGATATGTCGAGGTTGCGAACCTGAGATCTCAGACTCTACTTACAAAGGGACCCGAGGATCACTTGGACTCTGGTCGAGTTCGATGTCATCTTGGGATGGATCGGGCCGACACCTACAGGTCGTTATTATCGACAGAGCGTAGAGGCTACCGCTCACACGCAGACTGCACTCGTGGTATTTCAGTGGAGACGCACATTCGCCCCAAGATAATGCAGTCCAGTGTCGTGGACAACTGATGCAGCTTAGCCCATTCCTGGAGAATACAGATTCGGACTTAGATTCACCTCCGGTGCAGTATAGTATGTGGATTTTCCGCATGAGCTACCGGACTACCTCTACGCAGGGTAACAGACTTCAGTATTCAGTTACACCCCGGTAGTCACCCATCTCTATGACTCTCGCGATGATTACACCGGGCTGAAGTCAGGAAATCGCAGTCCAGCTTACAGGAGCTATTGGACAAGGGTTCATTAGAGCACTTCACCATTGGGCACTCCTAAGCCTATTTGCGAAGAAGAAGGACAAGATCTCTCTTCGACCGTGCATTGATTATCGGAGAAGTTGAACCGGGTTATCAGCAATCGGTACCCAATACCGAGGGATCGACATTTGCTTCGACGCTGAGAGGAGCGAAGTCTACTCTAAGATAGACCTTCGCACTGGTTACCATCAGCTGAGAGTTAGAGATATAGATATCCCTAAAATAGCGTTTAGGACGCGTTGTGGGCACTTTGAGTTTACGGTGATGCCCTTTGGATTAACACGCGCCAAAGAAGATTCACGGATTCATGCATAGGATATTCCAACTTATTTTGTGATCAACTTGTCGTAGTCTTCGTGTGGATGACATCTTTATCTACTCCCAAATGTAGTGGGAGCATGAGTATCACTTGAGGATCAAGCCACGCTTGTTGAGAGACCTCATCAATTGTATCGCCAAGTTCAAGAAGTGCAATCTCACACGAGGTGAGATTTTCAGACACGTGGTGTCAAGATCGAGTGTCAATGACCCAGAGAAGGTCAGGGCGATTTAGGTCAGAGAGGCCTAAGTCATTCGAGATATGTAGTTTCTGGGATTATTGGTATTACAGAGATTCATTGAGGATTTCTCCAGGATAAGCAAAGACCTTATGACTAGGTTGACTCCTGGCGAGGTCAAGTTCGAAAGGACGACCGACGCGAGAGGCATTCTGTGAGTCGAAGATGAGACTTACTCAGCTCCATCTTGAGGTTCCGCATTGGGACAGGGTAGTCAATAGCAGATGTGATGCCTCGAGGGCCTGATTGGGATGTGTTTTGATGTGGGCCCGGGAGGGTAGTAGCTATGGTTCCCGTTAGTTGAAGAACTCATTTGAGCGCACTACCCCACACATGACATAGCTGGCGTCGTAGTTTTCGCCTGAAGATTTGGCGCCACTACTTATACGGCCAGAGTTTCAGCGGTACCTGCACTACAAAAAGCTCCATGATACTTTACGCAATGACCCCTCAACATGAGGCAACGAAGTGATGGAGTCCGAGACGGCGATCATACCGGGCCACCATCCTAGTGGGGCAAATGTGGTGGCCGATGCACCTACCGGAAGTCGCAGGAGCGCTGGCTAGTATAGCTTCAGAGTGGCTGGATGCTCAAGACCGGGACAAGCCAGCTGCGCATCGAAAGGCACTTTCGGGGGCAGTACCTGGGAGTTTAGTGGCTACGACCGTCTCTCGCTGAAAGTGGGAAAGTGATCGCGTCCCAGCCAGATCGTTGTAAAGATAGTGTCCATCAAAGACCGAGTACAGTCTGTAATGGTGACGAGGGTCGACCGCTCACACATGGTCGCCTTCGAGGAGTGTGGACTGCAGTGTATCGCCTTGCAACACCCGTAATTTTATAATAATTTTATTATATATTCCCGTATAAATTGAGCTAAACTTGTGTTTTCCGAAAAATTGTAAATTGGACAAGTTATGAAATGATAAATTTAGTGGAAGCTCTAAATTTTGGCACTAGAACTAGGACAAAATTGTAAATGTCATAAGGGAGATAAAAATCATAAAGTGAGTAGAGATGGGCAAATAATACAAATAAAATAAGTTGATGCAAATCTTAAGAGACTAAATTTGCAATTAATGAAAAGATGATATTTTAAAGGAAGAAAAATAAACCAAAATTTATTGGTTCCAAAAGTTCGTCTCAGCAAAACCTGTGAGAGAGAAGGCGAGAGAGCAAGAGTGAGGAAGTTATAAGTGAAGAAAGAAGGAAGATAAGATCAAGGCAGGTTCCTATTTTTGGTTTTTGATATGAATCCTAAGGTTTTTGGTATGGAGAGATTAGATGTTCTCTTTGTCTAGGTTTTGTGTAAAGATCACACAAAACCTTAGAATTGTTGTTATGAGAGTAAAACCCCAATTCCTGAAAAATAACCATGGAATCATCACATTTATGGGAGCCAGTAAAGAACTGTGGACCTTAGGTAGTGTTCTTGGATTCACCCCTAAGGTTTTGTGTTTTCGAGGTTCCATAGCACCAATTTAAGTGTTGTGGAATTGTTTTTTAAGAATTCCAAGCTGTTTTTTAGTATTATGAATTATAGAAGTTTATGGAGTGAATTGGCCACTAAAAGTGGAAAATAACAAATCTGGTATTTTTAGCAAAAATTTTTATACAGTTTAAAGAGGTAAACAGATACCCTACCAGTTAAAAGTGTGTACCGGTATTACTGGTGGTACCTGCAGACACCCTGCCTGGTTTTCTCGTTTGACTGTGGCTAAGCTGGCCATAACTTGCTCATTTCATCCGATTTGATGATTCAAGTGGCTACGTAAATAGACTTCAAGTAGAATCGCAAATTAAAGAACAGGCATCGTACTCCTGATCCTAAATGGGCCTAAAAATTCACCAAAGTAGGCCATGTGCAAGCCAAATTTGGTTGTACTTTGAACATAGAGTAGTCCCGGTTGTTTCAATCGATCTTGAGTTTCGGTGTTCGAATTGGGTGATTCAGTTGGAATAGAACCCTAGCACCTTAGCTTTTAAAAAGAGCAATGAGAAAATAATATTGAGCAGACCCTGGACAAAATTAGTAATAACCGTTCAAGCAGACCGGTGAAACTCGACTAATTGGCATGAAAATGCCATAACTTAGCTCCGGATAATCCGATTGGAATGATTCCAATTTATGAGTAAAGTAGACTCTTAGAGGAATAAGAATGAGACTAAGTCAAAAACGCACCGTACCTCGCCGCCTCCGCAAAGTTTCGCTTTGCCTCGGCGATATTCGTTTAGTATGATTATTTGCTTAATCACTAAGTGTGGAATAAATCAGATGGACCAGGTGCGGAGAAGACCATAACCTGACCTAGATTGACATCGAGAAAGAAATGAAATCGATAATTGGTTTGTTCTGTTTGTTCTTTTATTCTAGTTTGTTCACCACACGCCTGGAGTTTCATGGTTGCTCTCTATTTGCTAAATATGCATATATATCGATTTGAATAGATTAGTATTTGAAATGTTTGACAAATATCTCGCATGTATGCGTATTCGCTACAAGCGAATTCACGTGATAAAAGTAAATTGATTTTGAAACGTATTATTGAATGACCAACATGACGGAATTCACCAACTAAATTCGTCTTGAAGGTAACCGTATTTGTCTAATGCGAAATCACATTGCTACTGAATGACAAACAGGACAGGATTCACCAACCGGACCAAGCCGTGAATGCTCCACTTATAGTCATATGTGAGACTGGCATTATTGAATGCTAAATCACATTGCTATCGAATGACAATAAAGATAGATTCAAGAACTGAATCATAGAATGTCGACTTCGATAGTCATAGAGACGGTAATATAGAATGTGAAATCACACCTAATGGTAATAACAAATGCATGTGATTCAGCAACCGAACTGCCGCGGATGTCGGGATTCTACAGCCGTATGTGGAATCACAAAAACCAAAAGAGAAATGATGGAATGAAAAGTGTATTTGTATAAGTGTTCTTTATTGCACCATATTGTATAAAGGCATTATTTTGATAAAATGGCATGATTTATATGAACAAAAATGGAATACAGAACTGTATAGAACCACTAAGCATGAAAATGCTTAGCGTATTGTTTTTATCAATGCAGAGGCACTGAGCGATAGACATCAAGCAAGACCCAAGATCGAGGAGCTTTCGTAGTCATAGAGAAGGAATCATTAAAGGTGCTCCGCCATATGCATTACTCCATTTCTTTCGAACATTGACATTTTGTAAAATCGTACTTTGAACTCTGATCATTATTTGTAAAGGTGATTTTGTTAAATGGAACGTTATGAATATTTTGTTAATCAGAATGTTTTACGGGTTGCTGAAATGAATTGCTTCCGAAATTACAAAATTTAAAATGAATAAAATAAGCCAAATGTTTTGATAAGATAATTGGAAATGCTCCGGAGTAAACCGGCTCCCGCTTGGACCGCGCAACCAGTCGAGTCGGGATTCGGTCACGACACTTTGAAAACTAAAATTAAATAAAACGATAACTAAAGGGATGGATTAATGATCAAATGGTTTTAAACGAGCATCCCTGGTCGTTCTGCATCAGCCAATCGGCCTGCCGCTCGGGTCGCTACAAATTTTTATTGGTATCGAGCCTAGGTTTAGGCGCTTTACAAAGCGATTTTGAAATTGCTTGAAAATGATTTAAATTGTTTACGACATGCACAGACGGTATTATGTGTGATATTATGACTCGACGCTGACCTTGATGGGTCTTAATAGATAATATACCGAGGAGGAAACCAGTGAGAGAGTCTTGATGACGCAACCGCCGAGCATAAGAAAGAGTTAGAACAAAGTGTATAGGAGATTGTCCTATCAAAATACGAGAGTATGAATTTTCGGGAGATTTGATCGAAGTTATCCTTCGTGAGTTTGATGCATATTATTATTGGATGGACTGGTTATTCCGACACCGAGCGATAGTTTCCATTGTAGAATGAAAAGAGTGACTTTGAGAACAATCAATGATGATGAAGTGACTGCAGAGAGGTCAAACCACCTCTATTGCATATCCGCAACATCGCTAGAACAATGGTGCTAAAGGATGGAATCCCAAATGGAAGCTGATGATTGATATGGTAAAGGCAAGGCCTAGTTTATCCGATATCCCTATTGTTAGTGACTTTCCGGATGTGTTTCCGGAAGAATTGCCGGGATTGCCTCCACAGAGGGAGATTGAGTTTGTTATCGACGTTAAATTAAGTGCCACATGATCTATTACAATCGTGACAGAATGGGCTCCACTGAGCTAGCTGAATGAAATCAGCTTGCAAGAACTGCGAGAAAGGGTTTATTCGACTAAGTATCACCATGGGAGCTCCTCGTGCTTTTGTTAAGAAGAAAGATGCGCACTTCGCTATGTGTCGATTATAGACAACCTAATGTAAGTTGACCGTGAAGAATAAGTATCCGTTACTCCAAAATTGATGATTTGTTCCAATTAATTAAAGAAGCAAGTATCTTTTCAAGATTGACTTGAGATTCGTATCATTATTGAAATAAAGATGCCGATACAAGATCGTTTAGGACGCCGATATATAATATTACGAAAGTTCCCTTGTATGCCGCTTTATTTCAATCTTAATGCTCCAAATGTTTTCATGGACTTAATGAATCGTGTTTTCCGACCGTATGTGGATCAGTTTGTCGTAGTGTTCATAGACGACATTCTTGTGTATTCGAAAGATCGGGAAAGTCATGACACACACCTTCGGGTAGTGTTGGAGATTTTGAGAAAAGAGCAGTTATATGCGAAACTCAACAAGTGTGAGTTTTGGATGACTGAAGTGTCATTTCTTGGGCACATTGTATCGAAAGAAGCGAACCGAGTGATTCAAAGAAAATGTATGTGGTCACGAATGGAAGCCACCAAGAAATGTTACGGAAGTACGTAGTTTCCTAGGACTAGCAGTTACTACGTAAGATTGCACTCCATATTTAGATTGCCTTAAAATGTAAAGTATGAATGGAGTGAAATAAGGAAGTTTTGAAAAGTTAAAAACATTCTAACGAGGCTCCGCAGCTTATCAAATTGCACCATGTAAAGAATATGGTTTATATGATGCTTTCACTAAATGGACTTGATGTGTCCTAATGTAGAGGGTAGTGGTAGCCTATGCTTCAAGACAATTGAAGCTACATGAAAAGAACTACCCCACGCATGATGAATTGGCCGCAATTGTATTTATGCTTGAAAATTTGGAGACATTATTTGTATGGAGAAAAGTGTTTCATTTACACCGACCATAAGAGTCTTAAGTATTTGCCCTCACAACGAGAGCTTAACTTGAGACAACGGAGGTGGATGGAATTGATAAAAGATTATGACTGCGTGATTGATTATCACCTAGAAAGGTCATCGAAGACCGATGTTGAGTAGGAAGACAATGCAAACGCTTCAGCCGCAATGCCAAATTGTCATTATCGACGATGGTACAAAAGAGTGGCAAAAGTAATTGATAGCGAGACCGACTTGTTGAATCGGTGCTGTGAGGCA
Source organism: Tetrastigma voinierianum (assembly GCA_016808115.1). Taxonomy (NCBI): domain Eukaryota; kingdom Viridiplantae; phylum Streptophyta; class Magnoliopsida; order Vitales; family Vitaceae; genus Tetrastigma; species Tetrastigma voinierianum. Next base: position 675,810 of record JAEQBH010001344.1, read on the forward strand.
CAAAAGAAAGATGAGAAAATATCTCGCCATAATGAATCGGGATTGAGATGGTAAGGAACCTGAGCTCCATATGAGTGGAACAAAATGAAAAGTCAGATATAAGGATCGGTTTGTGTAAATTCGATGATGATGAATTGAGAAAAGCCATACTTGAAGAGGCACATATGGGTCTTTGTTATCCATCCCTGGTAGCACAAAGATGTACCGTTTGAAAATGTCATTACGGTGGTCCTAATGGTGATATTTAATTTGTAACCGCGTTAAAAAGTCAAAGAGTAAAGCAGAGCATCAAGTTCTTCGGATTATTGCAACAACAGAACGTCGAGTGGGAAATGGGACTAATAAACGCGACTTGTGGTTGTTTACTATTGGACAAGGAGGAAAGATGACTCGCTCGGGGTCGAAGGGACCACCACCAAGTCACCACTCCTACTAAGGAGAACCGACTATTCGCTTGACAAGCCAGTAGAGCCGCATATCAAGGAAATAGTTCTGGCTACACCCGATTCCCAGATCCATTATTTCTACGTAGATCCGAGGTTTACTTCGAGATTTGGGGAAAATCAAGAGGCTACGGGCACCTGAATCTGACTTTCAAGACTGCTCCACCCAAACTGATGGGACACAATCAAAGAGAGTATCCGTGATTCTGAAGATATGTTAAGGAGTCAGGCTATGATCACTATGAGGGTAGTCAGACTAATATTCCTTTAGTTGAATTCTCAGGTATACAACAAACAGCTTCCAATCAAGTAATGAACTACGCCACAGCCCCCATGGGTGTTAAATGTAACAATCGGGCCTGGACTAATTGAGTGAAAGAAAGTGATTGGCCCGATTTGATACAAGATATCAAGAAAAAGTTAAATGATTAGAGAGAGATTGGGTGGCTCACCCGACAGATTAAGTCATATACCCATGAAGAGAAAGGATATTCGATATGAGGTCGGTGAAAGTGTATTTAAGTATCGCCTTGAAGAAGGTGATGAGATTCGAAAAAAAGGGCAAGTCGAGCCCCGCATTTATCGCCCATATGAGGTAATTAGTGCGGGTCCGGGCAGACTGGTTGGCCTTTTACCTCCTGACCATTCATGATGTCATGTCCATACGCGAAATCTACCCGGCCTCCGTCACATGTGCCTCCCTCGCGGAGACAATTGAGTTTAGACCGATATGAAGAAGAGCCATTCGCTCGTGAAGTGAAGCGAAATTGCAACGCGAAGATTCGCTTAGTCAGCAGTCAGGGAGAAACCACAAGACCAAGAAGCCACTGAAAGCTAAGAAACCATGCGCGTAGGATTCACAACCATTAATTATAAAATTTCGAGGACCTAAATTTTCTTAAGTGGGGAGAGAATTAACGCTTCAAAATACCCTTAGAATTTTATAATAATTTATTATATATTCTTATAAATTGAGCCAAACTTGTGTTTTCTCCGAAAATTGGTAAATTGGATGTTATGAAATGATAAATTTAGTGAAGCCGAAATTAAAATTAGAACAAGGGACAAATTAAAATGTCATAAGGGAGATAAAAATCATAAAGGGAGGTAGATGGGCCACAATACAAATAAAATAAGTTGATGTGAAAATCTTAAGAGATGAGGGACTAAATTTGCAATTAATGAAAAGATGATATTTTAAAGGGAAGAAAATAAAACCAAAATTTCATTGGTCTCAAAGTTTGCCCTGAAACCCGTAGAGAGGAAGGAGAGACAAGAGTGAGGCTATAAGGAAGCAGAAGGAAGAGTGGTAAGAAGATCAAGGTATGGAATCTTATTTTGGTTTTGATATGAATCCTGTTTTTGGTATAGAGATTAGATGCTCCTTTGTCTAGGCTTTGTGTAAAGATCACACAAACCTGAATTGTTAGGTTATGAGAGTAAACCCAATTAGGAAAAATAACTGAATCATCACATTTATGTGGTTTTATAAAGAATTGGTGGACCTTAGGTGTTCTGGATTTTCACCAAGGCTTTGTGTTTTGAGGTTCCATAGCAACTACCCTAAGTGTTGTGAATCGTTTTTTTTGAAGAATCTCAAGTTGTTTTTGAGGTATTATGAATTATAGAAGTTGAAGGAGGAATTGCATCAAAAGTGGGAACAATAACAAGATCCGGGCAATTTTCGGAAGGTACCGGGTATGAATATAGTGTACCGGTACACCCCACTAGAAGCTGGGGTAAGTCAAGTATTACGAACATGAAAATTCCATAACTGTCGGGCTTCTTCTGCCGACCTCGCTGTGATTTTGGCCATAACTTGCTTGGTTTCTCATCTGGATTTGAGACCAAGTGGCTAAGAAAAATAGACTCAAGGAGCTAAACTTAAAAATATATCGCCACCCGATCCTAAGTGGCCTAAAATTTCACTCCAAAGTGGGGCCATGTGTGAAGCCAAATTTTCGTTCCATTTTGAACATAGAGTATTCGGGGTCGTTTTTGAACGTGAATTTGAGTTTCTCAAAGGTTCTAAATTGGTGATTCTGGGCTGAATAGAACCCTTAGCACCTTTAGCGCTTTAAAAGCAGGTACAAATAGATAGTGTCAGATGGAGTTAAGACCCTGGAAAAATTAGTAATACAAACTCGTTCCCAAAGTGTAATCCTAACCGACTAATCGTACGAAATATAATTTAAGTCTGATAATCCGATTGAATGATTCCACTATGAGTAAAGTAGACTCTTAGAGGAATGTTGAATGAGACTAAGTCAAAACGTATCGCATACCTCACTTCCGCAAAGTTTCATTGGCTCGCATATTCGCTTAGTATGATTATTTGCTTAATCACTAAGCGTTAATAAATTGTATTTGACTAGGAAAGTGGTGAAGATGATAACCTGACCTATACTGACATCGAAAGAAACGAATCGATAATTGATCATGTTTTATAATTGTTCTTTATTCTAGTTTGTTCACCACACGCTCTTTATTCTCATATTGCTCTCATTTGCAAATATGCATATATCGCATTTGAATGATTAGTATTTGAAATGTTTGACAATATCCGCATGTATATTTAGCCATGCTAATCTACCGCATAAAAGTAAAATTGATTTGAAACGTGATGACCGACCAACATGACCACTCACCAACTAAATTCATCATGAAGGAAACCGTATTTGTTCACGTAAAATCACATTGCTAATGACGACAAATGTGACAGATTCACCAATCAACTGGCCGTGGAATGTCGAATTTCTTATAGTCATATGAGACTGCATTGAATCGCGAATCACATCGCTATCAATGACAAATGTGATAGGATTCAAGAATCAATCATAGAATGTCGACTTCATAGTCATATGTGAGACAAGAATATGAATGAAATCACACTACTATCGAATAACAATGTGACGATTCAAGAACTAACTGTCAGGATGCCTGATTCTATAGCCGTATGTGGAATCACAAAAAACCAGTATAAATGATGGAAATTGAAAAGGTATTTGCATACATCTACATTACAATCGTGGGATATTGTATAAAGGTATTATTTTGATAAATGGAAGATTTATATGAACAAAAATAGAATACAGAATCAGATAATCACTAGCATGAAAATGTTGAAGATATTTATCAATGCGTTGTGCAATCGAGCGATAGACATCGAAGCAAGACCCAAGATCGAGGAGCTCAGAGTCATAGAGAAGGAATTACGGAGTATGCTCCGTCATATGCATTACTCCATTTCTTTCAAACATTGACATTTTGTAAAACAGTTTGAACTCTGAATCCTTATTTTTGTAAAGGCATTTTATAAACAAACGTATGAATCTTTGTTAATTGTAAATGTTTTAAGTGGCTTGCCAAAGAATCGCCTGAAATTACAAAAAATTTAAAAATGAATAAAATAAGCCAAATGTTTTGATAATTGGAAATGTTCCGAGTAAACCGCTTCGATCGATCCGGCCAACTCCAAGTCGAGTCGGGATTCGGTCGATACACTTTTGATAACCAAAATTAAATAAAACGATAACTAGCGATTTGATTAATGACTTTAAATTGTTTTAAATGAGCGCCCCCGGGGTTTTCGTTCAACCGCTAACTTGCTCAAGCCGCCTTGTAGTTCGCCGTAAAGGGTTCCCGCTTGATCGATGGAGAGAGAGGAGATTCTCGTGAGTCAATCGCCGCGATTGTCGCGGTGATCCAGTGGCACGAAGATACCGCAAGATTCGCCGCCGGCAGACTATCGGGAGCGGATGAAGAGACACGATAGGGACTTTGTTCGACGATGTCTCACGTGTCGCCAAAGTTACATCGGAATAATCGGCCACAGTGGCTACTTCACGCATTTGAGGGCCGGGAGTGGAAGGGAGCACGGGCCACGATGGACTTTGCGGACCATCTTCCACGAACAGCTGTAGCATGACGCCAGATGGGTGATAGTGGACCGCTCACTAAGTCGCACATTTTCTAGCCGCATGGATGACCTTCACTGGAGAGATTCCCACTGCTGTACATTCAGAGATAGTCCGGCCACAGTACTGCATCCATAGTGCCTGATAGGGGACCGGTGTTTACTGACGCACTTTTGGAAGAGTTTCCAAAGCCTACGGGCACGTCACATGAGTATGCACTCTTCACCACCCCATGGGCGGTCGGCCCGAGAGGACTATATGGTGTGTTGCAGGACATGCTACGAGCCAGCAAGGCCCGGATCATAAGGGTAGCTGAGAAGAGCACTTGCTCCTTATGAATTCGCCTACAAACAATGGGGCTACTTCAGCAGTATGCCGATGGCACCGCATGAGGCACCATGAAACACGGTGTCACCGCGTGTCAATCCGAGGAGAGCTCCATCACCGTCCCGATCCGACAGAGACAAATGGAAGGTGAGCTTGATACGCACAAATGTTTTCTCACGCCGAGCGACAAAACAAAGCCTATGCAGATGTGCGACGTCGACCCTTAGAGTTCGAGGTCAATCACGCCTTCGAAGGTGAGATGCCTAGCAGGAGCGGTCGTTCTACAGCCACAGCTATCGCCTCAGGCTTATTGGACCTTCGAGATACCGGTGAGGATAGCTACGTAGCTGCATCACCCGCCGGCCACCGCCTATATGTCAAAAATCCACGTATAGGTATTTCACGCCTCCACGTTCCTAAATATACCCATCCACTTCATGTGATCGGGGGCGATGAGGTTGACACCATTAGACATTCGAGGAGGGACCGGGTTGTGCATTGTTGATATCCGTGATCGCGCCTTACACGCAAGACCATGAGGCTAGTGAAGGTACTATGGAGGCACTGGAGTGGGCGGTGTCCACGTGGGAGCGAGGACACGAGACGCAGCCACCCATCCCTTCGCTTAGGGATGAAGGTACGCGGTTTAGTCGCTTATGATTTAATGATCGCTTGTTACGCATGGTAGAGTGCACGCTATATGTACGATTGATTGCGATTTGTCCTGAATTTCGGGACTAAATTCTTTTGCGAGTGGGAGAATAAGACCCGAGAAATTCCACTTCGGCAGGTAAAATCGCATTTTGGTTACAAATTGTAATTTCTGTTAAAATCTGAAATTTATTCTCTAGATCTCGGGATGACTAAATGGATTAAAAATCGCTGGAATCATCTCACCAAATTGAAGTTAGCACGTAAAATTTCGTAGAGACTGAGATGTTTAAGATGACAGCTCAGGCACCGGTTCCTGTGTCGTAAACGATTTTCGACAGACGAAAACTCACATATAACACATACTCATGTGCCAAGTGGTATGAGTAGATAAATGATGAAAATGGATCTAAGCCGAGATATGTCGAATGTCAAACCGGAAAGGGAAGGGACGATTGGGAATTAATTAAATTATAAGTTGGATACAAGACAAAAGGCAAATAGTGCTTCCTCTTCTCCACCAAACAGCCAGTAACGTGGGGAGCAAAATTTGGAGATGCAAGTAGTCGAATTTTTTGGGAGATTTTTAGAGAGAGTAGAGCACTCTAGATTATTCGCGATCCGACCAGTTTAGCTTCTTTCGGATAAGAAGGGGAAAGGCCGTTTACGCGGAGCTGCGCGCTGGTACCAGATTTAGGGAGTTTTCAAACTCCTTGAGGTCGGGCTCTCCCTACTGGGTTTTATTCCTTTCGGTTAAGTACCACCATGTGTAAAATTGGTTGATTGCGTCAATCTGCCAAAGATCGGCCCCAAAGTTGGACCGAATGATTTAATTATTTAATCCAATGTGAGCAACAGAATCGTGAGGGACCGCTTAAGTGTCTAAGGGTGTGATTCATGCCGCGATCAGTTAGAGTTTGTATAAGGTCAAATGCGGTTCACAAAGTGAACCAACAATTGATGGAGGATAGAACCGTGAACCCTAAAGGTTTTACCGTTTCCTGTGAATAGTGACACTAAAATATATTTTGTGTAAATATGTGCTTGGTTGGAAGTGATTCAAGCGGAATTGCTCGTGGTATGATCATTGAATATCTAAGTGGAGTTAATTTTGGATGTATGAATTGATTTATTTCATGACATGATTGTGTACTGATATTATGTGGATATGTGCATGCTTGCTATTATTCAGATGTACTGGGATCGTATCGAATCGCATACATGATTCCATATGCACCGAACATCTCAGACCATAGGAGTTAGTGCATGAGATGAGTCTAGAAAATGGTTCGAGTGGTAGTTCAAAAATATTAATTATCGGAGGGTAGTCCAAAATGAAAAATATCAATCGCCTGAGCTACCAATTGATATATATTCATCTGAGGGTGGTTGTCCACAAACTAACAAAAACAATACCCCTTGCCACGCAGGCTTAGGCGAGCGTGAGAGAGAGTCGGTGAGACTCGATCCGGAAGTTGGTCATGTAGACATTCAAGTAGATCATGCATTTGTTTTGAATGTGTTTATTTTAAATATTTATCAGATCTGGCAGAGTAGCCCACTTAGCAAGTATTCCACTCATCGAGCAATAGTCATTCCTGTCGAGGGATATTATTTTACAGTAATGTGAGCTGTTGCGAGGTGTGATCTGCTCGCCCTAGGATGGAGGATTGGAAGAAAGCCGGGTTGTGGCTTTGATGTATACATGGCTAGAACTTTTTAAGTTGAATGTATGTGGTCAGATAAGAGCAAATATTGAACTCTGTAACTATTGGCTATAGTTGATTCATAGTTGGTATGTTTTATGGATATTGTAGGGCCAAGATGTCGTTTTTATCCATATTTATATCATTGTGATTATATTGACCAAGTGGGACGTGGGTCTCACGCAACATATTTGGTGGCAGCCCCCACACAGCACCTTCCCGAGCCGCGAATGCAGTCTTTCGGTACACCGACACATCCACGCAGATTCCGCGGCCGACGCCAGAATAACCACCTGCCTTCGGGGGGTCACAATCGTTGTAGAATTTTTTACCAAACCGATTCTTTAGTCAGCTTCAACTTCCGCTATGTATTCCGCTTCCAAGGTTGAACCGCAATACTAGATTGCTTTGATACTTCCGCATCACTTAATTCACCACCAAGAGTGAATATCAATCTGCATGCCTACCGGATTATCTTCGGTTTCGATTGAAAATCAGTAACAGTATCTAATAGGGTTCAAGTCTCCACTGTAGTACACAAGCATACACTTCGCTTCTCCTAAAGATATTTGAGAATATGCTTCACTCAAGCATCCAAAGACTCATTCCGTGGATTGGATTGGTAACGACTGACTATCCCTACTACATAACAAATATCAGGCCTCGTACACAACATGGCATACATGAGGCTGCCTATAGCTAAGGCATAGGAACTGTCTCATATCCTCTTCCTTGAGGTTCTAGGACACCGCCCTGAAAGGATAATTCATGCTCGTCGGTAATATATTTCGGAATTCTTGCATCGGTAAATCTAGCTAGCAATCTTGTCGGTTATAAGATGTTTGAGAAAATGCAAAAGCTTGTTCTACAATCTCTTATAATTGATCCCAAAGAATATAAATGTCTTCTCCCAAACTGATTGAAATTGGTCATAGCCATTTCTTTACATCACGTTTCTATCATTCAATGAGTAGAATATCAACACGTGAAAAGAACCAAGAAGACCACCTCTTTCTTTTATGTAGTTGTATACACAAGGTTCATAATATTTTCACAAACCACGCTTTTGATAGTTTCATTAAAAACGCGTATTCCCAAGACTGGTTTCGCTTCACCCATATATGGACCTAACTGCAGTAGATTCTTTCGTTGTTGGCCTTTAGCCACAAAACCTTCTGGTTGCATCATGTAGATGCTTTCCTCGCGATAGTCATCTTCAAAACCCGTCTTGACATCCATTTTCATATCTCTCATAACGAGACAAGCTTATAAGTGGATAAAATAATGCAAATAAACTTAAGCATAGCTACTCGAAGTAGAAAGCTTCTTCATAGTCCACTTTTTGCATAACCCTTGCCACTAGCTTCCAGCTTGAAAGTCTCCACTTTCCCATCTATGCCTTCTTTTTCTTTGAAGATCCATTTTGTAATCTAAGGGCCCGACATCCTCGGGCATCTACAAGTTCCCGCATGCAGCCGAAAGTACATGGACTTATTTCTCGTTCATAGCATCTGCTATTTAAACTTAGTCGAATCATCCATGGCATCACAACATGTCAATGGATAATCCCGGTTAGTGACCAACACTAAAATTAAAATTTCTTCTAGCTTCCTAACTGATAGGAAGTTCCACTCATCCTCCAACATCGAGGTACTTCAGATTATTCTCACAGAACAATTTGTCTCACTCTTTGTCGCTCGTCGCGATTGATGGTGATTTTCTCTCGATTTGATCGTAAACTTAATGCTCCCCTTGGGCAAGTACAACCTTACTGTGAGGTTTGAAGTTTGTCATATAGTCATCTTCGAGAAAAGTCGCACTTGTCGATACAAATACTTTCTTATCCGAAGGACTATAGAACAAACCTCCTTTGTGCTCTCGATAGCCTACAAATTGATACACACTTTTAAAGCAGGTTCCAACTTCCCGATCTTTCCTTTCAGCACGTGTGCCGACACCCCCATATGCGAAAGTGACGTAAACTAGGTTTATGTCCATTCCACAACTCTAAGGTCTTTCGATCTGACTTTAGATGGAACTACATTCAAAATGTAGACCATAGTTTCAGTGAATATCCCCAAAATGATTTGGTAATGCAGGGAGTAGTTCATCATTGAGTCAACCATATCTAGTAATGCCCTGCTTTCTCCTTTCACACACCATTCTACCTGTAAAAGCCTAGGTGCCAGTGGGAGGGATAGATTCCATGCTCCAACAAATGATCCTTGAACTCTGTATCAAGGTATTCACCTCCTCGATCTGATCAAAGAGTTTTTAGTGATTTACTTAACAACTTTTCAGCTTCTGCCATGAATTCTTTAAACTTTCCAAAAGTCTCAAATTTCTTATGCATTAGGTAAACATAACCGTATCTTGAATAATCAAGTAATGAAGGTGATTTAACTACAGCACCTCTAGCTTGCATAATTTAGTGACCACAGATGTTATGTACAAGTTAGAGGTTTTGATCTTATCGCCTTTTGTCGAAAGGTCTTTGGCCATTTTGCTCTAAATGGATTCACAACAGAAGAGTGCCAACATTTAGCTTTCTTAAAGGATCATCCTTTACCAACCTGCATTCTCACAAGGTTAATGTGGCTTAACCCTCGAGATGCCAAAGATACGTGTTATCATCAGGAAACTTTTCGACGTTTGTTAGATTTAGGGATGTTCCCACTTTGAATAATTTCAATATTAATATCGCTTCAATTGGCCTTAAGATCGCATAACCAGTTTTGTATGACAAATATATAAACCATTTCTTGAAATAATAATTCATTATTAATAAAAAGAAATATTAAATAATTGTTCATGAACATAAAAACAAAAATCAAATTTTCTAAAACCGTGAATAAAAATACATTAGTCTAAAACAAGAAATTTATTCCTGAAATTCTAAATAAAGACTCCCACTACCTTGTCGAGATGACCTCCCCATCTGTTAGTCTCCTAGTAACGTCCCCATCACAAAGCCCTCAAAGAACTAAGCATCGACAAAGAAGAAACAAATGTTAGTGCTCCCAATCAACTATCTAGGTGACAAATCATCTTCCACTCAAGTGTGCTTTGGAAACCAATAACCATATTTACCTTTCTTTGTCCTTCAATCTCAAGAGATACTTGTTACAATTTCTCTTCCGTGACCTTCAACCCCGCAATGGAAACACTTTCCTTTAGGCTTCGTCCCTTTGGGTTGTTCTTTTTCTTTTCCCTGCTCTTGGTTCCTTTCGGTTATGCTCCTGACGCACCTGTGTGGCCTCTTTACATTCGTTGCCGTAAGAGGAAGATGGATTATGCTTCCAAGAACATTTACTTCACCCTCTTCAGTCTAAGAAGGTCTTACTTATGGCCTCAAAAGCTCCAAGGCTCATTCAGAGAGCCGAATGCAGCTGAATGCGAATCTCACCAGAGTAAATGATAGCTGGTAGTGAACTCATGAAAGCCGCAGGAGGGACTGCAAGATATAATACTAACTTGAGTACACCCATCAATGGTGGCCCCATGTATCTCTCGTCAAAGCACAAGATCGTGCGTTGATAATGTTCAAACATGTTCCCCAATCAAACCCTTTCTTCATCTTTAGCGCTCATGTAGCTACTAGCAGCTTCATGATCTAATCGGCTCGATTGTTGCCTCAAACATGGCCCCTCGAGAGATCTCATATCTTCATATGCAGCTTCTCCATGTCCTCATGTTCTTCCTACAATGTCATGCTAGTGTTATGTAATAACTGGAGTTGTTACTGAAATGAATCCAACTATCATATCTTTCGTACGCATGAGAAGCATTAGCGTGGGGCTCGAGGACATCTCCTCAAGGAGAATCCAACTTTGTTCTCACAAATTAAATTAACAGTTAATGCTTGACTTCCATTTAATGGAAGTTATCACCACTCGCCACTACAAAAGCTGATAACGGGTTGTTCGATGACATGATTGGCCAAATTAAATAACTCAAACAATAATATAAATGAAAATAATAAATATCACAAGGTTTGAAAGTAAACGTGATGGCTAAATGTTAGCAAATACATAAAACCTATACTAACTACCTATAAATTGATTCAATAATTAATATGGGCCGTAGGGTCCGTCATACCAATGTCAAATCAACTGAGACTATCTCACTCATGGCAAAAAATAAAAATATCTCATGATTTTTTACTTATTAAACTGTCACAAAATTTGGTCAAGGTATGATGAAATTCACTTGACCACACCTTTGGGAGTGTGTGTGACTCCATTATTTCAAATTTATGATTTAATCTCAGCTCGCTGCATTGTAGGACAACCCGAAATACATCACTCAATCCTATCTCTAAGGAAGTCAACTTTGATATTAATATAGATAAAGCCCTCGTAGGGGAGATGAAATCTGCGCATGTCATTCATATCTCACTAAGTTGCACTAATAATGGAGACCATAGGTATATTGTCATATAACCTCTCCACCATTGTTTCTTGAAAATCAGCGTTTTCATTTGATAAAACATCATATGTCTTATAATCCTACCCAATTATTATATCCTATGTTATACCACTTACTTTAAGATGTGAACTCTAATCAAATTATGAGTCCAACTTATTGGTACTAAGTTAATTAGACAATTCAATCCATAATTATGGTTCAACCATGTAAACCTAGTATATAAAATAGTTAGGTCTAAGTCAAATTTACCATTAATAAATAAAATCTTTATTTGCCAGCGTTTGGAAAATCAGGGTTTTTCAAGATGATACGCAAAACCCAAATCAAATTAATGTGAATTTTACCAAGTTTAGCGGTTTAAACTAAGCAACATTATTTAATTAATTATTCCATCAAGATGAACAAGATACATATAGACAACTTGACATGTTCTAGGAAAATGATATGTAATATAAAAACATTAAATGTGGGCATTCATGTGGCAGATGTTAAATTCCATGGATGATATTATCAATCATATAAATAACAATAAAATAATAAAATAAATAAATAAAAGAAAGCATACTGTGTTCTTAGGAGCTTTAAAATTACAACCCTTGTAAATAAAATAAATAATCATAAAGTTGAGCTTCGGCAGCTACATAACCCCTTTATTCTGCTTTCAACTCTTTGTAGTAAGCCCGATCCACCAACTCCCGATATTCAATAACCCAAACTTCTTTGGGTAAAATCTAATAACTTCTTTACTACAAGGTCTAAGCCCACTTTTTCTCCATGAGACCCTAGAACACTTTTAAAGTCTTTTTATAGATCACCGATCACTTTCTGTATATCATTTGATCTTCATAACATTTTACAAAAATAAATTACAAAAAAAAACTTATGCCCCAGCCATGGCTTACATAAGATTCAAAAAAACAACAAACTTAACCAAAACACTATACAATTAATGACCCTTAAAATCCATACATCTCAAACATTCATCAATATATAACAATTATACATCCACAAGATTATCAAATAGCTGTGCAAGAATGCCCATTATACATATTAATGCGGCATATACACATAGATCCGCCTGATACCAAATGTAGGTATTTAAAGTTCAAAACAAAGTTTGTAGCTGAAGATTTTGATCCAAAGAATTTTAAAAATTAATAAAAATCTTTACGCATCCTATAAACATTCATACTAATCATGTAAACAATAAAGAAGAACATCTCAATCATGCTAAGTAAGATTTCTTTCTGGCAAGTGTGGAGGACAACTCAAGATCCTTTTATTTATTTTCTGTTTTCCCACGGTGAACTCAAGTCGCCTCTTTCACCATAGTGGTCTGTGGGCGCATGACAATTTTATTTGCTTTTAACTCTCGATATTTCAACACATGAGATCAAAAGAGGGTCGACTTGAGGCAAAAAAATGAAACTCTTCTTTTTTTTCTCTTTTTATCACCCCTATTCACGCCTAGGTTTCACTATTTATATAATATGCTCTAATTTATTCAACCATTGGGATCATGGCATATTTAAATATTGAATTAAAATTAGTTCAAAGTTCAAATTAATCAATTAGTAATAAATAGGATTAATTTTCAACAACTGTCATCCATATAGAAAATTGTTATTAATTAATTAATTCAATAACTGATTAATGTTATTAATCTCAAATTAATCAAGCTTTCATCCATATAGTAATTACTATTACCAGTTAAGAGGAACACTTAGCGATCATGGAAAATTAAAATAAATAAAAGAGATCTTGAGTGTCTGTAACCCTACTGGCGAAAAATCTCCAATGATTATGTAATTTTCTTTATTGTTGCTGATTAGTACATGCATGTACCATAGGATCGTGAAAAGAGTTTTTAAAATTTCATCGACCTAAAATCTTTCGCTGCAAACTTTGTTTTGAACTTTAAATACCTACAACAATTTGATAGCATAATATACAAGAATTTTTGCCACGAAGGAAAATCATCAATCCAATGGAATTCATAAATTTATAGTGTGACGGCTAGCACCGCTGCATTCGACCCACCCGTGGCCGAACCCACCGACGCGTCCTTCTTTCAAACACAATTTGTTTTTTTCACCAGAAAACACATTCCAATGCTCATTTTGTAAAGAATATTTATCTTCATAAAATATATTTGTATATACTAATTCAACTTAAAGGGGGCTCCGTCATTTTTGTTTTCAGTTACATTATTTTCCATATTTTAATATGGTATTACATGCCTATTTACCACCTTTATACATTACGACATTATGTTGTTTTCAGCCACCAAAATATTTACAAAACAAAATCAGAGTTTGTACAAAAAGTGTCAAATATATTTCATGAATGCATGGTCAGAGCTTTACTTCAACTCCGTGAGGCCTGTGGTCTTTTCATTCGGTACCTACGCGATGATAAAACAACGCGCTAAGCATTTTCATGTCTAGTTGTTCTATATAGTTCTCTCTTCATTTCAGTTTAAGTAAATCATGCATTTTTCTAAATCGATGCCTTTGTATAATTTTTTCAATGACCAAGGCGGTACAATACATATATGTATATTTTCATTTCGTATACATTCAAAATTACAATTCATTGGTCATTTCAATCATGCAGTTTCATATGCAATAAATCATTCAAACACAAATCATTTATTTCACAATTTTCTTTTCATTTTTCCCTTGAGAGAATTTAACCTACGCTTTCGGTGCATAGGATAATGAATCATCGGCATGGTCTCGCGACGCAGTAGATATAAAAGCGTTTCGGAGTAATCACGCACGTCCCGGCCGATGCTGGACCGTTATTAAAAATCATTTCGCGGAACACTATCGATATCGTCACTGGCTATGGACCAGCGTACACATTATTACGTCACCGCTTAATTAATCCTTTATCGTATACCAATTTATCCTTAACCTGAATTTAATTACTAATATTCTATACAGGCTCAAATCATTCATAGAAATTTACAATAGTGTATGTACATTTATATCCAATACTGCTCTAATACTCATGCAATTTTTCATGTGTACTCCATTTACTAAAATTAAGTTTGTATCAACCATCAAAACAACGTTAATTATGGTTTTATCTCTATTTCATAAATCACTATTTCACATGTCCTTCAAATATTTAGAAATAGAGAAGTGAGAATTAAACTAATTCATTTGTGGTCAAATAGAGTAAACATGCATATTCATATATAAAACCCGATTTATTTTTCTGGGTCAAAACACAAAACCGAAACAAGGAAGGGAAGTGTGAAGAACAAACCCAAAAAGGCTCGCTTTGATTCCTATTCTTAGAATCCTGCCTTGGTCAAATCTCTCATCACCAATCCCCAATCCATCACAAATATGTCACTATCAAAGAAATGTCCATGAAAAATCATATGCATTCTAAGATTTTTGGTTAGGGTTGATGTCTACCCAATACACCTTCACTTGCAAAAATTTTGGGGACACATGAGCCATATTTTGCTCATGATTCCTTTAAGAAAATGATATCTCTATGAGTATATTTTCAGTAGTAATTGTACCACCCATTTGATTCAAACAAAACTCAAAAGGCTGTTAGGTTTAATGCCAAAACCTTTGTTGAAGTGCCAATCTATCTCCAAAGATTTACATATATTATTCTACTCAGGGTCTAACCCATAAATTAATATTACTTTCATCATTTGAAATTATGGTTCTGAAGTTTTCTCCATTAACATCATTATTTACCTGTAAAACTGTTACAGTTTTTGTTCACTCACCTAATGTAACATCATTATTTATATCATTTGATTGATTTAGCACTTAATATAAATTGACGATCATCCCTTCCAAGTAAATTATTATTATCCTAGAATTCTAGTTTACCCATAATTTTTAATCAATCAATTTGGATGAGTGAAACTCAACTTACGGCCAAAACACCATAACTACACCTTAAAAGAGCATACCCATCAGCTACCCGAAACTCACATTTAAGCCCATATTCGGGAGCCTTAGAGCTACAATTTGCTCCTAGTCCCTTCTATACATTTGTAGCTCTGAGATCTATGAGCCTCAATAACTTGAATCACTCAATTTTTATGATTATAACTTAACTTATAGAAAAAACAAAAACAGGGGTTTTGAAATTTTTTTGACAGCAACTCCTTTGAAACTTCATCGTTTCCTTTATACAAAAATTCCTCAAAACCAATTCTAACCCAAAAGAACTTTGAAACTTAACCCAAAACAACTCCAAAATTGATATACAACTAATCAAAATCACCTTTACATAAGGTTAGGGTTTTTCAACCAATATCCTAGAGAGTGAGTTAGTTTACCTTAGTTTCTCAAATCTTCTTCCTTCTTACTTGAACAAAGATAGGAACGTGTTCGCAGAACACAACAAAATACCTTCTTCTCCCAAGCCCTAGCACCTTTTCCCTTGCTCCTTGAAAACATGAATGCCCAAAATGGGCATTCCATAGACCATTTATCTCTATCTCAAATGCCAAGCAGAATGCCACAAGCCAAGCAAGACATTAATTGACTTTTCATTTTTCAGTATTTTAAAGCTTCATTTAATTTTCATTTCGCTTCATTTCATTTATTTATGGTTTGGCACTATATTACTCATTGGCACCCCTTAGTCCCATACTTGATAGCTTTGCGTCAAATACCATTTGGCTCCTATAATTTCCGAAGCTTATCATTTTTCTGCTTTTAGCCATTTAAACGCTGAAAAATAATTTAATTTATTTTACACCCCGAATATGTTATAAAACTGTTAGTAGTTTTCATGCACATAATACTGTAGTAATGGCTAAGCGGAGGCATCCAACAAAACTTTTAATGGCTTTGAAAACGCTCATACCGCTAAGGGAAAATTGACGTAAGAGCTGCCCAGAGTTCTCGGGGCCTGCGTAACAACCAACTCTGAAGCCGACCGGAGCATTGTCATTCGCCACCGCTGAGCAAGTCATTATTCATACAAAATTGGGATGCCCACACTTCTCAACTGAAATTCCCAGAGTTTGGTCGTGCCCCCGCACCGACCCGCCAGACTAAACCCAGTGGATGGACCACCAAATCCATTTATCTCGTAAAAACATATTTCATATTTGTTTTCAATGAGATATTTAACATCCATTTAAATCATTTTTATGCTGTATGAAAATATGATTTCATTACTAATACGATATTATATATATAAAATATACATCAATCATGATAGAGAGCCTACCATTAAGTTAAATTTCAATATTTCTATACAAGATATATTTCGCCTTTTAAATCATTTTAAAACATTGTAGTTATGTCTAAACGTAGTCAAGAGAAAAGTTCTCCATGAAGATTTATACATCTTTGCTTCAGCAAATGCAAAACAATTACATGATTTTTTTGAAATAAATGTATGTATAGATCTAAACATTTACTTATACACGATGACTCAATATGACTTCGCCTTCTCAAGTAGTCTTTGATTCGCCTTATTCACTATAATCATGTTTTTCAGAGTAAAAACAATGCCGCTACTTTTATGCTTAGTGGTTCTATGCGTTTATCCTTAATTTCAATCAAACACAAAATCTCAGATTCCTTTTGAAAACAACATTTTGCACATACTACCGTATCAATAATAAACAATATATATGTTAATTTTTCATTCAAAATTTCAAATTATACACACATTTATTTATAAGTTTCTGCCCTAAACGAATTTAACCATGACTTTTCGTGTATAGGATAATGGAATCACTGCGACGGAACGCTAGTCAGCCTTATAAAATATTTACAACATGTGATACTCCTCGCCGGTCGACTGGTTATTTGGTTAAAATTCATTTTATATACTAATGATACCGTGTCTGTCGCTGGACGGTGACATGTTAATTATGTACTTCAATCATTTCCTGTCATAAGATCGCTATATTGACTTTATTGGTATATCAATATATCCTTTAATTCTCAAATATGACGGATAACATTCTCTGCGGCATTAATACTACCATAAAATACAGTTGTATATACATATATACCCTAATAAACACATTTTGATGCTCATGCTTATGGCAATCACTGTAATCACTTCCCAATCACTAGCCGTCGCTGGTTAAAAAACAAAGCACATGCGTCGGTAAATCACTTCGCTTATAAATCAATACAAAGTCGCACAAGAAAAAGAAATGAGAACGCCTCGACTCCTATCCTGGGAATCTCGATCTACTTGCGATTTCGGCTACTTAACCCCTAATCCATCATAACAGAGAAAAAATATCAATCGCATGCTAGTGTTTGGTTAAAGGATTTCACCAATACACCCTACTGTAAGGCCTTCAAACAAATGAGCCATACCCAACTTCCTTCAAGAACAAGAATTCAAATCTATTTTATTCAAACTGAATCATCCAATTGAGCACCAAAACTCAAGATATGTTCAAACAATAAGATACTTATTTTCAAACATAATCAAAATGCTCAAATAGCGTTTACTTTGATCTAATTTCTCTGGGTCCAATGGGTCCAAATTTGAATACACTTATTTTAAGGAAATTTGTTCTCTTAGAAGTCTAGTTTACTCAAAAAATTTAATCACTCAATTTGGATGAGTGAACTCAATCAGAAGCTCAAATACCAAAAACCATCCCAAAATGACTAAACTATACCAAACCGTAATCCAAGATTTTAAGTTTCAAAAATGTAGTTTCACTTTGACGAATTTCTAGGTCCAAATTTGAATACACTTATTTCAAGGAAATTTGTTCTCCTAGAAGTCTAGTTTACTTAGAAATTTGAATGAGTGAAAATCAGCTTATGGTCTAAATACCAAACTCCATTCCAAATACCAAAATTATAATAAACCGTAAACTTAATTTGCCCAAAACGTAGCCTCACTTTGATGAATTTCTCGGGGTCCAATGAGGTCTTCCAAACAAATACTTGTTTCAAGAAAATGTTCCAGTGCGATGAAGGTCCATAATGAATTACTCACTTGGATGAATAATGACCAAGTTGTGGCAAAAACAAAAACATGGGTTTTGGAAATTTTTGACAGCATCTCCCCTAAAACCCCAACATTTCCTTTATACAAAATTCCTCAAAATCAATCATAATCAAAGCAAAAAGGCTGCTTGAACTCTAACTCAAACATATAAATACAAAATTAGGGTTTTACCAAACCCAAACACAATCAAAGAGGAAGTTAGTTTAGTTTCCATACCTTAACCAAGCTTCAAACCCACTTTTCTCCCTTTACTTAGTTGAATAAAACCCAGAGAGCACAATCCAACTAACTCCTTTTCTCCTCCACCAGACATGCCCTAGCTCTCCTATTTTCCAAATGAGAAAATTTCATTCTAAGACCAAATGGTCTTAACCCCTTTTGTCTAAGGCTGCATTAAGCCTACTTTTGCTTTAAGTTTCCCAAATTTTTGCATTTTAACTCTTAAACTCCCTCTCTATTTGACATTCAACTTATTACATTTATACTTTGGCATATACTCTTCTTCATTTATGGCCTTTGGGTCCTCATTTTAACATTTTACCAATTTAACCTTGACTCTTGTATTAATTCCGGGTTTTATCATTTTTTTTTTGTTCTTAGCAATATAATTTTCAAAAAAAAAAAAAACAAATTTAACTTATTTTATACCCTAAACATGTTATAAAACTGATAGGTATATTTTAGGGTGTTACAAAGCTAACATCGAAGTCATTGCAAAAGACTTAGACATGACGATCTAATTCGTGAAGCTTAAACTCATGCATAGCATCGTACCAACAGCAACGATGCTCATATAACAAAAAGTGCAAATAGTGTGTATTCCGTCTGGGACCTAGTCTTAAGAAAGGTCTTTAAGAACATGGCTGACTTGGCAGCTAGAAAATTCCAACCAAATTGGGAGGGTCCATACGCGATAGCAAAAATAGGCACAGTCGGATCATAGCACTAAATAAACTAGACATGACGCTTATGCCCTCGTTCTCATGAGTTCGCATGTATATAATTCTTAGGCATAAACAACCAAATCCGCAAGTGTAATGGACTGGCCAAGTAATATGCGGCTTTTTAAATAAAAACCCAAAGTATCAATCCTATAAGGAAAGTGTGATTTTAGAGAGGATTGAGTACCTCGGCCATTGAAGTCATTCACTATTTGAGTGGAAGGGTAATTTGGAATGATGGTTAACTACAATTAAAACTACAATTAAAACTAAATTAAACTAACCTAAAGCTTGAAAATCAACAAATGATTGGAGTGAAATGGAAGAAAACTTTAATGATTAACACCAAGACTGGTTGCATCCATTGGTGGGTTTATGACTTAAAACTGTAAAATACCGATTAACATGAATATATCCTTATGCTTACCCAAGGAACCCAATACGAGGTTCACACTCTCGTGTCTCCTCTCAATTTCTTACATTTCATTCCTATTCTCCTTTCGGTCCTTCTAGGTCCGAAAGTGTGATACCGGTTCTATGGCGAATCAGTCATTGGGAATTCTATTGGTCTATTTTCGGTCCTTACAATAGAATATCTTGGTTTATGCTCCGATCTATCTCCTTTCGGTCCTTACAATCTTCACATAAGATTGAATGTTATCCATCTTAATAAAATCCACCTAATACTAGGCATTCCTAATTTCCTAGGTCTCTTTGATTAACTTAAATTGATTTTAATAATCGGTGGGACACTAAAGGTAGAAACTAATCCCTATGGGATGTTTTTCCAGTTGTCACCTGGGAACCCTCAGCTCTAGGTTTCACTTCACCCTAGCTCACAACAATTAAATAAAACCTTGAAAATTCCAAGATCCAATACTATGCACTCAACACAAGCATGGATTCACATAAATCTCAATAAAAACCAAGTTCTACCACCACTTCAACAACCACCCTGTGAGAAATTAGCCACTCATAGTAGCCTCAAAACCCAACAATATCATATTTGCACCAAATAAAATACTGAAAGATTAAAAATAAAAGCAAAGTTAAGGAATACAAAACAAATGTGTAATCAATCCCGTCCAAAACTCAGCTCCACTGCTACAAGATGCCCCCCAACAGTTGGATCTTCCAATACACTTCAAAAATGAGCTCCAAATCAAGTAAAACTAAAAAAATCAAAACCCTATGATAGAAAGAAGAAGAGAGGAGAACCCCAAGAGTGCCTCCCAAAAACACCTCTGAATCTGCCCAAAAAGACAAAGATCTGACAGTCGGGCACCGGGCACACGATGGGCTCAAAATCGCCATCGTTTCCATTCGGGAGATTTTGCCTGCGAAGAATCCTTCGCCTGGGCGGAACCAGAATATACCGCGCCTTCCTTTCGCCTCGGTGAAGGGTAGCTTCGCCTAGGAGAAGGCCTACGCCTAGGCGAAGGTCTGCTTCACCTATGCGGACCCGAGTGTATCAGCAATTGACCTTCGACTTCAAACGATCACAACTTTCTCATCCGACCTCCAAATGCGATGATTTAGGTCTCTACGGAAATATAAGAGAGAGTAGAATCTATTTGTATCAAGCTTGGAGTCATTAGTTAGACTAAAAATGCACAAACTTTGAGGGGTGCTGCATGTGGTGTTTTGGAAAATCCTCCTGACTACAGGCCTGATTCTTTCTGCTCAATCCGAATTTGGTGATCTTGGACTCGTTGAAAAGCTTGAGAGATGTAGAACCCATCCACATCATGATTGAAGTCATGGGAGGTCATGGTACAACCCAGAAATTCATCTTTTTGGCCCTCTTTATGCTATCTTTACTTCAAACTCTGGTTCTTCCTTCATGTCAATTAGCTCTTCTTTTGCTTGATTTTCAATCATATTTTGTAAAACATTGTAGAATGGAGGATTAGTGTAATATGGCTGAATAAGGATGTCGATTAAGCATTTAAATGTATAAAATGAAAAATATAACAAAGGTATATAGAACAGATCCTTTAACAACACCTCAACTTAACATTTTGCTTGTCCTCAAGCAAAGAAACAACTCATTTTCCTTATTCAAAACTAACAAAAATGATGAGCATGAAATTGGGATTAGATATGATAAACTGCCTCAAGGATATGACCTTCATACAACACATAAAACTTTGAGATAGCATTTTTCAAAAACAATAGACGATCTATTGAACAACCCAACTCAAAGCCTCAAGTGTGTGTAGTCTTCCCTCTAGTCAATTGCATTTTTTGAATGAATTATGTAAGCAAGAGTGTATGAAGGACTTTTAATAAATGAAAGATTCCATATGCTTGTTTTTCATATCGCTCTCCACTAATGTAGACTACCCACAACACTATGATCAAAAAGGTCTTAAATTGGCTGTGTAATGTAAGGCTTAGTTGCAAAGGTGCATGAAAGTCAATTTTTCGGCTCAAATTTACTTAGTAAGACATACATTTCTTTTCACTTTTGTCCATCTCCTCAACACATCATTTCACCAATATTATATCACCCCCAAACTTATTGCTTTTCATACTTCACTTTGCTCCCTAAAACTCATTTTTATTCACATAACAACAAACAAGGTGTAAGACTAGTGCAATGTTCGATTCCCTTAAGGTTTCTACCTACCCTATTTACCGAGCTTTGGGTCAATAGCTCCTAGACCAATTGGCCTTAGGGTACTAGGTGTAGAACACCCCTAAGAACTTATTTACTCAAGGTAGGAAGGCTACGAAATCAAACTTACTCAATCTTTTATTCTTTTTTTTTTTTATCAACCTTAATCAATCACCAAATCCCACATAGCTTCAACATAATGCATTAGCAAATTACACATGCCATGGGTAAATAAGTTTTCAATTGAAGGAATACATAAACGGGTAAGGAGCATACTTGGTTCACAAAGAAAGAGGCTTCTTTAGGCTCCAAAAAGGGTGACTATAGATATGTTCATATAAAGGTTATTAGTCAAATAATCGGGTCCAAGGATGGCCTAAATCATCTCCTAAATGTTGTGGTGTCTAGGATTTCTCCTCAAGCGATAATCAAACAAGTTCTAGAGTTGTTTAGAGATCAAGAAAATTATGTTCACATAATTTTTCTCTAAACCAAGCAAAATTGACCATCATGGGTAAATGGCTTGTGCTCAAGATATTAAGAACAAGGGGTTAGGTCTACAACTATGTGGTCAACCCATTATGCATTATGTTCAACTATCTCTCCTTTTCTTCATGTGAAAGAGAGTTCAATCATTATTCATCATGGGCATCACAATTATCTCAAAACAAGCTCAACCAAAACAAAAACAACCTAAAAATGAAAAAAATGAACTTAAAAACTAAAAACACAAAAGAAACTAAAACACACAAGAAAAAAAAGAAAACACCAAAGATAAGATAATTGAAGCTGCTAGAAAATTTTAAAAACAAAGGGAAGTTCCTTCAACCAAAACAAAAACAACCTAAAAATGAAAAAAAATTAACTTAAAAACTAAAAACACATAAAAGCAACTAAAACACACAAGCAACAAAAAGAAAACACCAAAGATAAGATAATTGGAAGTCGGAAAATTTAAAAACAAAGGAAGTTCCTTCACACTTCCCCAAACTTAAAATCTGCATTGTCCTCAATGTATTAGAAATGACAGAGTAAGGACAGAGGACTCCCCTTTATGATAAAGAGTGATCATTGGGCTTAGGCGTGGTAGGTCTTGATGAAACTCCCTCATCGAGAATCAACTTCAATGTCCTGAAAAGAAGAAAAACAAATAAACACTGAGAATAAAATCAACATGCAACATGTTTCAAAATACTAACAACAAACAACTAAAAATACTAAATAGATAAAAATCCTTATTTTTACGCAAGTGCCTCCCAAGTAGCTGCCTGGTGAGTCCAAATGACTCATTAGAGAAGTCCAAGATCTTCGCTTTGGCCCTTCATCCATTGTGGCCAATACTCCCTCTTCATCCTCATCGCTCGTAAGGATGAACTCCTCCACCTCCGGAATAGGCGTTTATAGCTCAAAAGCTAATTCTTTGGTGGGGAAAGAGTTGGCTTCAAATTTATATCCTTCAAGAGTGTCCTCTTAAAAGAACATAGGTGCTAGATCCTCCATGGGCGAAAATGAGCTCTCTAACTTCATGCATGCCCTCTTTTCTTCATCCGTTAATGGTGTGCTTTGATAGAGGTCAAACTTCATTTTCTGCTTACCAACATGGAGTATCATTTCCCTATTTTCAGCAGAATCATCCACATTGACTCAGGTAATGGAAGGCTGCTTAAGTAAACATTACTGCCTGGTCCTTCTTCCACAAAAGTCAAAGACTTATGGGAAATTGAAGTCTTCAACTCCAAATCTACAAAACATTTTCCACGAGTAAGCTCCGATGTTGTTTTTCAACTTGCTTCTTTCACAATAACGCTTCTTCGTCAACAAAGCTTCCAGATTCTTCTAACAAATGTTAGTTTTTCACTCCTTCCTGTTAGACCAAAGTCATTTTATCACATTCTATTGTGTTCTTATCCTCATCCAATGTCGGGCTTGAAAGTTCTTCTTCAAGGCTCAAAGGTATACTTTCACACTCCCGTATGTCATTGTTCTTTATGTCACTTGGGAGTTTCCTTGAAGATTGTTCCTTTAGAAGTTTTTCAAATTCCTTGGCTCGCCTTCTAGTCGTTTTCTCCGCGATGGATACTCATTAGATTTTTCAAATCGTGCCAATGTTGTTTGTCGTTATGATCCACCTGTTCCATAATGAAACTAATATTTCTGAGTTTCATTAACTTCTCTAATGTCTTCCTTCCAATGCAAGGAATAGCTCTTCATCGGATGGTTGCCTGAATTTGTTTTAATAGTAGGAACTTGGAACTCTCTGTGACCTGATATTTGTGATGGCAGAATGTATCAAAATCCCCAACCCAAAATGATTGTAGTTTCGCATATAATGTGGGGCCTGAGAGTTAACCCGCATTAAGAAAGAATCTCACCCGGCCCAAAATTATAAACTTGTTGGCTCCTGGAGGCTTGTGCTTGCCTTGCGGCGATTTCCTCCCATGTTGGTTCTTCTTTGAGATGTGTGAGAAGCAAATGATTTTAAAGTAGAAAATCCTATTTATCTCCCCGTCTGGTATTGTTTAGCACCTAAAGGAAAGTACAAATGAAAAGAAAAACAAAGGATAATAAAACAAATAAGAAACAAAAGAAAATAAGAAAATAACATTTTTGCTTAAATTAGCAAACTTCTCTTTTTCTAAAATGTCAATCCAAACACCAAACTGTACCTTCCCTGGCAACGGTGCTAAAAACTTGTTCGGTTATTTGCATGTATATAAATTTTAGCATAAAAACAATCAAATTCGTAAGTGTATGGATCATAAGTAATATAGTGGCTTTTTAATTAAAAACTCAAAGTATCAATCCCACAAGGAAGGTGTGATTTTAGAGAGGATTGAGCACCTCGGCTAGTGAAGTCGTTCACTATTTGAGCGGAAGGGTAATTTGGAATGATGGTTAATTACAATTAAAACTAAATTAAACTAACCTAAAGCTTGAAAATCAACAAATGATTGGAGTGAAATGGAAGAAATGGCAATATTAACACCAGGACCGGTTGTATCCATTGGTGGGTTTATAACCAAAACCAGAAATACCGATTAACATGAATAGTCCTGTGTTAATCAGGAACCCGTATATCGAGGTTCACACTCTCGTGTTCCCTCGACATTTCACATCATTCCTGCCTTCCTCGTCCTTCTAAGTCCAAAAGTGTGATATTGGTTCTATGGTGAATCAGTCCTGGGAATTTTATTGGTCTATTTTTAGTCCTTACAATAGAATATCTCAGTTTATGCTCCGATCGATCTCCCTTTGGTCCCTACAATCTTCACAAAAGATTGAATGTTGTCCATCTTAATAAAATCCACCTTAGTACTAGGAATTCCTAATTTCCTAGGTCTCTTTGATTAAATTAAATGTGAGACACTAAAGGTAGAAACTAATCCTCAAGTGGATGCTCCACCGTCACTGGGAACCCTTGAGCCTAGGCTCACTCCCCACCCTAGCTCACACACTAAGTAAACCCAAAATTCCAAGATCCATGAACATACAACCTCAACAACACAAGCATGGATTCATATAAATTCAATAAAACCCTAAGTCTGGCTCACCAATTTCAACAACCAACCCTGGGGAGAAATTAGCCACTCATACACTAAAAACCACAATATCATATTGCAAACAAATAAATACTGAAAGTGATTAAAAAATAAAAGCAAAGTTAAGGAATACAAATCAAATGTGTAATCAATCTCTTCCAAAACTCAGCTCCATTGTACAAGATGTCCCCCAACAGTTGGATCTTCCAATACACTTCAAAAATGAGCTCCAAATCAAGTAAAACTAAAACAAAATAAAACCTGGTGATCAAGAAGAAGGAGGAGAGAAAACCCTAAGGAGGGTGTTCTCCTCAAAATCGACTCTTTAATCAAGTCTAAAATACATATATTTATAAGCTTTGGAAAATACAACGATGGCTCAAAATCGCTTTACCGTTTCTGTACCAACATCCGCCAGGTGAACCAGAATGTGTCTGCGCCCTTCTCTTCGCCCCGGCAAAGGGTGTTTTGTTTCAGAGTAGGTTACGCCTAGGCGAAGGTCCCCGCTGGCTAGGTGGACCCGAGTGTATCGAAGAATTGACCTTCTCGACTTCAAACGATCACACAACTTCTTCATCCGACCTCCAAACGATGATTTCGGTCTCTACTAAAGATAAGAGTAGAGATATGTATCAAGCTTGGAGTCATTGAAGCCATTATTTAGACTGAAATGCACAAATTCGAGGGTTCCCGTATGTGGTGTTTTGGAAAACCTCCTGACTGGTTTAGATCAGATCTTTCGTCAACCTCGAATTTTGTGATCTTAGACTCGTTGGAAAGCTTGAGAGATGTAGAACCCATCCACATCATGCTTGAAGTCATGGGAGGTCATGGTAGAACAAATAAATTCATCTTTTTGGCCCTCTTTATGCTATCTTTGCTTCAAACTCTGGTTCTTCCTTCATGTTAATTAGCTCTTCGTTTGCTTGATTGTCAATCATATTCTGTAAAACATTGCAGAATGGAGGATTAGTGTAATATGGATGAATAAGGATGTGAATTAAGCATTTGAGTTATAAAAATACATGAAAAACACAAGCAAAATGCATATATAATTCACATCGAACAACCCCTCATGTAGAATGCTATTCATCTTAAGAGGTACTATCAATAGAGTCTTCTTTATAGTATTTTCTTTCAATTTTTCAGTTGCCTCCATGAAAAATACCATATGTGGCTCTTAGCCCGTTGGCACTTTCAAAAGACCAGATGTGGCTCTTAGCATGCTGGCACTTTCAAATGACCGATGTGGTTTGTATCGTCGGCACTTCTAAAAGACCGTATGTGGTTCTTAACCGCCGGCACTTTCAAAGACCAGATGGCTCTTTCAGATTCTCAAAGACGAGCCACCACAAAGCACTCGAGGCACATGGTAGAGACGCATGGCGCAACAGAGGAGTCTCTTTATTTAAGGGAACCGCTAGCCGATAATCAACCAAAGCCTCTGTGATCGTGGTCAAACACTAAGGGATGATCCCTTTCCATCGGCTGAATGAAAGAGCTCAACACAACTCGTCAGTATCCTCAGGCTCCAAATTATGTCTAGCAAGAACGACGGGTTGCAGTCGCCCTCCAAAAGAGCATGCCCCACAACTCGATCACTACGAGATCTTTCTACCGACCCTGGCCCCCGTTGTTGCACAACCTCTTTGAGAGCACCTGGCGCCCTCCAGCCAGAGATGTCATCGGGGCCTGCCTTAGACTCAACGCAATTATTACGGTTCTTCGAGAATCTTCTTCCAATCCAGACCGCCTTGAGCGCTTATCGCCGACCTATTGCCTCGTCGAGCGCCCGCGCATTTTCGTGATCCATGTGAGTTAACCAATGGCAGCATAGACATGCGCCCTCCTCTCCTTTGGCCTACCATTAGCCTGGTTCACCTCAGTCAACAAACCCTTAAAAGCCCTCAGACACCCCTTGACTCGCCTCCCTACCATATTCTTCTTCTTCTCCCCACTAAATGTGCCATGATCTCGTGTGGACAAGGGTAGGTGTAGCCTAACAAGGTCTCCGATCTAACCTTGCGAAGACAATCTCGGGCATTAGCTTCAAGAGATCCACGAGGACGAAGTGCTAGCCCTTGACAAGCTATGTCATAGCAGAATGCTGTGGGAATAACAGCACTATGTACGGGAAAGGATCGCTTCACCAGAGCTCTTCTAAATGTATGAGCTCATTGTTGTACTCCTCTGGTGATGATCCGCGAAGCCCATTAATGCCTGGGCCTTGTTTCAACCGCTTGGAACGCCCAACCTCACTCTGGCGATCGTGGACGCCTAAAAACCCGAGGTCCATCAACGCATTTCGATTTTGCAACCCGACACACACTGGTTGTGTCCCATTTACTGGATCCACATTTTCACAAAAATCGGCGTAGTCCCTTGTTCGGGAGCTCACCCACATAACCCGTATAATAGTATATCCATAACCCATCCAGGGTCTCAACAAAAGTAGTAATGATCACACATGGTCCATCCGTCATCCCCAATATACTAACTATGTCAATAGTCCATAAGAGTTCATTACAACACTTTATACAAACATATAGATATATATGTCGTTCAACAATCAAAAGCTGCAACTGCTCTTTTCTTCAGCAATTGAGGCCTCTATTGAGCGTCGTCCTCCAATACCTGTTCTGTACCTGAAATGTGGTCCCACGACGGGTTGAGCAATGCCCGCAGAATTCGCAAGGGCTACTCCCACCTGCGCACATGCAATGCCATTTCACACATATCTGGCAAAAACATACAATATTCCTACCAATATGCTACATGCCATGGATAAGAATGTGATCATCCTATCTCAGCGTCTCGAAGTCCTCAATTTCAACCCTCGCCACGCATATGCTGGTGAAAAACCGGTCATTTATGTTCCATCAATGACCATTCTACAAATCATCAAGAAAACAGAGGCATGTCAATAGAGAAGACCGCCTAGGAAAATATGAGCTACATCAAAACTAAGACAAACTTGGGAACAAGAGGGACCGACAGCTGAAGCTCTAGAGAGCCGTTTATTGACGCGTACACGAGCCCCCTAACCAAGACAACCCCTTCTCCATTTTGAGGGAAGTAGGAGCCCGATAACAATTAAATTCAGGACCTGAGCCTACATGTGACAAGTGGCCCCAATCCCAAGCTTCCAAAGTGTAAATGAAGCAAATCTTTTGCCAAATAAATGCCCATTGAGAGAGTTCAAAGACACTACAACCCAGAATCTGAAAAACGCTTGGGACACAGAGTGAGGTGCCGTGGTAAATGCAGAAACTACTTCACCAACATGGGATTCGGGAAGTTTAAGCCCAGAGGCGAACCGCTTCCTGGGTAAAGTAGATAAGATATCTACCTCCCTACGGGCTTGAGGTGGTGCCGTATCCGTTTGACATTCCTGCACTACCTTGGTAGGAAGGTATACAACCCCGGCCTTAGACATAACAACAACTAGACTACTTGCACAGTATTTCTGAGTCCCCTCCACGCCTGCAACCCGATCACTGGAAACCTCTTCGTAATCCCTTTCCATTCTATAGGCAAATAAAAAATAAATAAATAAAAAAAGACATAATAAGGGGTCAGCTTGAGGTCTATTAAGCGAAAATGGAAACAAAACCCTCGAAAGATAAAAGAAATCCCCCCTAGAGGTTTTACATCCCACCAGTAACAAAATCTAGGAAACGCAAACTGAAAACCTTCGCATAACATAATAAAACGCCCCCAACAACAAAAACACTTAAACGAACCAACGATAAAAAGAAAGTTTGAGATGAGAACACTCACTGGAAAATTGAATGTAGTCGAAGAGTTAAGAGTATCCGATGACTCCTTTGAAAGAAAAGTTCACAGAAGCATAGAAAAGACAAAATTGCAGAGCAGAAAACTTTAGAAAGAGTAAAGAACTCATCAAACCCCTACCCTTATTCAGAGGGAGTAAGGCATCTACGTCGCATTTAAATGCCGTCGAGCAAGATACATCGTATATACAGCTAGGTGCCGCGTGTGTTTCCTGTTAACACTTTAAAAACCCACGAGAGCATCGCCTACAAAGATTCAACTCTCCATTCAACACATTGGCGTATTTTCCCCAATTGGAAAAACACAAAATTCTAGCTAGGGAAAATGGGGACATTATGGGTACTGTGGTTTTTAAACCCACTACTCGATGAGCCCAAGGCCTAGCCCGCTTGGTCCAAGGTCCGCCTGGCCCACAATGTGAAGCAGCCCAAGCCCACCTAACATATTAAAACTGGTAGGCAATACTTAGTCAGGAAATTCAAGGGCCTGTCTATGAAAGTCGGGATGTCTCCCCAAATGCCAGATTCGTGGTGTCCCATCTAGAGTTTTTAGTCCCCCAACCAGCCATCCTTTCGTATATGGCAAGTTCGTTATTAATAAATAGGTAAAGGCGGGAAATACGCAAAGGGTATTTATCCACAAATTTCCTAGTTTCCAAATCCCATACTTCTTAGGGAAATAATATTTGATAAGGGGAAATCAGTCCTAAATAAGGAAAAACATATTTATCCTTGCAAGAGAGATTCCCGAGATAGGGGAGGGAGATTCAACAAACTTCTCTATAAATCAGAAGATCCTACCAGGGAAGTGTGGCAACGAAACTCCCACATACCCCCATCCCCTCTCCATACCTCACGACTTAATCATCGGAGAGGCGACCAACCCACCGTTGTTGGACCACCATTTTTGCAGGTTTACATCGCACCACTGATGTCCAAGAAGACAGATAATCAAGGTAACAAAAATAGTCCTCAATGTTTTTAGCAGATTTCAGAGACATAATTCTAGTAAAAACTATTGGTGAGACTATTGTATACAGACATGCCTTTACTTTTGATTTTCTTTTTCTTTTCTCCTTTAGTGTCTTGATTTGTGCCATAGTAGTAGTGTAACACCCCAAATTATACCCTAGTAGTTTTATAACATGTTTATGGTATAATAAAAGTAAATGTGTATTTTTCTGGAATTTAAATGCTCAGTGAGAAAAATGATAAAACCAGGAATTAATTCAAGAGTTAAGGGTGAAATAGTAAAATGTCACATTAAGGACCCAAAGGTCATAAATGAAGAAGAGTATATGCTTAAGTAGAAAAAGGAATAAGTTGTTGTGCAATTAGAATATGGAAGAGGGACTAAAATGCAAAAAAGAGGAACGTTAAACAAAAAAAATGAGAAAAGCCAAACAAGGTTTATGATAAAAAGAGGATAACACATTTGCCCTGAACGAGATGAGCTTGTATCCGGCTTCTAAAGCTGGGCATTTACGGTGTGGAGAAGAAGAATATGTTTGATTCTTCATTGATCTAGCCTTGTTCAAGAGAAGAAGCGAAGAAAAGGAGAAGTTCGGTTCAAGTCTTTGAAGATCAAGGTATGGAAATCTCCTTTGATACAAATCTCTCACATTTGATTCATGAAAATTCTCCTTGATTCATGGAAATGATTTTACAAGGGAACACTGTATGAGTGCATGGACACTTGTATAAGTTTGAGTATGTTTGAAAATCTCCAAACTCCTTTCTTGTTTATGTTTGAGTTAGAGCTTAAATTTGTATAAAAGTGATTTTGGGTTGGCTTAAGTCAGATTTGGGAGTTGTTTTGCTGTGCTTTGGCTTTGATTGAGTGGTTGTGGTCCTTAATTGAGGAATTTTTGTATAAAGAAAATGATGGGGTTTTAGGGGAGATGCTATCAAAAAATTTCAAAAACCCATATTTTTGTTTTGGCCATAACTTGGCCATTAGTTATCTAAATTGAGTGATTTTAGTTGAGAAAGAACCCTAAGAGGTAAACCTAAAAAAGTATAGAAGGTAACAAGAAGCAAACCTGATCCTAAGTCCCCTGTTTTTGAGACTGAAGTGAAAATATGGGTGTTAACGCATCCTCTGGTTTTTGGTACACAATTTGGTGTTTAGGTCATAAGTTGAGTTTCACTAATCCAAATTGAGTGATTCTAATTTCTGAGTAAACTAAACTTCTAGGAGAAAACTTTCCTTGGAATAAGTGTATTCAAATTTGGACCCCATTGTACCCAAAAATTCGTCAAAGTGGAGCTTTTTTTATAGGAAATTTTTTGTTATGTTTTGAAAATAGAGTAGTCCTGATTGTTTAGGACATATCTGAGTTTCCCTGTGTTCACTGGATGGATTTCAATGAGAAACCCACACCGTAGGATTCAACTCTAGCAGCCAAGGAACTAGTGCCGAAGATGGAGCATGACCCCTGAAATCGGGGTCTCATGCCGCTATCGTTGTAACCGCAAACATACCGCCTTAGCATTAAAATGTCATAACTCGAGTCAGATGATTCAAATGAGCGGACTCATCTATGAATAAAATATATTTATATAGAAGAAATAAATGGACTTGAAGGAAGTATGTTAAGATGTCGAACTCATACACGTAAAATGTTGGCATGGATCTATTTTGGGAGAGACATTTTTCATGTCTTCTACTATAGAACTTTAAAATATCCTAATGTGTCTTATATGGTTTTCTAGTATCTTGGAAGATGGTTTTAATGAGAATATTTTGGTATAATGGAATTAAGTAAGCATGAAAAATGGTACATATAAATTATAAATAACAGTGGTTATTATATGAAATTGTGTACATTGACATGATTATGATAGTTTCGATATGAAATCCGATCACATGAACAAAAATGCAAGCATGTTTGATATATGAACTGTAAGACAAGAATGAATCCCGAGAATATGAGAGTACGTCACTTTCAGATAAATGTGATAGTCATCTCGCAAGTATAAAGGAATAATGGTCTATATATCCCATATGAATATACATGTGATCGTAATTATCCATGCATATGAGATATGAAAAGTCTGAATATTCCTAACTCCTGATAAAAAACTTTAATAAGTCTGATTGTCTGCTATGTTCCTGGTAGATGGATAAGTAGGTATGCATATTAGATACAACACGCAACATACGTAGATATAATTGGCAATGTTCTTCACACATGTTAGCCTCATTTGTCATTACAACAATCTGCTTAAGTCATACAAGATAGTATGATAGAGATAATCGTTCAGATAATGATAGCACTTCTGTACATACGCTATTTCCCGTATCCACTTTGGAATACAGTATGACAGTAAGATAAAACAAATTTCTTTGGAATATTATAAAAGGCGTGAAACATGAAGATGATATGAAATGGCCATGTAATTGAATTATAATGATATGAGAAGTAATATAATACGAATTAAATAAAAGATAAAGGGTCGGTGGACGATCGTTATAGTGGTCACAATATTTATGGATTCCCACTAAGCTATAAAGCTTAGCAATGTGTTTATTCGTAGGTACCGAAGAGACGTCCGTGATATTCCTCCGTGACACAAGAAGGCCAACATACAACCTGTGTAGGAGTCTCACTACATGTAAGTTTGACCTAATTTGTAAAATGTGAAATGTAAGATTTTCAGAGCAAGGTAAAACCCAAGAGATTAAGTGTTACCCGTCGATCCCCTAAATCAAGTTAGAAGTGAGAGTCATGCCCCAGTCGAGCCAAATGAAGCCTTGCTGAGGATATCTCAGGACATGGCTCGGGTATTGGAAAGATTGATAGCTCCTAAAGCCCCGATAGACATGATAAGAAGACATGGGGATGAGGAATTCCATGGGTCAAACATGGAAGAGTTCGATAAAGCTTAATTCTGGTTGGAAAAGTTGCAAAGAATAATGGAGGAGGTGAGATGCCCTCCCGATCAAAGAGTGGCATGTGGAAGTCATTGCAAGAGCATGCCAGATTTGAAGAAGCCTGTGTTGAGGGAGTCCCGAGGCTTCCAAATCCCATACCACGGGAGTTTCTTTCGGCCCAAGAGTTCAAGGCTAACATGTCTCGATGTATAGGGAGCACCAAGTGGAAGTAGTTCTGAATCACAAAGTGACTGTCGCATGAATATGAAAGAATTCACCATCTTATAAAGTATGTAACCTAATCCACCCTCATTGAGGCATTTAGTTTGAGAATGGACTAAATGAGTCCATAAAAAGATATCTACCAGGACATTACTCCGGGCAGCAATTTTTAACAATTGGTCTGCCGGCAAATGAAAGTGTAGAGAGATATGAAGCAAGTAGTAAAGAAAGGTTTCAAGAAGAAAAGCCAAGAGTGAGCTTCCCCGCCGGTGGAAAAGCTAGGAATTTCCACCAATTGGGGTATAACCCTGGCCACAAGAGGTAGAAGGAAGTAATGGCACCTAGTCTCAGAGGTGCTCAATCTGACAAGGGAGAAGCTCCCAGAGTGTCTCTCTTCATTGTCATAGATGGCATTTGGGTGTTTGTAGATTATTGACAAGAGGATGCTTCAGATGTGAAAGCATAGACCATTTTATGGTGAATTGTCCTAGAGAGTCAGGGGATAATAGGAGTATGCAAGAAAGTGGCAGAGGGAGATCTATTGCACCACCTTCGACTCGGGATCGAGGTGGCTCGATTCCAAGAGGACGAGGTACAAAGGTCAAAGACAAATGGATCGCCCCATGCCTACAAATTTTCAAGACAGCATATGCTACGGTTAAGTTTAGAAGATCGATGCCCTCGGCATTACTGGGTATATTTTCTCTATATGATATTGAGATGGCCGCATTGATTGATCCTGTTCACCTTCAATAGCGCATTGACATGTTGATCGATAATATCGCGGGAGAGATTGTTATATGATATGTGCATGTAACTAGTCCTCGGGGCAAAGTGTTAAGGTTAATAAGTGTATATAACGCTCTATAGTTATTCATGATAGGGAATTTTCATCATTTGATCGTTTAGCCTTCCCGGAATTTTATTTGATTTTGGGAATGGATTGGTTGTCTAAACACCAGGCTATAATTGATTATGATAAAAATAAAGTAGTGCTTAGATGTTATGATAAGACTGAAGTGATAGTACATGGTGTTCGTTCTGGCCCAATGCCCAATGTGATTTCAGCTATGTAAGCTCGATGATTGTTGAGAAAAGGATGTGAGGCCTTTTTGGCTTTGGTGCTTGACTCTAAAAGAGGTCAAATAGAATTGGAAAATATCCTGGTTGAGAAATATTTTCCGCATAAAATCTCAAAGAGTTACTTGGTATTCCATCTAAAAGAGAAGTGGATTTATCTATTGAGAATTTACTAGGAACAACTCCTACTTTCAGGGCATCATACAGGATGGCTCCAACTGAGTTGAAAGAGCTAAAGATTCAACTATAAGAGCTTCTGAATAAAGGGTTTATCCGACTCCATGTTTTCTCCCAGCCTCTCCAAAGCCTTATTTTGTTCATAGAAAGAAAAGATGACACTCTACTTGATGTGTATTGATTACTCTAACAAATCAATATGACAAGGAAAACAAATACCCATTGCCGAGGAATCAAGACCCTTTCTCATTAGTTAAAAGGAGCGGGTGGTTTCAAAGATAGACCCGCGATCAAGGTACTATCAAGAGTAAAGAGGCCGATGTGTCGAAGACAACATTTAAACTTGATATGGCCATTATGTGTTCTTGGTAGCCATTTAGTTTAATTAATGCACCTACAGCATTCATGATTGATGGTCAGGTGTTTCAATTCCTATTTAGATCAGTTTGTCGTGGTTCTATTGATGATATATTGGTATATCTCGTGAGGATGAGCGTGTGAGCATGACAACATTTGAAAATAGTTCTACAGACTTTGAGAGAGAATAAGTTGTATGTTGCTTTCTAAGAATTTGATTTTTCGCTGAAAGGCCGATGTTTCATATCTTGTGCCATATCAGGTATGTCGAGGGTATAAGAGTTGACCCTACTAAGATTGAAGTTGTGGTGAATTGGAAACCGCCCCGAAGTGTGACCGAAGTGAGAAGTTTCTAGGGCCTAGCAGGATATTATAGAAGATTTGTGAATAGATTCTCTGTCATAGCTTATCCACTCACTAAATTACTTAGGAAATGAGTAAAGTTTGAGTGGACAGATAAATGTCAAGATAGTTTTGAGTAGTTGAAGGTAATGCTAGTTAAAACACTAGTATTGATGCAGTCTACCCTAGGTAAAGAGTATACCATGTATAGTGATGATTCAAGAATTGGTAATGCAAGATGGTAAAGTTGTGGCATATGCATGCAGACAGTTGAAGCCACATGAACAGAATTATCCTACACATGATTTGGAATCATTGCAGATTTGCCAAGATATGGTATAACACTACTTATATGGTGAAAAATGCATAATTTATACAGATCATAAAAGTATCAAATATTTGTTAACGTGGAAGGATCTTAATTTGAGACAACGGAGGTGGTTGGAGTTGTTCAAAGATTATGATTGCATAATAGACTACCACCTTGGAAAAGCTAATGTGGTAGCAGATGAATTAAGTAAAAAGGCAATGGCAGCTTTGTTAATACAACGTAGTGAATGGAGAATAGTATCCGATGGAGCTATATTAGCTTAATTAAAAGCTTACAACTGCTTTAAAGAAAATGATTATAGATGTCAAAAAATGATGAAGAGATGCGTAGTGGTACAATTGGTCGAGATAGTGATAAGATCGATTTTCAACAAACAATATGGAAGTTTGTATTTCCTAATAGACATAAATAGTTGATAAAGAGCTGAAGAAAAAGTTGTTATATGAAGCTCACAATACAATATTTACCATGCATCTTGGAGGTAACAAGATGTACTAGGATTTGAAATAGTATTATTGGTGGAGAGGAATGAAAAAGGGATGTGACAGAGTATGGGTTCAAATGTTTGACGTGTTAGCAAGTAAAAACTGAACACCAAGTACCATCCGTCCGCAAATCCCATTCCGCCTCCACAAAGGGAAGCGGGACAATATTGTTATGGATTTGTGTCCGTCTTCCTCTCACGCGAAGGAAGCTGCGGATTTGGTGATCGTTGATAGCTCACAAAGTCGCCCATTTTATACTAGTCGGATTTACTATTCTTTCGATCGAATTAGCTGCTTGGTTTGTGGATGAGATCGGTGCGATTGCATGGTAAACGCGTTCACAGACGATAGATCTCACATTTGCATCGAGGTTTTAGCGAATTATAGTTAGCCTTGGGGAACGGCTACTCTTTAGCAAGATTGCAACACAATCTCGCATGATGGACAATCCGAGAGGTTAATTCAAGTGCTTGAAGACATGTCGTGGGATGTAATGAATTTACTAGAAGTTGGGATAGTGGCTCCATTGATGGAATTTTCCATAACAATGCTATCAATCACATTGGCATGACACCATATGAGGCTTTGTATGGCTGTAGATGTAGAACTCTCTGCAGGTTTGACATAGCCTGAATGAGCTAAAGTGATCGGGTCCGCATAGTAAAAGATACGTAAGGTGTTCAGTTATTATTCGACAAATGTTAGCAGCTACCAAGCACTCGACAAAAGTCATATGCCATTTTAGAGGAAATATATTGGAATATGAAGTTGTGACAAAAGTATTCGAAAGTATCACCGTGGGAGGAAGATACCTAAATGGAAAAGAGAGGAAGCTGAGTCCAAGATTCACCGGCCCATATGAGATTTAGAAAGAATCGACCACGGCTTCATCTAAGCAAGCAATCACTCCAGAGTTAGCCAAGTTGCATGATGTGTTCCATGTGTCTATGCTTCGGAAATACCGTTCAGATGAATCGCATATCATGCCAATACAAGAAGTACAAGTACAACATGATTTCTCCTATGATGAATAGCCAAAGGCTATTCTAGCTCGTGATGAGAAGCAGTTACGGAATAAACAAGTCTCTCTGGTAAAGGTGCTTTGACAACACCATAGTATGGAAGAAGCAACATGGGAATCAGA
Source organism: Tetrastigma voinierianum (assembly GCA_016808115.1). Taxonomy (NCBI): domain Eukaryota; kingdom Viridiplantae; phylum Streptophyta; class Magnoliopsida; order Vitales; family Vitaceae; genus Tetrastigma; species Tetrastigma voinierianum. The sequence goes on from JAEQBH010001344.1 coordinate 713,175, forward strand.
ATCGACAATGAGGGCATAGTGCCCTTAACTCTTCAGTTCAGGTAATAATTTCGATGACAAAAATTCTTCTTTTATGTGGGGAGAGTTGTATCATTCCCAAATTATACCCTTGCAATGAGTAACATGCTTGTGGTATAATAAAAGTATGTATTTTTCCTAATTTAGATGTGTGCTAAGTGAGAAAAATGTGATAAACCCAGACTAATTCAAGAGTTAAGGGTAAAATAGTAAATGTCACATTAAGGACCAAGGTCATAATGAAGAAGAGTATATGCTTAATAAACAGGTAATAAGTTGTTGTGCAATTAGAATATGGGAAAGAGACTAAAATGCAAAAAGAGGAAAGTTAAACAAAAAACAGAGAAAAGCCAAACAAGGCCTTGTACATGAAAAGGATGATAAGACCACATTTGGTCTCTCGAATGAGAGAGATATTTTCATTTGGTTTCTGGCATTAGGCATTACTAAAAGTGAGAAGAAGAGCCAAGTGTTTGATTCTCTTCATTTCTTGATCTAGCCTTGTTCAAGAGAAGAAGTGAAGAAAATGAGAAGTTTGGTTCAAGTCTTTGAAGATCAAGGTATGGAAATCTCTCCTTTGATGTATGGAAATCTCTCATTTGATCTATGGAAATCTCTCCTTTGATCTATGGAAATTATAAGTATGGAACACTTGTATGGAAAGTATGGACACTTGTATAAGTTTGAGTATGTTTGGAAATTCTCCAAACTCCTTCTTTGTTTATGTTTGAGTTAGGAAAACCCTAAATTTGTATAAAAGTGATTTTGGGTTGGCTTAAGCCAGATTTAGGAGTTGTTTTGATGTGCTTTGGCTTTGATTGAGCGGTTGTGGTCCTCAATTGAGGAATTTTTGTATAAAGAAAATGTTGGGGTTTTCGGGGAGATGCTATCAAAAAATTTCAAAAACCCATGTTTTTGTTTTGGCAATTAGTCATCTAAATTGAGTGATTTTAGTTGAGAAAGAACCCTAAGAGGTAAACCTACAAAAGTATAAAAGGTACCAAGAAGCAAACCTGACTCTAAGTCCCCTGTTTTTGAGACTGAAGTGAAAATACGGGTAAGCTACCGGGTTATCCTCTATTTTGGTACAGTTTTGGTGTTTAGGTCATAAGTTGAGTTTCATTAATCCAAATTGAGTGATTCTAATTTATGAGTAAACTAGACTTCTAGGAGAAAACTTTTCTTGGAATAAGTGTATTCAAATTTGGACCTGACAGTTCTATAAATTGCCAAAAATAGAGCCTCATTTGTAAGAAATTTCGTTATGTTTTGAAATAGAGTAACTCTGAATGAGTTAGTATTATATCCTGAGGGTTTCAGCGTTCCTGGCCTGATGTTTCCAATCTGGTAGAACCCTAAACGCGTAAATTCAACTAAGTACAAGGAACTAATGTCAAATGATGGAGTTAAGACCTCTCTTGAAACTGGTCTCATTGCTAATTATTTGGCAAATTGGTAACATACCAATGTGGCATTAAAATGTCATAACTTGAGTTGCGATAATTCAAATGGAGTAATTTCTAATTAAGTAATTAAAATAGATTTTATGGGAGGAAGAATGGTCTGAAGGAAGTATGTTGAGATGTCAACTCATTGTACCCAAAAATTAAGGGAAGTCGAACCCTGTTTTGGGAGATGATTTTCATGTCTTCTACTATAGAACTTTAAAACATCCCAATGGTTTATGGTGGATTTCTGCATCTGAAGAAGTGTTTTGAATGAGAATATTTGGTATAAAGGAATTGAAGTAAGTAAATGAAATTGCATATAAATTATAAGAGTGGTTGTTATATAAAAATTGTGTACATTGGTTATGATTGTGATAGTTTCGATATGAAATTTGATCATGAATTGTAAATACAAGCATGTTTGATATACGAATCACAGAAGACAAGAATGAATCCCGAGAATACGAGCATAGCAATTTCTGTGATAAATGTGACAAATATCTCACAAGTATAAGAAATAATACTGTGGGTGATTCCATATAAGAATACATGATTGTGTAATTATCCATGTATATATGAGATATGAAAAGTTTGATATTCTAACCCGATAAAAACTTAATAAGTTTAATTGCATGCTTATGTCTGGTGGGATGGATAAGTGTGCATGCCTATTAGGATAGACGTTTGAACATACGCATATAATTGGTCATGTTTTGGTCATTATAGCCTCGCTAGGTTATTACAATGTCTTGTTTAACATACAAGACAAGATAGATAAAGACGCTATCTCTGCATGCTGATAGTAATTCAGTATAAGGCTATTTCCTCGTATCTATTTTTGGAATATGCAAGCATGACATAAGATGTGAGATGAAATTTTTGGAATGTTTATAAAAGGCGGAACATGAAGATAATATAAAATGCAATATGTAATTGAATTATGGGGATATGAGAAGTAATATGTAATATGAATAAAATGTTATGAAGTATTGTGGACGATCGTTATAGTGGTCAATAATATTTATATTCCTACTGAAGATAAAGTTAGTACAAAGCTAATCGCGTAGATACCAAGAAGATGTTCGATATTCCGCGATACAACAAGGCCACAACACAATCAGAGTCCACCACACATGTAGGTTTGACTCGATTTTGTAAAATGTAATGTAAGATTTTAGAGATAGTGTAAATGTAAGCGGTGTTAAATAATTCAAATATATAGTACAATATAATTGTAAATACTAATTACCGGATGGTATATGAAATTTTTGTAAGTTTATAATTTCAAGATAATTGTTTAGAATTATATAAGTTAACAGGTTTATAGTTCTCATATTTGTGACATCCTTTCTTAACACAGGGTGCCAAAGTCAGGCGCACAAGTAGGTTTCAGAGACAAACTTCATAATATCACTCACTTCCTATTAAATCCAATGTTTGAAAAGTTTCCATACGAACTGCCTAGATTTGATAATTGTCTTCATCAAAAACTGGTAGAGCTATTAATGAGAAATTGGATTCACCTTCCATTGAAACACTAAGGTGGCGTTTGTTTTTTTTTTTACTTAATACCGAATGTAACTTTTTGAGTTTACGTCAACAAGATTTAATAGCATTGTTGTTTGTTTTTAACATTGGGTAGTGAGCAAGATGCACTTCATGGATTAGCTTCGGTTCCTCCCACTTCGCTTCTTATCGTGACGGCACGGTTTAACTGTAATTGAGTTTTTTACGAGCTCAGTTTATTTTCTAAATTCGAGACGGGGTTCTCGCAGTTCAAGATTACATTCCGGCCCCACTGGTTTATGCAGAGCTTTTAAAATATTTTTTTAATTATTTTATTTTATACTTTAATATAAATGATAATAATAATTAGAATTTCCTCAAAAAAAAAATTAGAATGTTTTTTAATAAATAATTTATAAAAATTCATAAAATTTTTATTTTTATGAAATATATTAATTTTAATATAATAAAAATAAAAAAGCAAATATAAAAAAAAAAAACAAACAAAAACAAAATCAAATGTAAACGGCGGGTCTGAGCCACCTCGCCGCTCGCTTAATTTTTAAACGCAGAGTACGTCAGGAAATCAAAATAATGAGTCGGGTCGATGGGGCCGCCATCCCAAACCCCTCCTCGTTATCATCCTTAATAAATGAGCGTTGCTGGCCATTTTTCTTATCGGTAAATGACGAATTTTTTCTTTCACGGAAAATGACTTTTGAATGTAAAGTTTCAAATATTTTCATTTTTCTATTCATATTTTTTTGCATTTCAACAATAAGTTGTGAAAATTTTTAAAAACAAACAGCACATCATCAAAAATATTCACTTTTCGCATAGTTCAAAAACAAATACCACCTGTTAAGACTCACGGATCCTTTCAAGAATAAAGCTCTGTCTGTTAGTTTTAAAACCTGACAACAGAGGAAAGCTTAAAGGGCTATAAGAGCTGAAATTTTGGAATTTGCCTACAATAAAAAGTTGAAAAATAACATAGTATCCTAAAATTATTTTACAAAACAACCATAATAATCAAAACAAAATAACAAAAAATATAAGATCTTACAAATTAAGAACTAACAAACTCTGACTAATAAAACAAAATTGTTGATCTTGATGCATAAATTCAACAATAAGATTGACATCCAGAAGCATAAGAACAAGGTCTGACATGATACTAGTGCGAAAAACTGATCTTTAGCTTAAGTCCGTAGTACTTAACTTGCATTTAGCACAATAGATAAATAGGAATTGTTTAGTCTGGCCTTGCCCTACCCCGATTTTATAAAAAAATGATTTTTATATTCTAATTTATAATAATAAAATTTAAACATATAATTAATATTCTTATCAAGTAAAAAGGGGTATGCTGCCTAACGATTGCAATTAAGAAAAGTTTGACTTCTAAGTTTGACGTAGTCAAAATAATTATATTTTGAACTGTTTCTTGCCTCTCTCTAGGACAACTTGGCTTCCTGTAGAAAAAGATCTAAAGTGCCATAAAAAGCAATGGAAATCCATAAAAATTACGGCTTCCTTGCCGATACGGGAAAATTTCAAATTTCTTAACACGCCCTCAAAGATCCTTACTTCTTTCAAAGGCACCGTCAAAGGTTTATACTAAAAGCTTGAGCACTTTGGATTTAAGTTCAATATGAATATCATATTTTTTAACACTTTTTGTTATTTAATAATTTAAATAAATAAATGTTTATAATTGTAAAAAGGTGATTAGAAACTAGAACCCTCTCAAATCAGGCTCTGAAATAATCAATTCTCTTAAAAGTTCAAATTTATAGGATTTGAATTTAATTTAAAAAGAAAAGCATGTATCAATGCATTAAAAAATAATAATTATCTTTTGATTAAATACTATCCTAACATATGTAATACTATCATTACATAGTAGTTATGGTAGTATTTAAAGAAGCACCTAATCACTGATGTCCTTTTATTTTTATGTGTACTGATACAAACTTTTCTCTAATATGAACATCTAGGATTCTTAACAAATTAAAGGCAACTTCTCTTTGGTTGTAAGAAAAGTTTTCGACATTTTAGCCAGGCATGAAATATCATGGAACTTCCAATTTGGCATATAGCTCATGTGAAAGTATCATCTACCGTGTGGGGTTTGGAAAGAGAAATCCAGCCGAAAACCAAAAGAAAAGCTTTCTTCAAAAGCGCGTCCTAATTTACTTGGCCTACCAAAAGGTAGAGTCTATACACATCACACTATAAAATGAAAAGAATTCGTGGATAGGGTGTCTGATGCAGCATGGATCCAATGATGTTCAAGGCTGCAAGAGATGGAAATGTTGAAGATTTGCTAAATCTCCTGGAAGCTGATCCTCTTATTTTGGAACGTCAGGTGAATGCATCTGCAGATACTCCTCTCCATGTAGCCGCAGTGCTGGGACACCTTGATTTTGTTAAGGAAATCATCAAACATAAGATCAATGTGGTGGATTATGTGAGGGAACTGAATCGTCAGGGATAGGTTGGCCGCACAATGGCAAGCCGATGTTGTGAAATATTTGTTACATTGTAAAATTAGTCAGAGCTTAGTTGTGTTAAGGGGGGAGAGATGGAATGACCTTCACTGTAAGCTCGTAAAAGGACGAGTTGAGACAATGAACCTGCTTCCGCGCTTCACCCGCTATGTGTTGTCGAGGTGACGGAGAAAGAAACGGCCTTGCATACAAGTTGCCAGGAATCGAAATCTTATAGTTTGACGCTCTAAAATACTTCTGAATGGCTCCGGAGGAACCGTTGCGGTCATAAATCCTAAGGATGGTGATGGTACAATACGCTCTTCATCTTCAAGTTGCGGCCAGGAAAAATAATCAGGCTATTGAATTGTTGATGAGCTGCAATGAAGAAGCTCCTGGAGTTCTGGAAGTTAACGCCAGAAACAAGAGAGGCCTGACTGCTCTGGATCTTTTCATGCCATGTCCATGTGAATCAGGAATAGTCTATTCAGAAGCTGAAAGGCTTTTCAGGGGGATTGGTGGAGTTAGCCCTCTAGCAGGTCACAGTACTAACACTGTCAAAACTCACTCAATCTCCGCCTCTAGACAAGATACCATGCTTGGGGATCATGAAAATTGGATCACCTGGAGGAACTACTTCAAGTTTCAGTTCAACCGGACACCCGACAGCGCAAGTGGGAAAAGTTCCTAGTAGTGATGTTGATGAAGTAACTCATCATATCAGACAGGGCAAAGCATTCCTACTTGGGGTAAGCTCGATAAATTTGATAGAACTGTTATGGACCCGCCGTCTGTTACGTTCTTTTCTAAATACCGTAGGGTTCTGTATCCTTGGATGATTTGGTACTACCAATGCTCCAATGTATTGTTATTGTCAGGCTGTACATGCAATGGCAATTAACTATATCATCTCAATTGTTGGAAATGTCCCCTCCATAACCATCAAGATTGCCTCCCTTTTTCTCTGCATCACCCTGTTATTGGCAATAAGATGGACATCCAGATGCATAAGAACAAGGTCTACGCGGCGGATAATTGGATCATCTGCCGAGCAACTCGCATGATTAGACTGCCGAAAACTGATAGCTTGTGGAAAGTTGGTTCCAAATTAGGGTTTAAATATGCTGTAGTGGAGACCCTTGGTTGTGCACATTATATCACTATTGGCCAGGGGAGTCTTCACGGGTTGCCACTTAAGGAAGCCGTCTCGACTCTATACCACTCACAAGTCTCTATCATACCCTTGCCTTCCGAGTTCGAGGACGACCTTGGACTGACATATGGTGTATGAGCCCGTTAGAGCTTAAGTCCTTCATACTTAACTTCCATTTAGCACGTTAGACACCTATTTTGACCATGAGATATGTTTGCATTTTGTATTAGTGAAATGTCATGAATAATCTTTTCTGTATCTATCTTTCCAAAAGAAAAAAAGAAAAAAATCTTTTCTGTATCTACTGTTCCTGTACGGTTAAGAAAAAAGACAAATTTTCTAATTAGATAGCTGTAAATTCATGATATGGCACAGGAAAGGAAGTACAGTACGGTTTGTTTAAGTTATGCTTATCAGAGGAGTAAGCTGGGAAAGTAGAAATGAACACGGTTTAAAACAGTGGAGACGATATCGTTGACGGACAGCTTTCATCGGGAAAATATCGATTTCGATATTTTCGGTTGGTCAAAGACTCAAAGGTGCACGGGGGGGTTAGAACCAGACACAAGCCCCTTTCCACCAAGCTTGATATTATATGCCATTCAAATAATATATTATTGATAAATTTTATCTTCAAAAAACAAATATTTAATCAAATTATAATATTAATTAATAAGATAAAGTATTAATATATTTTTGACTATTGAAGAATTAAAAATATAATACACACAATAATAACAATAATTTATTTTTAATAGATAAATCTAAATAATATATATTTAAAATTTTAATATTATAATTATTTCATGATGCATTTGAAAATATAATATTAATTATTTTAAAAAACCTAATTATAATAATAATAATTTTGTTTTTAATACTAATTTTATTAATAGATATTTAGTGTCTCTTAATATTATAAATTTTCTTGTTTTCTATTGATGATAATTTTTCAAATTATTTTCATTCGATGATAATTTTCAAATTATTTTCATTCAATGATAATTTTTCAAAAGATAAGTATTATCTCGATCAATTTTTTAATGTGCTGTGGATAAAAGGAAAATATTAAACTTTTAGAGTGATTATTTCATGAATTCCTTATATATTTTTGGTTTTACGATATTTACGAAATATATTCACGATATATTCATGTGTTTATACTTGAACAGAATCCGTCTCAAATCAGATTTTAAAGTTTAAAATATTGTTGAGCTCATTAACAATCCCGCAACCCAAATTTTTATGATTGAGCGGTAAAATTTAAGGCTGTAATAAAACCGTAATAATGACTAATCCATTTTAATCCCTTGGGGAAGCACTACATTAATCCACTGACATGAAATTTTCATTTAATTTTTTTAAGTAATTAACTTAATAATTGAAATTTTCAAGAATTCATCTATAAAATTTGATATTTTGGCTATCTCTTTTGTAGCATAGGTTTAAAATAATATTAATAATTTATAATATATGACAATAATATATTAAATTTTGTTGTTTTAACTATTTTATTTTCAATTTAAATGTATTTTTAATATAATGTATATGATAATTCTCTTAATATTTAAAATATTATATGAAAATTTACTCCACACTCACTTAAATAAATACAGCTTTTAATATTTAATATTTTTAGTTTATCCTCATTTAACTCTTTAAAATATTATAATTGCCTTTTTATCATCAATGTAAATTTATCCAATCCATATATGTTTTTTATGATAAAAATTATTAAAATACTTGAAACAATTAAATTAAACAGATTTGAATTATCATTATGATATTTTTAAATAATTATTTATTTAAACCTTCAACAACAATAACAAAAATAATATTTGAAAATTAAATTAAAAACATACATCAATTACTTTAACATGATTTATAAGATTCTCAAAGTTATTAATTTTAAACAAATCACTTGTTATTCTCGCTTTTTTAACTGATCCATTATAGTTTCGAAAATGAGCTTTTTTTATTCCAAACGATGAAACTGAAAATACGCCGCGCGAATATTTTTAAATCATCAACAGATGATGATAACCAAACCACCATCCCAGACGCGACTCTGATGATCTTCAACAGAGCGTCGAACACTGGTTCATCGGAACGCAATTAGTATTAAGATAAAATAAGACATCGTTATGCGAGATTCAAAACGGTTATTTGAGCCGTGCCACGCCTTGAACACTGAGCTAATTAGCCATACTTCGGGCAAACTGACGCTGGCATTTCGTCATATCACATTTTTACCCGCTATTTCCATTTTACTTTCCAAGCCTGGCTATCATTATCATATTGTTCAGATCAAACCATCATAAAACTAACATTATTATCAGAATATTATCATTATTTCATCTGATGAACTGATGAATCAAAGCACCCACTTTTCAACATTTACTGCCACTCATTTGCAATTCGTTTCTCACCCAAGATCAATTTAGAGGCTGTCCAACTGTTGATTTGATTCATATCGTACCTAAAACCAACAAAACCTTAAGATCAGATCTGAATTATCAGCTTTTCTTCATAAAAGAAAACTACAACTCAGTCATCACAAAATTATTAGTTTAAGGGAACTATAAAGATCGTGGCTTCGTTTCCCTTTACTGATCGCCCGTTTCCATAAACGACGTTTGCCAATTTCTTCAACAGGTTGAATTTGGCACTCCTTAATATTTACTAAGCCAAAACATTTGTTTTTGTTGGCTGTTCTTTTAACATCTTTACAGATTATTTAAAAAACCATATTTATGGGTTATAAGAAAGTAACATCACTGTCCAGAGGAGTGAACCCAAACTTCATATAAAACCCAAGCTCAGTTCGTTTCCTATATTGAGTTCGGCACAATTTTTGCAAACATATCCCTAGGAGTGGGACATCATGTCCAGCATCAATCTTCTTTTGTATCGGTTTGCAGAAAGCCGAATCATGCCTGTGATTATCACGTCGGATCACCAGGTTGATATATATATATATATAGTTAAGGTTATATATATATATATATATATATATATATATATATATATATATATATATATTTATTGAAACTCTTACTAATTTTGATAACTAGGATTGCAGCCATGTGGTTTCATCTACACATTGAAAGCAAACTTGGAGAGCAAGAATTGTAGAGAAAAAAAAAGGATTGCAATGGTCATTATTCTATCTTGTGAAATGAACAGAGATGCAAAGTGTATTTAAGAGGGAAGAATGGTTAGATTCTATTGTAACAGTCAGATCCTTTAACCATGCACTCCAACTGTTTGTTGTTATGACTCATTGGGTTATCAGTTGAGTTTAAAGGTCTTGTTTGGCTAACATCCCCCGCAAGCTCACAGTGGAAGGAAGAACTGAGAGCTTGGTTCGCAGTGTAGTGAAAGAAACAGTAGAGAGATGGTTAGTAAGGACGTTTGCAATTTGATGATCATGAGATGGAATGTAAGCCACAAATAAGCTCATTATGAAGCACCTTCTCTCGAATAAAATGGAGGTCTAATTCGATGTGTTTGGCACGGGAGTGTAATACAGGATTCTGGGCTAAGTGAAGAGCATTGAGATTGTCACATCAAAGAGTCAGAGGCGAGATAGGCAGACATAGCTCTTGCATTAATGTTTGAATCCATACCAGCTCAGCTGAGAGAGTAGCAAGACTGTGGTTTCCTCTCCTCTCTCCCCACGCACACCTTCCCTTCCACTTTGGCCTTTTTTTTTTCCTTTCCTCCCTTCTCTCTCTTTAATCCTTCCTCCCCACGCAGCCTTCTTTTTTTTTTGGCCTTAACCTTCCATTTTTCATATTTAGTGGGGGGTGACTCATCCCCCCACATGTCTCATTCTCACGAGTTGGAAAATTGTTGTTGGGACGAGAAGTGTAACTCCTATTGTTCACATAATTGACGTCTTCAATCTGGAGTGGAGTGTTCACCACTAGAGCATTCTAACTTTGCATATAAGCAATCTCACCAAGAGTTGGTTCCTTTGGAGCTTGTTGATTTAATCTGGTCATCAATGCTTGAAATTTAGCCTCCAAAGATGACATTCTATCAATTTCATGGATACTTGTTTCGCCACACCTCGTAAGAAGGTTGGTAACGGCTTTAGCCGCTTCAAACATCACCAGTCGTTATTTTCATCAGGATAGAGCCTCCACAAGCGCCAGTATACACGACCAAACCTTGTCGAGTAATCGAGCCATTGTAAAATCTCGCACTGCGCACTCAAGCTCATAACCATGCCGTGGGCATCTCCTCAACAACTCTTGAATCGGTTCCCATGCATCGCATAACAAAAGCTTCTTGCTCACCTTGTCTAAACGGCGGATTTCAACCAGGTGGAATTGTGAGGTCAATTGCGGTTGAAAGAACTTCGTCAAGAACAGCCAACGAACGCATTCCAAAGTATCAATCAACCGACATCAAATTGTTAAACCAATTTCTAGCTTTATCCTCAAAGAGCCAAGCCGAGTGAGTGAATACCGCTGAGGAAAACTGAGGCTATGGTTGTATATTCACCGCGCCGAGGTCCCTGCCCTCTTGAGGAGGTCGCCTCGTGTGGTGGTCGGGTGAGACGGGAGGTGCCTGAATAATGGGTTCAGCCCCGGTCTGAGTACTATAGGAGACCGGGGGGCGGGCAAAGAGGCCCCGGGGTGGTTTCGGAGGCCCAAGCAGGGCCAGGGTGGCCGTGGTGGCTATGTGGTCCGGGGATGGGGAGGAGGGCCTTGATAGGCTGAGATGAGGAGCTGGTGCCTCCCTCCTGCTTCGCTATGGTTCCAAAGCTGATGGGGGAGGGTTTCAGGAGAGGACGAGGGTTCGTAGGGGTTTTGCATGGGAGATGTGTAGAGAGGAGGGTGGTCTTCTATTTATGGAGGATGGAATGTTAAAGGGCACATGGAGGATAAAAAACGGGTATGAATTCGAGGGTTGCAGGCTTTGGGAACAAGAAGGTGTAATGAAGGTCGCACAAGTTCGCGGGAGGAGGGGGAGGGAGGGGAGGGTGGCTTTAGTATTGGAAATGGGGGGGTTAGAATGCCAAAGGTGGAGCTGGATATACGAATTTTTAATTGCAATGAGGGTTGCGAATTTTCTCAACCCTTGCAAAAATCCTACGAATTTTCGCAACCCTTGCGAAATTTCCTAGGTTTAGCTTCCGAACTCCTAAACCACCTTGCTGCAGAACCCTACAAGAAAAAAAAAAAATCAAACTAAAATGGAGAAAATCTAAAGAAAAATTGAATTATGCAAAAAATAAAAATAAAAATAAATAAATCAAAATAATGACTCCAAGTAGCCTTGGGGAGACTATCTCACAACCCAATTTTTCAAGCATTTCGAGGTTCATGATAGTGAGCTCCCTGGTCTCGGTCCAAAGGGGACTGTGATAAGGCTCGAGGCTAAGTGGCCATTCACTTTTGAAATTTTGGCTCTCATTTGAAATGAGGAGTTCCACTACTCCATTGGGATATACTTTATGAATGGTGAAGGGACCAATCCACCTCGACTTGAGTTTTCCCGAAAAGATATGAAGCTTGGAATCGTAGAGCAAGACTTTATCTCTTTTTTGGAAAATTTTATGAGCCACCATCTGATCAAGCCATTTCTTTGATCTTTCTTTGGCAATTTTGGAATTTAGGTAAGCATCGTTCCTTAGCTCCTCTAACTCATTGAGGTCAAGAAACCTCTTGATTCCGGCTCTCCCCAAATCCAAATTCAGCTTTTTAATTGCCCACCATGCCTTGTATTCAATTTCCACAAGGAGGTGGCATGCTTTTCCATAGACTAGCCAATATGGGGACATCCCAAGAATGGTCTTGAAAGCTGTTCTGTATGTCCATAGTGAGTCTAACAGCTTGAGGGACCAATCTTTTTTGTTTGAATTCACCACCTTCATCAAAATGGTCTTAATCTCCCTGTTAGCTAGCTCAACTTGTCCACTGGTCTGAGGATGGTAAGGAGTGGCCACTTTGTGTTTCACCCCATATTTAGCTAGGAGGGTTGCAAAGAGTTTGTTGCAGAAATGGGTACCTCCATCACTTATTATGGCTTTAGGCACCCCAAATTTGGAGAAGACATTTTCCTTTAAATATTTAAGCACCACCCTGTGATGATTTGTTTTGCAAGGAATTGCCTCAACCCACTCGGACACATAATCAACCCCCACCAAGATGTAGGAATAACTAAAAGACATAGGGAATGGCCCCATGAAGTCAATGCCCCAAACATTGAATAAATCTACTACCAGAATTAGGATCAAGGGCATCATATTACGACGAGTAAGCTTCCCAAGTCTGGCCTAATGCGGATGTCTTTGTCCTGTATATCGACTAGAATGAATAAGTACTAATCCAACTTTGAAAGATTAGGACTGGAGAGTTAGTTCTGAAGGAGCCTTGTTGGCTCAAGTAAGAGTCACGCTCCAGCTTCGGTAAAAGACATGAAAAGAAAGGATCTGACATAGAATATGCACATGATAGAGTATGAATTTCGAGGACGAAATTCTTATAAGGGGGGGAGAATTGTAACACCCCAAATTATACCCTGTGCGCTCACATGTTTAGGGTATTTTGTAGCATAATTTAAAATGTCAGTTAAATGCTAAACATGAACGAGGGACCTGGAATTTACAAGATTTAAGGATAAAATTGTAAATTGTCCAAAGAGGACTTAAAAGTCATAGTTGACAAGATTTGAGGCCAAAATGAAATAAAGGAGTTTATTTATAAATAGAAGGAGTGGGGCTTAAAAGCAAATAAAGAAACTTAACCCAAAAATGGGTTTTTGATAGCCAAACAAGGCCTAAGGAGAGATGGGGGATTTAAGACCAAAATTGGTCTCCATTTTGAGGGAGCTCAAAAACGGATGGGAGAAGGAGAAAAGAAGAGGAAAAGGAAGAGAAGAAGAAGAGAAGAGAATAGGAAAGGAAGGCCAAAAATGTATGGAAACTACTTTGAGTATGGATTTTGTATGGAACTTTGGATTTTTGTATGGAAACTAACCTTGATTATGGATTCTATGAGATTTGGTATGGATCTTTGGTTTTGTATGGTTATTATCTTGCCTCAAACCTAGGGTTTGTTAGGATATCATCCATAACCAAAGATGTATTGAAATTAGGTTGGTAAAACTCTTAAAAGGCACAAGATGATTATAGAATCTTCCTTTAGGTTGGATTCATGGAAACATCAATGAGTAATTGAGTTAGTGGTTTAGAATAAACCCTAACTAATCATCATGTTTGGATTTCATGAAGTTATGACCCATATTAGAATGGTATTGAGAGTAATTCATGATATGTTTTTGAAATAAGATAAGTATTGAAAGAGAAATTGAGTAGAAAAGAGGTTCCAAGAGAAATATGGCATGGTTTTGATGTGTGTTTGAAGTATAGAGTTGAATCAGAAGAAAGATTTAAAAACGTGAGTAAAAACACACATTCCGGCACTTTATGACATACCGGTACACCTGGAAAACATGTACCCCAGCATGTTAGTTTCCTGGTCATTTTTTATTAACATGTAATGCAGACATGTTAGACATGTAAATTTACACCTGCTCGCTTCCTATTTCTCACCAAGCCAGATTTGACTTATAACTTGCTCATTCTGATCCGGACGGAGTGATTCAAGCTGATGGCTAAAATAGACTTCATGAGAACCAACATAGAAATAGACATTGTCAAATTCTTACTCTAAGTGGCCCAAAAACTCACTCAAAGTGAGGCCATGTGCAAGCCTAATTCCAAAAGATCGCATTGATCATAGAGTAGTCCGTTGTTTTGACGTGATTCTGAGTTTCAAGGTTCGATTTGGGTGGATTCCAGTTGGAGGAGAACCCTTAGAACCATAACTTTAAAGGAGTACAAAGAACCAGTGTCAAATACAGAGACAAGGCATTGGAAATGAATATCAAAAACGTCCCGGTTAAATCAATTAGTTGGCATGAAAATGCCATAACTTGAGCTCGGATGATCCGACGGGACGATTCCAATTTCAAGAAAATGATTCATAGGGACTAGAATACATGAATGATGTGAATACATGGTGCATTATACTCTACAAGCATATGAAATGCCATATGTACAGTGATACAAATATAGGAAATGCAAATGTATACCGTGGTTCAAGGAAAAACATAAATATGATAATAAATATGAAAACGAACTCGACACGTGACCACATGAACGTGAAATACAATATGTCATGAACACACAATGTGGCTAAGAATGCCCCTATTATAAGACAAGATTTTACCGAACTCATATAATTGTAAAACTCCGCCTAAAACCGCTTATTAAATGACACAAAGACTCGCTCGATTAGTACTTCTAAGATTTTGATTGCTTCCAAGACTCTCGATTAGTACTTCTAAGATTCGATTAGTGCTCCTAAGACTTGATTAGTACTTATTCTCGATTATGCCTCCCGCACCTGACAGTACTTTGCACTCATATGCGAAGATTCTGCTCTATGCTACTAAGACTTCGTCTCGTTAAGTGCTACGCACTTCCGCATTGTATAGTTTCTTCCGTACTTAACGGTCGTGGTCCTATTTCATTTCAGACACTGGTTTAGGAAATCAAACAAATATACGACAAGACTCGAATAAAGAATAAGTGTAAAATCAATGTACTGTGATAAGTTCCGCGGGTAATCAATGCACTCCCCTGTGATTCGATTAAGTTCGTGGTACCTACTTCGTACTCCTGTATCCTCGTGATAAGTTCTCAGGAGTACCTACGTACCCTGCATCCAAAATAAGTATAAGTTCTCAGATGTTCCAGGAGTACCTACGAGTACTCCCAGATCGGAAAATAAGTATAAGTCCAAAGAGTATCTATGGGTACTTTGTACAAGAGCACGTTCCTCAGAGTACCTATAAATTTCCGTATCCGAAATACGAATAAGCTCCGTATAAGATCCAAAGTACAAGGATATGCTCCATAGTACAAGTATAAGATCCGAAAGCCTAGAATAAGTTCTGTAAAATAAGTATAAGATCCGTAAGACAAGTATATGTTCTGTAATACACGTATAAGATCCGAAATACCAATATAAGTTCCGTAAGACAAGTATAAGTTCTGTAATACACGAGGCATCCAGCATGCTAATAAGCTCCGCAATTACAAGTATAATATCCGTGAAGACCGTGATATGCCTGTAGTACAAGCATAAGTTTGCACTTCACGGTACTTCAAAGTAAAGGATGCTTCAGAATACCAAAGATAATGCTCAGAATTTCCGTGGATACCCACGTACCCTCCGACCATATAAATCTGTAGGATAAGTATGAGTCTGTAAACTCTTACTGAGATATGAAATAGATATAAATACCAATACGTGTTTGGCACCTCCGTATAAGCACAAGTTCCCAGAACTCCTAATGAGATCCGGATAAGTACACCGACAGGTTCAAGTAGATCCCTGGGAGATCCGACCAATTATAAGTCCGAGACAAGTAAAAGATAAGTCCGCAATATAGGTCCGTTGGGAGATTTGAATAAGTATACGTCTGATACAAGCATAAGTATGTGTCCTACGAGAGATCTGCATAAGAATAAGTCTGCTATAAGTATGAGATTCGAATAAGGATAAGCCTGCTATAAGTATAAGATCCGAATAAGAATAAGTCCTTATGGGGCATGGCGACCCAAGTAAGTATAAGCTCATATAAGTATAAGTAAAGTTCAACATGTATACGAGAGATGTGAACAAGCATATGTTTGTTATGTTTATGTAATTGTATAAGTTCATTCTATGAATCTCGTGAAGATTCGATATCCTTATTGTTATCCTGTTATTCAGATTCAGATAAGATATGTTTCCCACTAAGCTGCAAAGCTTAGCACCTGCTCTTTAACTGCAGTAATGTGGAGGAAGACATCCTCAAGACATCCGCATACCGGGCTAACACAACTGGAAGAAGTGTTCATCATGTGAGGTCCTACTTCGAATATGTAATTGGAATGTAGTTGCTTAGATATGTATAAATAAATGGGACTCGCTTATATGTGTCTAGATTTTACGGACACCACTCCGTGGTAGTTCTTTTCGATGTATATAATATTTTGATTCTCGTTATAAGATGTGGGCCATACCTAATAAAAATCAGACGTTTAAAAAAATCGTGTAAAGAGTCCTAGTTCTGGGCTCACACACGGACCCAGGCTCGATCCGCCTAATCTGGATCGGGTCGAATCTGGCGTGACATCTACGCACGAGGTACGATATCGCTTTTCACTTAGTTCACCCTTATTCAACCTCATTAATCATTTCTGGTCCCTAAATAATCTGGGTACTATCACGGACTTAATCATGCAAAAACATGTCAAACAAGGTCAGGAGGTAAGGGTACCAAGACAAGTATGGGATCGGTACCTGATCGGCACACCGCGCCTGGCACTAATACGGCCAGCTTGCACTGCACCGATCGCCCATCGAGATCCCTAAGACGGCACTCACTCAACCGCACTCTACACCCTACGGGTTTTTGCCTAGAAAATGCGGGATTTCGCATTTTTCACTCATTTTTCTTCCACCAATCTTCTCCAATTCGTCCCATATAAAATCCACCATGGAATCCACTCAAAACAACTCCAAAAAGTGGTTTAGGAATCAATGAAACCCTTTCTCTGTTGGGCTTTTCACCCAACTCCAAATCAAAAGAATGAGATTAGGGCTCTTGATTATTACCTTTAAATCTCTTCAAATCTTCTCTTCCAAGCTTGTTTTTTGATCTCTTAGGAGCAAGAAGTGGGGAAAGGATCACACCTCAAAGCTCTGATCTTGGAAAACCCTAGCCCTCCCTTTTTCTCCTATTTTCTTCTCCAAAACTGATGGCCTACAACAGCCCTAAAGACCTCTTACCCTTAAGAACCCCACTTAAGTGTAAGGCCATGTTCGCCTTCCACCCTATTCTCACCCTCATTTTCCTCAGTCTTAATCACTTATTCCTCATAAGGCCTTGTTCGCTACCCAATATATCCAATTTTCCATTTTCGCATTCTAACTTTTTATTTCTACTTTCCTTATCATTTATCATTTATTTCTCACATTAGCTTCTTTTTTTAAGCTATCATTTGACCCTTAGGTCCTTATTTTACAATTTTTTTCACATTTTCCTTTTTCTTACTCGGGTTTATTTCCTGCTCAATCAATTTTCTATTTAGCATATAATACTCAATCATATGCCTATTATTTCAATTTACATTCTACAATTTATCAAATCTCCTTTAAAAACCTAAGTTTGACTCAATTCCTACCCTAATATATAATAAAATTATTATAAAAATTTAGGTATTGGGCAAGCACCTTGACTAACTTTGTCCCACATATACAATTCCTAAACAAACCAAACTTGCCACAAAATTTGATTAGTAGCATTGCTATGTCCTTAACATGCCAACTGTGTTAATTAGGCTAATTACTACACAAAAAGTGCTTAAAACTTGGAGTGTTAAGGGTATCAAACAACACTATTTGGGTAGTAATCAGGACTATCCTATTCCCATAGTTATTTAACAGTGATTAGAGCCCCACCAATCTAAGCCAATCAGTTTGACCTCAAGTCGATCACTCTCCAACTAGTTCATTCCATCCAATTTGGGGGATTGCCCAGCGAGGACCCCAATACACCCATTTCAAACTTTTTGGAGATATGCAACACAGTGACGTATAATGGAGTGACTGATGATGTTGTATGCATTCGCCTTTTCCCATTCTCACTCAAGGATAGGGTGAAATAGTGGTTAAACTCTCAACCACTTGCTTCCATCGAGACCTAGGATGACCTGGTAAAAAAAATTTTGGCAAAGTTTTTCCCACCAGCCAAGACAGCATTACTGCATATGGAAATAAACAGCTCCATGCAACATGAATGAGAAACAATGTCTAAAGCTTGGGAAAGATACAAAGGGTTGTTAAGGAAATGTCCTCGCCACGAGATACCAAAATGGTTTCAAGTAAACCAATTCTATAATGGACTAAACATGTCTTCTCGAGTCATTCTTGATGCCTCTATTGGAGGTTCATTTTCGAAAAAGAATGATATTGATTCATACTTGCTTTTAGAGGACATGGAAAGCAACATCACACTGTGGCCTGATGAGTCTAAAACTCATCTATTTTTAATCCATTTTTCTGGTATGTTTTTAACAATTTTAGATATATTTTTATACCAAATTATGGAATATTCACCAACTTTGTGTTTTGCAGGTTTTATGCCAAAAAGAGAGAGAAAACAAGCAGAAAAGATGCAAAAAAAAGGTGAAAAATGCTGCAATCTTTGTCGCGACACATTTTTTTTATGTCGTGACACAAAATTCAAGCAGGCTAAAGGAACTATGTCACAGCCATCAACTAAATGTTGCAACAAAGCTCAGACAAAACTCAATGGATGAAAGAGAAATTCTGTCGTGACATTATTGAAGAAGATTGTGAAGAAAACTATCGCGACAATCCTTGACTCTGTCGTGACAATGATTAAAGTAGAAACGAAAATTTGTGTGGTAATGATATAATTTATGTTGCAACATAAAAGGCGAAGACTATGAGATGAACTCTGTCATGACAAAGACAATTTTGTCGCGGCAGAGAGTGCTCAGTTACAACACAAGTCGGAATTTGAGACAAGTGTTTTTATGTTGCGACAAAGTTTAACATCAAACCTGGCTAAAGGAAGAATTGCTTTATTAAATATGAAAGAAAATCTTTGTCGCGACATAACATTCGAGAATTCACAACCAAGAGCAACAAAATCTTTATCGACAAAGATTATTTACTTGCCTTGTTTCGACTCCTTTGGCTATGAAGAGAATTGAATTCTGTCATATGAAAGAGTGAAAACCTTACAAGAATGGTGACAAAAGAAATTCTTGTTGCTACATAATTGGGTTAAAAGCAAGAGCACAGTGCAAATGAAGAGTTTTATGTCGCAACAATAAAAGTTATGGAATGATAAAATTCTATCGCAAAAGAGTAAAATTAGGTCGTGACAGAGATTGAAGAAGAACTGAGAATAGCCAAGGCAAATGTGTCGCAACAAAGAATTCTATGTCATAACACACAGCTCAGCAAACAAGAGGAATTAGAAAAGAAAAGTCTGGCGTGACCAAGGAGTTTCCTGTCGTGACAGAAATTGCTAAGGACTCAAAAGAAATCCTGTCGAGACAGAGAAAACTCTGTCACGACAGAATTGACAGGCTAAAAAGAGAAATATTTGTAGCGACAAGGAAAAGAATGTCGCGATAGATTCTCGAAAGACAAGGACATGAGAAGTTGGTTGCAAACAGATTGGGTGTCGTGACACAAGGCATTCCTATCGCGACAAGAACAAGACTGCTGAACAAAATCTATGTCGCGACATTATCAAAGTATGTTGCAACACAATCCAAGAGCAAGTCCAGATAATAGGTCGTGATAGAAAACAAGAAGCTACAACAGGGGTAGCGACAAAGACTGAAAGCTCTATCATGACAGAACTTTCTATGTCGCGACAGAGCGACCAATTTGGGCCAAGATTTTGGGGATCCACAATGCAATTAATGAAGTGAGGCCCAACATTGAAAAGCCTATAAATAGACGCTTCTAGGGCAATGTGTGTAGCTTCCGTAACTCCAGGACGTTTGGGTAGTTGAAGACTCTTGTATATTTTTATTTTTCTTTTATTTTTCTTTCTTTCTTTTTATTTCATTTTCCATTTTTCTAGATTTAGTTTTAGTGTAGTTTGTAGTTAGTTTTCTTTTAAATTTCTGGATTGGGTATTGAACTGTAATGCAAATTTGAGATGGAATGTATTGATAAAATCTTCTTTCTCAGTACTGTCTGATTTAAATGGAGGATGGAAACTTTTCTGGATTTCATTTATTTCAGTTCGTTTACGATTTCAGTGAATTTTCCTAATCAGTTAGTCACTGATATGAATGAATCAGTTTCGAAAAGTTGAGCTCTCTCTCTGGAAATGGGTCAATGATGATAGTCATCATACATTTATTACAAGATGGAAGAACGCCTTAGTTAAGTGTGAATTTGCTTGTTTGGTATTGTTTATACATTTGTTGTTCTCGATCACCCAGTACCTTTGTACTAAGCAAGATCCTGTATCTCACTCTAATTTCTAGGAGGCCCTCTAAGTGACACAGAGATGGAGAATCCTGAGAGTGTAGAGCAGTTCCTTATGAGTATGATAGACTAATACTATGGAACTAATGAACTTTGAAGGGTTACTCATATAGATCATCAACTTACTTATAATTGAGGATAGTTGAACGAAGTATCAGTTTAATCCTTCGGAGGTCTCGCCTCTTTCTGATGAATTGATCCTGATCCCTTGTTAGTAAAGATCTAATCAAAGAGATGGAAATTTTCATCAGAAGTGTAGGATGAGGTGTCAATCAAATTGGAGAAGGCTTGTGAATTCCTGTCTATGGGAGTAAAAATTTTTTAGTTCTAAAATTTGGGTGTGAAGTACTGAAAAGGAAAAATACCCAAATCTTAGAAAGAAAAATATATCTTACAACTAGTTGATTAGACTCATGTTTCATAAATGAACATAAATATCTAATCAGTGAAAAGTATGGTTAAGGGAGAAATCCAAATCATACTACCATGCATCTTTGAAAAACTCAGTTTTCCAACTTATGGTTAAGATATGAATTGATATGATGTAGAAATTGATTATTACCCATTGATATAGTTCTAGTTTGTCTCACCCAATGAATGCTCAAGCCATTTTCATTAAAATTTATTTTTACGTATATTAAAGAAATCAGTCTAGGACTACATTGTTTAGTCCTCTCATCATCATAATAGTGGAGTTCAAATAGTAATGATCTTGAGTAGTTGGGGTAGTTAGTCTTTTGATTTATCATCCTTCCTTATGGGAATGATATCTGGACTTTAAATATCCACTTTTATTACTTGTACGACCTGTGCACTTGTAGTAATCAAGACTAACTCAATTTTTGATGAATACATTTTACAAAAAGAGCAAATCAATCTTTTCATCTACACAAGCATCAGGTGAACAAGTTTTTGGCGCCGTTGTTGGGGATTAGATAATAGTCCTTTGGGTGATGGTGTTTTAAATTTGTATCTACACAATTATGGTCTAAACAAGTTGTTGGCACCATTGTCGGGGATTAGATAATAGTCCTTTGGGTGATGGTGTTTTAAATTTGTATCTATACAATTATGGTCTGAACATGGCCAAGCGAGAGACTTCGACAAGAAAAAAGGGTGGTTGGAGTTCATGATTTAGATGTTTTCACCAACCTGTTAGCCTAAGTATCCCTCTTGACTAAGCAGTTACAAAGCCAACGAATGACCATTAATGCAGTACAGACATAATCATCTCTTATAAGCCAACCTTATAGTGATTCCTATCAGAATTCAGAATGTCAGAGAGGGAATTCCTTTGAGCAAATGATAGTTGAATAAGCATGGGAATACAACAAGCATAATAATCCATACAACAACCACTATAATCAAGGGTGGAAGAACCATCCCAATTTCTCATGGAAAGAGTAGAATAAACCCTAGTTGAAAGGAGATCTAATTTAGAGGAAGCAATGGAAAAATTGGCTAACTTTCATGCGAGTCTAGCTAAGTCCCAAGAAGAGATGTGGACCACACACTCATGTGAGTCAGATCGCTTAGATGTTACTTGAGAGGCAATTGGGAGCTTAGCCAAGCAATTCCAAAGTGAACCCTAAGAAGGGAGGCATGCAGCAATGTAATTCAATCACATTGAGAAGTGGAAAAGAACTTGAGGGACCAAGAAGAACTGAAGAGGTTGAGAAAGAATTGGAGCTACCATTAGAAAAAGAAAAAGGGCAAAAATCTGTTGAGGAGATGAGAAAACCAAAGTCTAAGTTATTTTCGGATGACCCACCCCTTATGTCCCACCAATTCCATATCCATAAAGGCTAAAGAAGGGTAAGTTGGAACAACAATTTACCAAGTTTCTCAATATCTTCAAGAAACTTCACATAAATATACCTTTTATAGATGCTCTTGAACAAACTCCAAGTTACATGAAGTTTATGAAAAATATCTTTGCTAATAAGAGGAAGCTTAGAGAGTATGAGATAGTTGCACTATCTGAGGAATGCAGTGCCATATTACATAAGAAGCTACCACTAAACCTTAACGATATGGGAAGCTTCACAATTCCATTCTCTATTACGAATGTTGTGTTTGAGAGAGAACTTTTTTATTTAGGGGCTAGCATCAATTTGATGCCTCTCTCCATCTTTAGGAAGCTTGGTTTGGGGAAAGCAAGGCCAACAACAATGACCCTATAGCTAGTAGATTGATCCTTCAAGCATCCTGGAACCATAATTGAAGATGTGTTGATCAAGGTCAACAAATTCATATTTTCAATTGATTTCATTATCTTAGACATGGAGGAGGAAAAAGAGATCCCAATCATACTTGGGAGAGAATTCTTGGAAATTCGATAGGCTCTCATTGATGTTCAAAAGGGTGAGCTCAAGTTGAGGGTGCTAGGGGAAGAGGTAACCTTCAATGTCTTCAAGGCAATAAGGCATCCGGATGATGAAGGCTATAGCGTGCGAGATGACAGCCAGGGTATAATGGATAAGGAGATTAGGGGAGTCCACAACAACAAAACCTCATTTATCTTTGACCCACCATGAGGAAGCTCAAAGAAAGTCAGGCTAAAGACTATAAAACAAGCGCTTCTTGGGAGGCAACCCAAGCTCTATCTCTACTCTTTCAATTATTTATTTGTTTAGTTTTTCACTTTATTGTTTATTTTTACCACTTAGAAATCTTGGGATGTTTCGACCTAATTTTTGAGGTTTTATGTTTGATCATAGGTTGACAGGAGTTCAAAGTGATACCAGGAGTCGTCTTGGCTCAAAAGTGCAAGACAACTATGAAAATGGGAAGTTGGGTAGCATGCTTCCAACTTGCACACCATGTGTTCGAAAAATGATTAAATGAGCCTCAGGAGTAGTTTTAAAGATTTATTGGCTATTGAATGGTGCTTCTAGATCAACATGATACTCAACCATGATCTTTTTCAGGGAAGTCTTCCTTTTACCTCTTACTTGTATTCATTACTTACACATTGAGGACAATGTTATATTTAGGTTTAGGGGTGATCAAATTGTGCTTATTTTCTTGCGTTGATTGTTAATGTTTTCATTCTTAGGTTTTTGCATAGCTTTGGTTAAAATTTTTAGTTTTGATAGATTCTTTGGATAAAATAAAAAATAAAAAATTCAAAAGCTTGAGTGAGTTTTGTTTTGTGCATTTATGTAGGCCGATAATGAAAAACTTGATTAAGCTTCTTATAGGTTGTGGAAAAAAGAGAGTTAAGCCTTGCTAGGAACTCTAACAACATTGAGCACACAACCTTTGTCTCATAGGATATTCTTCCCTACATAGAAAAGGTTTATGTGACTCATTAACCTCATGATCTCAAAGAGTTCTAGAACTTATATAATAATCACTCGAGGTGAAATCCTATACAACACAACAATTAGGAAAGGACTTAGGCCATCCTTGGATAGTTTGAGCCTTTCAAGACAACACGTGCATAACATCATCCATAGTCTCCCTATTTGAGCCTAATTCTTTCATGTTACCCACTATAAAAACCTCCACCTTTGATTCTTTTTTCCCATCTCTAGATAAGTCATACAATGATCTTCAAGGAAATATTCATGAGTCATGACAATTTGGGGAGTATAAGTGGTATGTGCAATAAAATGAAAGGTGGAAAGAAGAATAAAAAAACAAAAGAAAATAAAAAGAAATTGAGAAAAAGAGCACAAATATAATAGGGTTGAGTAAGTTTGGTTTCATAGCCTCCACAACTTGAATAATTAAGATCGAAGGGGTGTCTTAACACCTAATGCCCTAAGGCCAACTAGTTTGGGAGCTATTGGCTGAAAGCTCGCTAAGGTTGGGAGAAAAGCTTAAGGGAACCAAACATTGCACTACTCAACAAACCCTAGAAAAAAAAAGAGTTGTAGTGGAAATCATTGAGGCTTATAAGCAACAAGTTTGAGGGTGTTTAGAAAAGTTGGTGAAAGCTTGAGGAATAAAAAAAAGAAATGTACAAATATGGGTAAGTTTCAAGCCAAGTGTATACCCTATATCCTACCTTGACCCCTAGCCATACATTATAAGCAGATAAAGTCCTAATGATCCTAAGAGTTGTGTGTAGTCTACATTAGTGGAGAATGATATGAAGTATAAGCCCATGGAACTCCAAATATCCATCATTTAGAGATCCATCATTAACAATAGGTTGCATAAACCCATCCGGGTTAAGAATGACTCGCTAGGCAAGGTTTCAAGCACACATAGAGATCTCTATCTTAAACAAATTCAACTTAGGGGTCATACATTCAATAAGGGAAAATACCTCAAGTTTTCCATACTCTATAGGTAAGTGAAATCTATGACGCCAATCAATTAATTTGCATCAAACCAACACTCGCTCCTCACAAAAACAATTTTTTTTTCTCTTTTCCTTTTTATCTCATGAATTGTGATGCTATGTTATGTTTTTGCTCGAGGACTAGCAAGATATTAAGTTTGGGGGTATTTGATAGGTGTTATTTATACTTAAATTTACGATGTTCTAAGCTTGACATTTTCTAGTCCTTTGATAATTTTTGAAGCATTCTAACATGTTTCATGCTTCTTTCGATATGTGAAGACATGTTGGTGAGTCTTGGTGAAAAAGGGACCAAAAGTGATTAAGATGTGACAACATGCAGCAACTCTTTCGAATTTTCGGCCTATAGGATGACCTCAAATGGCTCTACTCTTGGTGTGGATGAATTCTATACTTCTCAAGCTTTCCAACGAGTCTAAGATTGCTTAATTTGGAGTTCAAATGAAAAAGTTATGGCGTCTGGAAGTTCGGAGAAGAAATTAGAAAAGCTAGAGCGGGATCCCGAAAGGGTGGCACCACGACGCCCAGTATGCTGCCAGATACAGAGATCATGGTGCCTTGGCGCCCATAACAGTGCCACGATGCCCAAAGTGGGATTTTTATTTTTTTATTTTTTGGCCTAATTAACCTTAATGAGGTCCAATTGAGGTGAGATTTGGTATTTAAGCCGCCATTAGGGTTTTGAATAGGGGGGAGAAGGTTTAGAAATGACTTGAGAATGTTTGGGGATGATTCTTAAAGCCTCTCCGACAAGAGATCTAAGGAAGACGACGACATCTCTTCATATGGAAAAAGGGAAGAAAAACACAAATTCTGGGCAATTTTCGAGGGGTGGTACCGGTACCAAACAGAGTGGTACCGGTACCATACGTGTTCTGTCATTCTATTTTGGACCATCGTTCGTATTTTGACCATAACTTGTTCATTGCTTATCCGATTTGAGTGATTCAAGTTTCTGGTTAAACTAGACTTCAAGGAGAACTAAACACCCTGAAATAGATACCTTCAAATTCTGACTCTATTTGGCCCAAAAATTCACTCAAAGTGGGGCTATGTTCAAGCTAATTTCTGGTTCTGTTTTGAGCATAGAGTAGTCCCGGTTTGTTTAGGACATATCTTGAGTTTCTGTGCTCCGATTTGGGTGATTCCAGTTGGAGATGAACCCTTAGTACCTTAGCTTCAAATGAATACAAAGAACCAGGGTCAGGTATGAAGTTAAGCCTCCTGAAAAATGAGTATTTCAAACTGTCCCTAGTGTAATATCTGTAAACGGACTAGTTTGGCATAAAAATGCCATAACTTGAGTTTGGATGATTCAATTAGAATAATTCCAATTTCTAAGTAAAGTAGATTCATAGAGGACAAAGGATACATGAATGATGTGTGAATATATAGGTATCCTACCATACAAGTATATGAAATGCCATATGCAACAGGCATGAAACAAGAAAAATATAGGAAATGCAATATGTATAGATGTGTTCATGAAACATGAATATGATATGAAATATGAAAACGAACTGAAACATGAAAATGAACATGAAAAGCAATATGTCATGAACATAATGTGATTAAGATCGTTACAGGTTACGAAAGACATATGATCGTATGACTACCCTAAGACCGAATAATGAATGAGTGGGCCCGTTGGTCGATTGCTTCGGCACTCCTGGCTGGTGCTCACGGCGCCGCATTTGCGTGGGGCGGGGCACGTTCGATGCATTAGCGGGCGCTCCTGGCGGTGCTCTGGCGCCGTTGCATGAGGCGAGCACATTTTGATCGGTCTTGACGCTCCTACTAGTGCTCACGACATACATTCCGTGGCGAGGCATGTATCGATTTGAAATGCGTATTGTATCTTGGTGCCATTGTCTTTGCGTCCTACTCATTTCTTATGATTGGTCCGGGTAGTCAAACAGTTATATGATAAGACTCTGAATAAAGGATAAGAGTAAAGAAATGAATATGGTAAAGATCTTAATGTACCTACGGGTACCTCTGTATCTGTTTTGTAGTACCTACGGGTACTTTGTGTCACAAAATCTCACATGTACCTCGGTACGCCATTATCATTAAAATAAATTACTAAGTTCACGTAATATAAGTATAAGTCCGGTGGTACCTCACGGTACCTCCATTATAAGGAATCGTGTAGTACCCTACGGTACTTTTTGTACAAATAAAATCTCTTGTAGTACCCTCTGGGTACTTCATGTCGACAAATAAGTATAAGTTCTGTAATATAAGTATAAGTCCAGTAGTACCTACGGGTACCTCCGTATAAGGAATCTGTGTAGTACCTACGGGTACTTTTGTACCAAAATAAGCTCAGTATAAGATCCAAAATACAAGAATAAGTTCCGGAATACAAGTATAAGATCTGAAATACAAGAACAAGTTTTGTAATACAAGTATAAGATCTGAAATACAAGAACAAGTTCCGTAATACAAGTATAAGATCTGAAATACAAGAATAAGTTCAAGTATCTGAAGTATAAGATCGAGTATAAGAATAGCTTCCAGGCAGCACAAATTATGAATCGTAAAGACAGAGTATATGCTCCGTGGCTAGAATAAGGCCATGGACCAACAGTACCTACGGTACCTGCGTAACTAATTAATTTATGTAGTACCTACGGGTGCCTCCGTATAAGCTCCGGATAAGGATAAACTCAGTGTATTTCGTTGCCTGCAGTATGGTGCAAGGTTGAAGTAGTACCTACGGGTACTTTTAATTAAATATAAGTTTGATATAAGCACAAGTATGTGTCTTTTGAGACATTTGAACAAGTAGTACTTACGAGTACTTTTGTATAAGAATAAGTTCCGTAATACCCGTATATGTTCCGTAATATCTCTGTAGTATCTACGGGTACCTCCGAACAAGTGTAAACTCTGTAGTATAAGTATAAGCCCTATGGTATAAGTATAAGCCTTGTAGTACCTAGGGGTACCTCTGTATAAACATAAGTTATGTGAACTCCTACGGGAGATCTGAGATAGATATAAGTCACAGTATGTAGGATATTACCTCCGTATAGAAATCTGTATAAGCTCGATTACACATACGAGGATAAGTATAAGTATGTGTCCCCTCTAGGAGATAAGTATAAGTATGTATCTCACGAGGGAGATAGAGTATAGCTCTATGTCCTACGAGGTGGAATAAGAATAAGTCTTCCATAAGTATCAGATCCGAGTAAGTATAAGTTTGCTATAGGTATATGTTCAGTACCGTATACGAGAGATTTGAACAAGGTGTTACAAGGATAAGTATGTATGTAAATTTTTTATATGAATGCATGAAGATTCTGATATCTGTCACTGTTATATGTTTATTGTGCACCAGTATAAGTTATAAGATATGTTTCCCACTAAGCGTAAAGCTTAGCACGGGTTTTTAATCCGTGTAGGTACAAAGCAGGATATTTGCGATCTTAGCATCACAATTAGGCGACACACTAAGTAGGGTTCATCACACATTCGGTTTTGCGCTCTGAATATGTAATTGAAATGTAAAGTTGTTTTTGTATATGTATAAGTAAATGAGACTTAGGATTGTATGTATTGGTATTGTAAACACCACTATGGTGACAGTTTTATTTTGTATATGATATTTTGATTCTGTTATAAGTTCCGCTCAGGGAAAAAAAAAAAAGGTAAAGAGTCCCAATATAGAAGTCGCGCCCAGAAGCAGTTGAATCACGGGCATTGGTTGGGCCAAGGAGTCGAGGTGTGACAGTACCAATCGGGGTTGAAAATTAGAGACGGAGATTTAGTTATGATGGAGCCTTGTTGGCTCAGTGAAGTCTCTCTGATTTGAAACCAAAATGATAGTAAATGCTCGAGAAAGATGATATCAGGATTACAAAGTGAGTTTCAATTAGTCGATCATTGGAACAAGACCCCAATTATGCCATATATGAAAATGGAAGTTTTTGTACGGGACATAGTACCCTCATCTCTTGATTCGGGGAAAAATTTAGAGGATAAGAATTTATTTTAAGAGAAATTGTAACACCCAAAATATACCCTAAGTTTTTCGGACATGTTTAGTTTAATGAAAGTTAAATATGAATTTTGGAAATAAAGCGATAGACTGAAAATTAATATGACAATAAATATAATTTACCACTTGAGGACCTAGTGGTCATAAAGGGAAGAACTAGAGGTTAAAATAAAAATATGCCTCTTGATTTGCAAAAGAGAAGAACCTAAGGACTAAGTGGAAATAAAGAAAACTTAACCAAAAAAATGGGTTTTGGAGCCAAACATGGCCTAAGGAGAGATCCTTGAGAATTTAAAGACCAAAATTTGGTCTCATTTTTCGAGAAGAAAAAAATGGTAGGAGAAGAAAGAAGAAGGGAAGAAAGAAGAAGAAGAAGAAGAAGGAAGAAGAAGAAACTAAGTTTAAGGTATGGATCTTTGGATTTTGTATGAAACTAACATTAAGTATGGAATTCTAAGTTTGTTTGAATTTCCTGCTGTGGATAGTTAGTAGCTTGTCCCCCAAACCTAGAGGTTTTGTTAGGATTTCATCTAACCTAATAAAATTATTGAAAGTAAGGTTGGTAAAACCCTAAAATATACAAGAAGAATATGGAATCCTCCCTTTCGAGGTTGATTCATGGTTTAATCAAGATGTAATGGAGTTAGGGTTTAGAACAACCCTAACTAATCTTTATATTTGGTTTATGTATGGGTTATGACCCATTTTAGAGTTGTTTTGGGAGGAATTCATGATAGGTTTTTGGTGTAAGATAAGTATTGAAAGATGATTTGAGTAGAATAGAGGTTACAAGATGAATATGGAGTGGTTTTGATGTGTATATTGATTATTGAGTTGATTTGGGTAGCAAAATATGGAAAAATGGGAGAAAACCAACCTTTTCTAGGAAATTTAGAGGGGTGGTACCGGATATTTTCAAACAGAGTGGTACCTATGATTCATAAGTGTTCTATTAACCGTACCTGATCGGCACCCAATGCTCTATTTCAGACCGCTGTTTGTATTTCGCCATAACTTGGTCATTTCTATTCATCTGGAATGATTCAAGTCATGGTTAAACTAGACTTCAAGGAAAACAAACACCCTGAAATAGGCACCTTCAAATTTTGATTCTATGTGGCCCAAAAATTCACTCAAAGTGGGCAGAAACACAATTTCCGCCTCCGATTTGAAATATAGAGTAGTCCCGATTGTTTGTGACATATCTTGAGTTTCGGTGCTCCGATTTGAGTGATTCCAGTTGGAGAAGAATCCTTAGCACCTTAGCGTCAAATGAGTATAAAGAACCAGTGTCAAATATGGAGTTAAGACCCCTGAAAATGAGTATTTCAAAATTTTCCTAATGTAATATGGGCAAAATGACTAGTTTGGCATGAGAATGTCATAACTTGAGTTTGGATGATTCAATTGGAATGATTCCAATTTCTAAGTAAAGTAGATTCATAGAGGAACAAGAATACATGAATGATGTGTGAATACATAGGTGTCATACCGTACAAGTATCCGAATGTCGCATGCAAATGCATATGAAACAGAAAAATATAGAAATGCAATACGATGTATTGCTCATTAAAACAATGAATATCATATGAAACATGAAAACGAACTGAAACATGAACATGAACATGAACATGAACATGAACATGAAAGGAAATATGTCATGAACACATAATGTGGTTAAGGTATATATGATTATTATCACATATAATCCAGAAAAGATAACGAATGATATGAAATACATGAACGAATGAGTGCATGTTCCGACGGCTTTCACACCCGCTAGTGCTACAACACTTCGTTACGCGGCAAGCACGCTCTAACTGCTCCATAAATCACATTGCTACCGAATGACAACAGACAAGATTCAAATAACCGAACTGCCGCGGAATGTCGACTTCTATAGTAATATGTGAGATTGCAATATTGAATGTGAGATCACATTTCTACTGAATGACAAATAGGACAAGATTCAACAACTGAATCTGTCATGAATGTCGACTTCTATAGTAATATGTGAGATTGCAATATTGAATGTGAGATCACATTGCTACTGAATGACAAACAGGACAAGATTCAACAACTGAATCTGTCGTGAATGTCGACTTCTATAGCCATATGTGAAATCACAAACTGAAACACGAAAAGAAAGAAAAGAAAGAAAATGATTCGAGAAAAGTATTTGAACAAGTATAAGATACGAAGTACCGGTATAAGTTCTATAGTACCTACGGGTACTTTTGTACAAGTAAAATTTCTGTAATACCTACGGGTACTTCCATACCGGTAATATAAGTATAAGTTCTGTAATATAAGAATAAGCTCCGTAATACAAGTATAAGATCCGAAATACAAGAATAAGATCCAAAATACAAGAATAAGATCCGAAATACAAGAATAAGTTCCGGAATACAAGTATAAGATCTGAAATACAAGAATAAGTTCTTAATACAAGTATAAGATCTGAAATACAAGAATAAGTTTCGGAATACAAGTATAAGATCTGAAATACAAGAATAAGCTCCGTAATACAATTATAAGATCCGATATACAAGTATATGCTTTGTAATACAAGTATAAGATCTATAAGACAAGTATAAGTATAAGTCCGATATATATGTCCTTTGAGAAATTTGAATAAGTATGTGTCCTTCAAGAGACAAGCATAAGTATATGTTCTACGGGAGATAAGTATAAGTATGTGTCCTACGGGAGATAAGTATAAATATGTGTCATACGGGAGATCGGAATAAGATTAAGTCTGCCATAAGTGTAAGTTCTTAGTAAGTATAAGTTAGCTATAAGTATAAGTCATTACCTTATACGAGAGATCTAAACAAGCATAAGTTGGTTACCAGGATAATTATGTATGTAAATCTGTTATATGAATTCCTGAAGATTCTGAGATCTGTTATTGTTATGTGTTTATTATGATTCAATATAAATGCATCTGTACCAGTATAAGTTATAAGATATGTTTCCCACTAAGCCGCAGTGCTTAGCAATGCGGCTTTTAATCCGCAGTATGCATGTTATGACATCTCGATCTTCCGCATACACCGGGCCAAAGACACTAGCAAAGGTTCATCACAGTATGTCCCGCGCTTTGATTTGTAAATGTAAAAGTACAGTTTTTTTATATGTAAACTGACTCAAGATATGTGTATAGATTTCATGGACACCAATTCAAGTGGTAGGTTTATTTTGCATATGATATTTTGATTCTCATATTAAAAAAAAACAATGAGTCCCGCATAGTCTCGCGCCCGAATCCGCTCGATCCCCCATCCGAAATGACGGGGAATCTAGGTGTGACATGAATTCACAAAATCATCATAAAATATATATAAACCAAACATCAACTTCCACAATCAGCCCTAGAGGGAAGTTTAGCTACTCATTGCAACCAAGTAATCCAACAAAATCATATTTAAGATAAACATGATATTGAAAGATTGACAAATAGAGTAAAGTTTAGAGATACAAAACAAATTAGATTTAGAAATTAGCTCAAACTCTACACCACAGTTGCAAGAGCTTCTCTAATTAGTTAAATCTTCAATATTACACCAAATCCAAAGTAGAAGTGAACAAAATCTCAAACCCTAGAAAATGGTGGTTCAAGAAAAACAGAGGAGAAACCCTAAGGAGGGTGTTCTCCCTCAAAATCGAAGCCATGAACAAGTCTAAGGACTACTATTTATATGCATTGGAAAATGGGCCAATGATGGGCTCAAAACTCAAAGTTTGTTGGTCTAGCCCACCATTCTTCGCCACGGCGAAGAAGCCTTCACTATGGCAAACCCGAGAGTTGTCTTCTGTTCTATGCTTCCAGAGACAAAGGATAGTTTCGCTGTGGCGAATCCGAGGCCTTATCTTTGCTTTCTTAGGCTTCTCTATGGTGAAGCCTTTCCTTCACTGCGGTGAAGCATTTCCTTTGTTACGGTGAAGCCTTTCCTTCGCTGCGGCGAAGCCTTTCCTTCACTGCGGCGAAGCCTTTCCTTCACTGCGGCGAAGCCTTTCCTTCGCAATGGTGAACCTCCTTGTTAAGGCAAAGTGTTCTTCAGCTTAGGAACTTTCTCTTCACTTGATTTCTCCATCATTTTGCTTGATTTTCCTTCTAGTCCTACAAAACATAAACAAATGGGGGATTAGTGTAATCTTTAAGAATACGGGGTGTGAATCTAGCATTTAGGTTACAAAAATACATGCAAAACACGCTATAAATGCTAATAAGATTCACACCTATCAAACACCCTCAAACTTAACATTCTTGTCCTTAAGTAAAGAAACAACTCATTTTCCTTATTTAAAACTAACAAACATGTTAAGCATGAAATTGAAATAATGAATGATAATTTTCCTCAAGGATTTAACCTTCATACAACACAAAGAAAACTTTGAGATAGCCTTTTTCAGAAATAATAAATTAACCTTAAGTTGAACAACCTAAACCAAAGTTCTCAAGTGTGTGTAAAGTCCTGCCCTCTTCTAGCTAATTGTAGTTCAAATGGATTAGATGACCATGAGTGTAATAAGGATCTCTCACTCACATGGTGAGTGTGTAAGACTTCATAGCCTTGTTTGGCATATCGCTCTTCACTAATGTGGGCAATGCACAACTCTTAGGATCAATTAGGTCTTTATATAGCTTATAGTGTATGGCTTAGGTAAAGGTAGTTAAATAGATCATTTAGGCTTTAGTTTACCCAAAACATACACATATTCCTTTTTTTTTCCTCCACTAATTGTTCATCCTTTTACATATTACCTTCTTTTTAATTGAACCTCTTAAGCTTCCCCCCCAACTTAACTTATTGCATCTTTTTATCCCATAGCTCCCCCAAACTTGCATGATTTTCACCATTTTCACAAGAACACAAAGAGCTTTATTTTTCATATTACGAGGCATGGAGTAGTGCAATATTCAACCCCTTTAAGCTTTCTACCTACCCCATGTAACGAGCTTAAGGTTAGTAACTCCTAGACTAGTTAGCCTTAGGGTACTAGTTGTAGAACACCACTAAGAACTTACTTGCTCAAGTTAGGAAGGCTACGAGGCCAAACTTACTCCTCCTTGCTTTATTCTTTCTTTTTCTCTCATTTTCTACTTTTTCCTTTCTTTCTCTACTCTAAACCTCTTTTGATTTCCATTCAAAGCATGCCCACTTCAACCAAACTCTCAATTCACACTACATGTATTCACAAGATATAACATTGAAAGTTACATGTTAGGGTAAACAAGGGCTTTTGACTGAAGGGCATTCAACACAAAGGCTCAAAGGGCTAATTCTTGGCTTTTCTTGAAAGAAAATGGTAATATGGCTCAATTTTGGTGACTATGGATATATGCACAAAAAAGTTAGCTAGAAAGGCTCAATCGGTCCAAGGATGGCCTAAATCATTTCCTAATTGTCGTGTTGCCTAGGATTTTGCCTCAAGTGATATTGAACAAGTTCTAGAGTTTTTAGAGATCAATTAGAATGATATTCAGCTAATTTTTCTCTAAACCAAGCAAAATTGACTATCAAGGGTACATGACTTGTGGTCGAGACGCTAAAAACTTTAGTCTAAATAGTCAACTACAAGGTCAAACCATTATGCTTTAACTTTAAATATCTCTCATTTTGTTTATGTGAAAGAAGATTCAATCGATAGTCATCATAGGCATCATAATTATCTCAAAACAAGCTCAACCAAAACAAAAACAACCTAAAAACTAAAAACACAAAAAGGAAACTAAAATACACGAGCAACAAAAAGAAAACACTAAAGATAGAATCATTGAAGTTGTTGGAAAATTTTAAAAGCAAAGAGAAATTCCCCCAACACCCCCAAATTTAAAATATGCATTGTCCTCAATGTATTAAATATGAAAGATTATGAATAGAGGACTCCCCTTGATGATCAAGTGTGATCATTGGGCTTGAGTGTGGTGGGTCTTGATGAAACTCTCTCACTAAGAATCAACTTCAATGTCTTACAAAGCAAAAACCAAATAAACACTTAAAATAAAATCAACATGCAACACATGCTAAAAATAACTAAACAAAAACAACTAAAGTACTAAATGGATAAAAATCCTTATATTTTCTTGGGGTACCTCCCAAGAGCTGCTTCGTTTTTAGAGTCTAACTAGACTCATTGGGGAAGTCCGAAATGTTCGCTTTGGCCTTTCATCCATCATGGCTAATACTCCCTCTTCATCCTCATCACTCGTGAGGATGACTTCCTCCACCTCCGGAATAGGCGATGTAAGCTCCAATGCCAACTCTTTTGTGGGGAAAGAGTTGACTTCAAATTAATATCCTTCAAGAGTTTCCTCTTGGAGGATTTTGGGTGCTTGCTCCTCAAAATGTAGAAATGAGCTCTCTATCCGCATGCATGTCATCTTTTCTTCACCCATAAGTTGTATGCTTTGGTGGAGGTTGAACTTCACTTTTTCCTTACCAACAAGTAAGGTCATCTCCCCATATTCTACATCAATCCATGCTTGACTTGTGGCATTGGAAGGTGTTCCTATAGATGATACTTGTTGGTCCTCTTCCATGCCCAAAGTCACAAAGTCTATGGGAAAATTGAACTTGTCAGTCCCAACCAAAACATTTTCAATTATGGTTCGCAAATGGTGCTCTTCAACTTGCCTCTTTCTATAAATAGCTCTTCCTCATTACCAAGTTCATTCTTTTTCTCCTCAACCAATGTCGATTCTTGGATTTCCTCCTTAAAAATTAAAGGCATAAAGTTACATTCTCTTATGTCCTAACTTTAGTGTCGCCAGAGTGTCCTAAAATGTCAAGCTCCAATACACGTGGCTAGTTGCTCCAATTGATTCTAAATTCGTCACATGAGCTTCTTAATTGGTGGCTTTATCTTTCATTTTGGCCTCCCATGCAGCATGGTCCTTCTTCACCCCATTTCATAAAGCATAAAACATTTCTTCATCAGAAGGTTGCTGGATTTGTTCTTGATAATTGTAACTTGAGCCTTCTTGACATTGAAAATTTTTGCTTCTATAGGAGAAATCTTGATATGTCCTCCAACCCGGATGATAATCACTTGGTATACTGATGTGGAGTTGAAAGTAATGACCTCCATTGTAGTTGAGATAATGAGGTGCTCTTTGAGTTTATTGGTCAATGACGTTTGAGAGAGCATCAATCTTTTTCTCAAGTGGGGATAGGTGCTCATCTATTGATGCATTGTTCATTATGTTGAGCATCTAAAATAAAAATACAAAAAAAAAAAACAATGAAGTATACTAAATACAAATAAGAAATAAAAGAAAATACAAAAAGAAATTTTTTGCTCAAATTAGCAAACTTTTCTTTTGCCAAAATATCAATCAAAACTCCAAACTATACCTTCCCCAATGATTCCTATGTGTAGCCTGCAGGGTATTCTGAATCAACAAAATTTATAACCTAATACTTCATACTACCATAGCATGGCTATTATAGTATAGCGGCTCTAGGATCGTCCACAGCGATGGGTTTTCTTCGTGGAAATGACTGACAGCGACGCTTAAATTGGTGATTTCATTTTGGATTTTTGAGTTGTGATAAAAAGAGGGAATTTTAGTGATTAAAACTAAAAATAAAAACTTACTAAAACATAAAAACAAAAACCTTGGAGTGTCAGGTCACTAGGTTTCAGTTTCCTTAGGCAAAAGAGGGGTTTTTCAAGTCTTTTCCTCGCATTAGGGAGGATAACATATAGTTATCTCCCAAATCGGTTCTTGATTTAGCTATAATAATTGACCCTAAATAAATATCCTTGAAAATTGGTATTTGCTTCCCATTAATGGTCTCGGACAGTGAAGAACATCTCCTTGACTCATCTTCCAATAGCTCATAAATGATAACTAATGAACATCACTGGATCTAACAATAAGCATCCAATGAGCCCTGAAAGCTTACCAAGTACTGGCCATTCAAGGTGAATCAAAGGGATCAAACCTAGGGTTTTAAGGAAATAAAAACATCCTTAAATCGGCTTCCAATAACCCATAGATGATAACTAACAAATGTCAATGGATCTAGCAATAAGCATCCAATGAACCTAAAAGGTTATCAAATACGGATCATTCAAGGTAACCCAAAGGGATTAAAACTAAAGTTTGAAAAGAAACCATTAATGGTGGAAAATACCTCAGTTAAAACATGGAAACCCACACCTTTTCATCCAGAACCTTTACCTAGTTTCCTTTACTCTAAGGAAACTAGGGTTTTAGCAGCTCCTCCTCTTTTCAGAGGTTGTTTAGCTGTCGAGAAAGAGAAAAGAGAAAACGAGAGAAAATACGAAAGCTTATGCTACAAGCTTTACTGAAAATAAACGGAATGTTTACAAGGTCTTTTCGAGGTCGTTTTATTGCATCAAACCCCTTACAAATTACCAAAATCTACAACTCATAACACTATTATATGAGGAGAAAGTGGGAAAGAAAAAAATCAAAAATCAAAAAGTCAAAGCAGGAAAATTCGCAACCCTTGCGAACTAAGAAGGTCATGGGAAATCGCAACCCTTTCGGCGAATCTCGCAAGATCGCATCGCATCTTCGGGCCGCATCGCTGCTCGGGCTCTTCCGCCTCGGGGGTGCTCTAAAACCGCAACCCGGATTCATCTTGCCTGACTTGAACTCGTCCCTCAAAATATACAATCCCTAAAAACAACCAAACTTGCCACAACTTGCCATAAAATTTGATTAGTAGCCTTGCTAGGTCCTTAACATGCCAACTGGGTTAATTAGGATGATTACTACACAAAAAAGTGCTTAAAATTTAGAGTGTTAAGGGTATGAAACAACACAATTTAGGTAGTAATCAATCCCCCCAACCAACACATTGATAGTCCCTTAGCAATGAAGGAAGAATAAAGTAATCAAAGGCAAGATGAACTATATGTATCCACAAAAAATGGTTTTCCAGAAGCAATGATACGATAAAACCCAATCTTCAACAAAAGTCATCAAAATCCTGCCCAATGACTATCTCAAGAAAAGTATGTATTATGAAAATTCAAGTATCAAAAGAATTTCCACTCCTAAAGAACCAACCTAAAACCTTCCACAAAAACCTAAGTGTTAACTTGATTAGTTTTCAAAAATAGTCTGCCAAACTATTCTCTCCCCCTAACCTAGCTCTTTTCTATACTTAGCAGACTAACTAACCTCAATAGAGCAAGACCCACTTTTATTTCACAACTCTTTTTGTGTTGTAGGGGTGCAATGCCGAGGGAGTCAAACTCACAAATGTCCATGTAACGGGGGTCCACCGATGACTCCCAACCAATTAAGGTTTAGGGCATCAAGTCATAAGGATCTCTCAACCACTAACTCTTCAGGTTTTTCCCCGAACTTTTAATGAGCTCGAGACTCCATCACCTACAATTTGTTGAACTCCACCTATCCACCCTTGTAATGAGCAACAAAGTCGGTGACTCCCAACCAGTTGGCTTAGGGCACCGAGTTTTAAAGACTTTCGCCATATACCCCTCGGACTGTGCTCAGGTTTCAAGGCAAGTGTCACAATTTTTTTTTTTCTTTCTTTTTTTTTTCTTTTTTTTTTTGAAAGACTCATTGGTCTTTTATTCAAGGGTCCCGACCTATTAAAGGTGGTAAAAAATACTAGGCCGAATTTTTGCAGGGCTTAGGGGGTAAGACAGTTTTTCAGCTTATAATTGAAACCTAATGTGCACAGTGTGTGGTTAGTTCAAAGTGGAAGAAAATTAGGTTGAAGACAATAAGAGTTTCAATAATTCAACTCTTATAAGCATAAAACAACTCTAAAATCAAGAGCGTTGAAGCACAGTTTCAATTTCTCCCATTGCAGGCTGAGAATTACAAAAAAAAAAAAGAAGGATATGAAGTAAACTAAAAGTAAAATGCTAAAATAAAAATGATAGGAGAAAAATCACCAACTTGTGATGAGGATCACAAGTATCCACCAAAGATAGTCATTAGCACTAAGGCACCATCCCCGGCAACGACACCATTTGATTCGCGATGTGTAGCCTGCAGGGTATTCTGAATCAACAAAATTTATAACCTAATACCTCATACTACCATAGCATGGCTATTTTAGCATAACAGCTCTAGGATCGTCCATAGGGATGGGATTTCTTCGTGGAAATGACTGACAGTGATGCTTAAACTGGTGATTTCATTTTAGATTTTTTGGTTGTGATAAAAAGAGGGAATTTTAGTGATTAAAACTAAAAATAAAAACTTACTAAAACATAAAAACAAAAACCTTGGAGTGTCAAGTCACTAGGTTTCAGGTTCCTTAGGCAAAGGAGGCGTTTTTCGAGTCTTTTCCTTGCATTAGGGAGGATAACATATAGTTATCTCCTAAATTGGTTCTTGGTTTAGCTATAATAACTAACCCTAAATAAATATCCTTGAAAAATGGAATTTTCTTCCCATTAATGGTCTCGGACAGTGAAGAACATCTCCTTGACTCACCTTCTAATAGCTCATAAATGATTACTAACGAACATCACTGGATCTAGCAATAAACATCCAATGAGCCTTGAAAGCTTACCAAGTATTGGCCATTCAAGGTGAATCGAAGGGATCGAATCCTGTGGCTCAAGGAAATAAAACATCCTCAATCGCCTTCCAGAATAAATCTATAGATGATAACTAACAAATGTCAATGGATCTAGTGATAAGCATCCAATGAACCCAAAAGCTTATCAAATACGGATCATTCAAGGTAACCCAAAGGGATTAAACTAAAGTTTCCAAAAGAAACCATTAATGCAGGGAAAATAATTTCCATTAAAACATGGAAACCCACACCTTTTCATCCAAAACCTTCACCTAGTTTCCTTTACTCCAAGGAAACTAGGGTTTTAGCCGTTCCTCCTCTTTTCAGAGGTTGTTTGGCTGTCGAGAAAGAGAAGAGAGAAAACAAGATAAAAAACGAAAGCTTCTACTGCAAGCTTTACTGAAAATGAACTGAATGTCTACAAGGTCTTTTCGGGGTCGTTTTATAACACCAAACCCCTTACAAATTACCAAAATCTACAACTCATAACACTATTACATGAGGAGAAAGTGGGAAAGAAAAAATCAAAAAGTCAAAGCATGAAAGTTTGCAAGAAATTTTGGTGTGGGGTCGCGAAAATTCCCTCGCAGGCTGGCGAAAAATCTCAGAAATTTCGCAAAACTTCTCGCAGGCTGCGGCACCGCGTGATCCCTTGCGAAATCTCAAGGCTGCTACTACATCACCGTCTCTACTTTCCCGTCTCGGGGTGCTTTGAACTACAACTGGATTCATCATGCCTTGACTTGAATCCTTGTCCTCAAAATATATAGTCCCTAAAAACAACCAAACTTGCCACAACTTGCCACAAATTTTGATTAGTAGCCTTGCTAGGTCCTTAACATGCCAATTGGGTTAATTAGGCTAATTACTACACAAAAAGTGCTTAAAATTTGGAGTGTTAAGGGTATGAAATAGCACAATTTGGGTAGTAATCACCCAGCAACGACGCCAAAAACTTGTTACATAATTAGCGTAGCTACCAAACACTCGTTGTTAAGTCCCCGACAACGGCACTAAAAACTTATTAGTAGTTTCCGCAAGTGTATGGTTCATATAAGTAATATAGTGGACCA
The DNA here is from genome assembly GCA_016808115.1 of Tetrastigma voinierianum. Taxonomy (NCBI): domain Eukaryota; kingdom Viridiplantae; phylum Streptophyta; class Magnoliopsida; order Vitales; family Vitaceae; genus Tetrastigma; species Tetrastigma voinierianum. Next base: position 753,847 of record JAEQBH010001344.1, read on the forward strand.
AAAGTTCAGATATCGGTTCCACAGGGAATATGTGGTTTTAGCGAGAATTGAGTACCCCAACTACTGAAGTTGTTCACTATTTGAGCGACTCGATGGTTGGGTGAAAAAGGGGTTTCCTAAACTAAACTAAAACCAAAACAAAATAGGATGTGATCAATGTCCACTTACAAGGAATGGGATAGTATCAAAGAAAGCGCTCAAGGAAAGATACTAGGGTTGATTACTTCTGTTGATTCATTTATGGTTTATATTCATTAAGCGTTGATTGAGTGAACGTATACTTGTGCTTGTCCAAGGACTCTAACATGAGGCTTACGCTTTCGCGTCTTCCCTCAAATTCTTACACCCATTCCCTGTTCTTCTTTCGGTCCATCTAGGTCATGAAGTATGGTACTTTTATAAGGCAATACTTTCCTTGGGAATCATATTGATCACCTCTCGGTCCATACAATAGGACTACCTAGACTACGTTCAGATCAATCACCTCTCGGTCCATATGATCATTACATAATGCTGAGATGGTGCTACTCCTAATGAAATCCATCTACTACTATGCATTCCTAATTCCCTAGACTTCTTTGATTAGGTTAATTAGTATTTCAATTAACTAATTCATACCTTAAGAGACCCGGGATCGTATTTTATGGTGTAATCCAAGCATCACCAAGGATGCCCTAGTATGGGGATCAAAGACCCAACTCTCAGTATGAATTAATTAGTTAAAACCATAATAATCCTAAGAACTACACCAACTAACATCCACACAAGCATGAATTCACAAAATCATCATAAAATATATATAAACCAAACGTGAACTTCCACAATCAGCCCTAGAAGGAAGTTCAGCTACTCATTGCAACCAAGTAATTCAACAAAATCATATTTAAGATAAACATAATATTGAAATATTGATAAATATAGTAGAGTTTAGAGATACAAAACAAATTAGATATGGAAATTAGCTCACACTCTACACCACAGTTGCAAGAGCTCCTCTAATGAGCAAAATCTTCAATATTACACCAAATCCAAAGTAGAAGCAAACAAAATCTCAAACCCTAGAAAATGGTGGTTCAAGAAAAACAGAGGAGAAACCCTAAGGAGGGTGTTCTCTCTCAAAATCGAAACCTTAAACAAGTCTAAAAGACTATTATTTATATGCATTGGAACATGGGCTAATGATGGGCTCAAAACTCAAATTTTGCTAGTCCAGCCCATCATCCTTTGTCGCAGCGAAGGTTTCTCCATCGAGACAAACTCGAGAGTTGTCTTCTAATCTATGCTTCCTTCGTTGCGGCAAAGGATAGCTTCGCTGCGGTGAAAGGTATCTTCATTCCGACGAACCCAAGGCTTTATTTTTGCTTTCTTAGGCTTTGTAGTGGCTTCACTATGGCGAGCAAACTTCTTCAGCTCAGTAACTTTCTGTTCACTTGATTTCTCTATCATTTTGTTTGATTTTCTTTCTAGTCCTGCAAAACATAAGCAAATGAGGAATTAGTGTAATCTTTAAGAATACGGGTGTGAATCTAGCATTTAGGTTACAAAAATACATGCAAAACATGCTATAAATGCTAATAAAATTCACACCTATCAAAAGCTCTCGAAAACAAATGGGTGTACAGATTGAAAATTGAAAACCATGGCTCACAACTCAAGTACAAGGCACGATTGGTTGTGAAGGAGTTCAATCAAAAGAAAGGTATTGGCTTTGAAGAAATCTTCTCTCTAGTGGTAAGATGTCCTCTATTTGTGTTGCTCTTAGTCTTGTAGCTCGCTTGAATTTAGAAGTTGAGCAACTTGATGTGAAAACTACATTTCTTCATGGTGATTTGGAAGAAGAAATCTACATGTAGCAACCTTAAGGGTTTGAAGTAAAAAGAAAAAAAAATCTTATGTGTAAGTTAAAGAAGAGCTTGTATGGACTCAAGCAAGCATCAAAACAGTGGTACAAGAAGTTTGACTCTTTCATGATGAGTCATGGGTATAACATAACTACATTGGAAAACAACAACTCCTAAAAGCAAATCTTTCTAAAAGGAAATAGCAACTCTTACTTTGACTAGGAAAACAAAAGTTTCTAAATTAAATAAAAAAAAAAGTAATGCTTGGACTTGGAGAACAAATCTTTCTATAATAAAACAACTCCAAATCAAAATAGTAACAAGACTCTGAATCATGTCTTCAAGGTTTCGCAACCTCCTAAATTCAAATTTTCCATAATCAAGCCCAAATTCCCAATGGTTGCATCAGAGTCAAATGAATGAGGTTTTCTAGAGAGTATCTTTAGCATTAGACGACTTCATTGGAAAGGAATTTTGACTAACCCCTTGGAGTAATGAGAAATTACTAAGTGAACTTCAACAATGGTCTCTAGTATTTCAAAAAAAGATTATGAAAGTTTGATGTGTCCAAGAGTAAAACTGGACTTGGTAGATAGATGAGTTTCAGATCCTTGCTCCCTAGTCCAAGAGTAAGACATCCCCTTATAGCTTGAAGATATACCTTCGCGAAGAGAATCTCCATGCAGAGTGGTGTGGTACACTTAAATACCTTCTAGGATCCCTTTTTCTTGGCTGAAGCAGTAGAGAACGTTTCTCTCTGTAGTAGAACATGTGTGTGATGGCTAGGGTATGATATGAAGCTTATATATCAGTCCCTTGTCATCCAAAAAGACCAAGATGCCCCTCATTAAAGAGGGGTGGCCAACTATGTGAATTTGAGCCCATTAGGGCTTGCTCCTTGTGGGCTTCTAGCCCACATACAAGACTAATGACTCATCGACCCATCCATATGGCCTCAAAATTCCTCTAATCCCAAGATTATCCAAATTTAAAGCTCTCTCTTTTGTTTTGGATCTAATCCAAAACCAAATTACTTCTTCTATAATTCTTCTAAGTGTGTGACCCATTAGGTTTCCGATTATGTTGGCCACTTGAATCAACCCTTTGATTCAAGCAAGTCATGAGCGGTATCTAACAACACATCATGACCCCCAATTAATCATAGAGTCAAGATTTTAACTGCAAACCTTTCCATATAAAATATATTGTGCAATGTTATCCTTTCACCCCATGTTATACCCTACTTGATTCAGAGCATGGACTATGCATCTACTCCCACTAGATGAACTAGCCCAAGTATATTTATCTTGTCTCCAAGATCCATTACTTACAAAGCATGCCACTGAAGACTCTTCTTCAAGACATATTCACTTTGTCCAGAGATTCTGAGTAATGATCTCTATAAGATGGTCTAGGGTATACCCTCCTTCTATTAGGGTAGTGAATCCTCTATTGACTACTTAATTACCTTCGAATACTTCAAACTATACTCAATCATCACCCTACGAGCAGCCTCTCTTGAGGCAACAAGGATCGAAGTCAAAGTTTAGAATCAGTATCCAAGATACCATTGAGCACCTTAAGTCTAAGGATACTTGCACCATTGCTATGACGAGACTATCACTGATGTTTGAATAGATAATCCATATGATTATCTCATAGCGGGTCTCTAATGTACTTGACTACTCTTAGCAAACGTTCACATGTTTACTCTAATCATCATGATGATCACAGTTTCAAAGACCAATTGTTTGTCTGGATCAACAATGTCCAATCTTGCTAATCCTATGACTAAGGATAGTTTAGATACTACATAATTACACATAATAGGAATCTCATTATCATGATCACCATCATGTTTTCCTTTATGCTATGTAATGTATCAAGGATTTCATTAATTTGATTTAAGATCACTATCAATTCATATATTAAAAAAAAATCAAATAAATGAAGATGCGTTTATTATAAATGAATATAAGACGTACAATAAGTGCTAAAGGTGATTGCTTTTAGAGCACTTCTCTAACACTTGGTGTTATCGTCAACAAAGGTAATAAAATATTTATTACCACCTCTTGTTTGTACAAATTTCAAATCGCATATTTCAATATGGATTTAGTCAAGAGGTTCAGTGTGTCTTTCAATACTTTGAAATGATGACCTGGTTAGTTCTGCCTCGACACAAGTTTCACACTTATGCTTTGAATCAATTTGGAATGTCAGTATATGATCTAAATTAATTAATCTACGCAATGTATCATAATTAATATGTCCTAATCTACCATGCCATAGATTAGACGACTCAAGCATGTAAGTAGAAGAACTAACTTTATTCATATTTGACTTGATAATGGTCATTACGTTGAGTTTTCATAGACTCGTTCATATACCCTTTCCCGACATACACTCCACTCTTGAACAAAATAAATTTGTCTAAATCAAACACCATCTGAAATCCATGATTGTTCAATAGTGAACCAATCACCAAGTTCTTGCGAATTTTAGGTACATACAGGACGTTTTTTAGAGTCATTTCCTTCCCAAAAGTCATCTTCAATACCATTTTTCCTTGGCCCTTGATTTCAAATGAGGCCAAGTCCCCCATGAACACCTTATCTCTAGTCTTAATTGGGTCAAAGGTGGAGAACATCTTCTTGTCGGATCATACATGGCTTGTAGCACCAATATCATTCCACCATTCCTTAGGATTCAATCCCACCAAGTTCACCTCAGAGATCACAGCTATGAGGTCAATGCCAGATACATTGTTAGTGATATTATCAATCACATTAGCCTCCTTAGGCTTGTTTCTTCCCACAATTGAAGCATTTTCCTTGAAATTTTCGCTTCTTTGAGATCCCTCATTTAGGTCCCAACTTATTGTCTTTTCTTTTGTTGTTAGCTTTCTTGAATTTGGAACTTTGACCACGTTCCATAAAGTTAGCCTTGAACTCGCTGGAATTGTGTGTCAATTTCTCTTATGTTCCTCTATTGTCTTCTTCAATGCGAAGTTTGACAATGAGGTGTTTGATGCTCATTTCTTTTCTTTTAAGCTTAAGGTAATTCTTGAAATCTTTCCAAGCAAGGGGCAAATTCTCAATAATAGCTGACACTTGAACGGTTTCGCTCAACATCATTCCATCAGCATGTATCTCATGTAAGATCACTTGAAGCTCTTGGACTTGACTGGCCACAGTTTTAGAATCCGTCATCTTGTAATCAAGGAATCAGCCCATAACAAATTTCTAAGGCCCAACATCCTCAATTTTACATTTCTGGTCAAGAGATTCTCATAGCTCATTTGTTGTTTTCTTGTCAATGTATACATTATACAAAGAATCAACTAATCCATTCATGACGTAATTCCTACACAGGAAGTTAGAATGTTTCCAATCATCCATAGTATTGATGACTAGGATATCACACTCGTCTTCTTTGAGTTTAGGAGCATCTTCAGTTGAGAATCTCATAAGATTTAGAGTGATAAGGTAGAATAACATCTTTTGCTGCCACCATTTGAAATTGAGTTCATTGAACTTCTCAGTTTTGTCTCATGGAGAGACATAAACTGGTAGAGCAATTAGCATCAGTGGCACTTGGGTCACAATGGGGTTTGCCTCTTGGACAAATTCTAGCACAGTCATGTTGTTGGAGTTAGATGTCATTTTTCCTGCAATAGACAGAATTGCTCTATAAAGTCCAATTTCCCAAAGGCAATTGATTCAAGTTATAAGAAAATTGTTCCAACAACTTAACACAAATTAAGCATGTAAACTAGTGGTAGAACATATGCTTGTAAAAAGCATTGTCATGGTTCAAAATCCTTTCTTGTAATTTTTCAAGGAATTTTTTTTCCTCTCAAAAACCAACACATAGTTTGTTTGGTTCCTCAAAAGATCTTTGTAGGAATTTGTTTTTCTCAAACTTTATCCAATTTTTTCCCTTTTTGTTTTATGCTCTCGGACAAAACAAAAGAAAAAAAAGTTTTTTCCTTTAAAAAATTTTTTTTTTTTCACATAAACTTTAGTTTTCAAACTTTCTTTTCCGATTTTTTTTTTCAAAACCAAACGTTTCTTTTGTTTTTTTTTCATTGCACAGAGAAACAAACTTTTTTAAGGAAAGTCCAAAGTTGATTTTCTCTCATTTTCGGATAAAAATGTTTTCTTCCCAAATGGAATCCTGTATTTTTTTCCCCTTTTTGGTTGATTGTTTTCCCAAAATCAAACATTTTCTTTTATTCTTTTTTCTTTTCTCCAAACAAAATCTTGTATTTTTTTCCCTTTTTACTTGACTATTCTCCATCGGCTTTCTTCTCTGACCACACATCAGTTGCTTTTTTTTTTTTACAAAAATTTATGTTGTAATCTGTTTAAGGATTATTACAAGCTCTGCACCATAACAAAAGCGGGTGACACATAAACCTGCAACTCAGAGCACCGTTAATGCCCAATGGGAAAGGAATCGAAACAAAATGAATAACACACTGGAAAAAGCCAAGTCTTGTGAGAAGTCACAATCTCCTTAAAACATATTCATCGTCTCCTTTGGTACTTAGAGATTATCAAATCGGTGTTTGTCTCCTAGGATGAAAAGACGTACAAGCAGGACCACAACATCTTGATACTTCTCTAGTGAACTTAGACTGTGTTCAAACCTATCATCAACAACACTCAAACACAGAACTCGCTTGAACTTCAACCTTAACACACAGACTGAGAATGAAGAAAAATGATTTTTTTTTCTTTTTTTTGGTACTAAACAGGAGTGATGCCTCTCAAAATATAGAAGAACATAGACCCTCAACCTTCAACCGTTAGGAACCTCTCAAACTTCTAAGACGATCGTTGAGGCTTTTCAAACTTCCACCATAATGAATGTCAGTCATTCCTTTGCAACGAATGTCATTCAAAATGTTTGTCCAACAAGAAAATCGGATGGACTCTTCGATTTTGTTAAATGTCATCATTATGTATCAACCCAAAGTCTGTCCATGAGTATTTTTCTATATTCAAGGCCTGAAGCCTCAAGAAAAGCAAAGTCTAGAGCAGTGGTTGAAATTGCAAAATTTACGAACTGGGTCAAGAGTTGATTTTTTTCTTTTTCAAAATTCAATGGTTTTTCAATCTCCTTTGCGCTTTGCACATCCCAAATGAAACTTCTGGGACATCTTCGACTCTCTTAAGAACACTTTCCCACCTCCGATGAGTCCACCATATTTTGCTGTTTTTTTTTTTTTTGTGTGTAAATAACTACTCTTGATTCTCCCTTTATCATTATTTATCAACCCAACGTCTTTCCAGGACTGTTTTTCTCTGTTCTAGGCCTGAAGCCTAACGAAAAACAAAGTTGAAGTTAGGGTTTAGGGTTAGAGCAATGGTTGAAATTGCAAATTCTGCATACTAGATCAAGAGTTGATTTTTTATTTCAAAATTCAATTTATTTCAATCTCCTATGTGCTTTGTAGATCCCAAATGAAATTTCTTAGCATATCATTTGTAACATTCCAAATTATATCTTAGGAGTAAAATTTGCATTTTTTAGAACGTAAAAATGGTAATTTGACATTAAGGACCCAAAAGTCCTAACACAAAAGATGATATGTTAAAGTAAAAATATGATAAGTTGATGTGTAAATGGAATGAAATAGAAAGACTAGAATGCAATAAGACAAACTTTAGGCCAAACTCCCTTAAGCCAAACATGGCTTCTAATATAAAAAAAAAAAAAAATCTCATTTTGGTGTTTTGAAGTGTAGGGCTTACAGGTTTTGAGAAGAAGAAAGGAAAAAAAAGAAGTTAGTAAAAGTGTTCAAGACCAAGGTATGAAAATTTCTCATTTGATGTATAAAAGTATGGAAATCCCTTTTTGTCTAGGTTTGAGTAGGAAAAATCCTAATCAGAAGTTTGTTTTGAGGTTGGTTTGTTTTTTGTTGAATGATTTCTGGTGAAAATGACCAAAACTGGTCCATTTTATTGGTTCAGAATGAATCCATGGTACTGTTTAGATGGCTTTTGGTGTTTCTCTTTTCCTTCTTGTTTGGGGAAGTAAATGAAATCGATGCAAATTTCGCTTTCAACGCCAAATACTGGAAAAAGTTTCTCTGTTTCGATTTTCTGTTCTTGCCTTGAATCGACTCAGGAGCCGATTGGTTCGTGAGAAAATTTGGGTGCATTATAAGTTTGGAATAGGTTTTTGGACTAATTGACACTGGGATATCTTCATTTATTGGGAAAACATGATACAGAAAGATTAGATTCATTTTGTGTGTGTGTGTTTGTTTCCTATTGTTTTCCACTGATTTTTCAATGTTCAGACTTAGGATAAAGATTTTCTGTCACGCAATTGCTTCTAGAAGGGGCCTAATGTTGTTCAAAATGCTGATTTTTTGGTATGTTTAACTTTTGTTAGTACCCAGTCCGAAGAGAGTGATGGATCCTTCAGAACTTAGGTATTTGGAGGATGAAGACACCTCGACAATGAAAGTAATTAAGGGCACAACCATGGGTTTGGTTGTCGGAACCATTTGGGGAACCATCGTTGCTTCTTGGCATGATGTGCCTCGTGTTGAGAAGCATGTAGCTCTTCCGGGTCTGATAAGGACTCTGAGGATGATGGGCAACTATGGGGCGACATTTGCTGCAGTTGGTGGTGTTTACATAGGCGTGGAGCAGTTGCTGCAAAATTATAGGATGAAAAGGGACTTGTTTAATGGAGCTGTTGGTGGGTTTGTTGCTGGGGCTACTATTCTTGGTTACAAAGGTTAGGATTCTTTTGACAAGTTTTGAGCTTTTTATGTATTTTAGTTATTGCTGTCATGAATACAATTAGAGGTGATATATGGTAGTTAATATGGGATTATGACATGCTAAACTGTCAGATTTCTATCCCTTGTCAATATTGATGGGTGCTTTTTTTTTCCATAAATTATAGAATCTCTATAGGGTTTTTTTTTCTAAGAAAATTGTGATGTAATTCAAGTTAAATCCTGTTCTTATTCCTTTCCCCAGCTTATCATTCTTTTAAATGCTGGAACCTTGCTCCTCAGTTCCAGGAGCATTCTTTCTGTTAAGATAGACACTTTAAGAATATGAATGATTCTTACATGGTGGCCTGCTTTTATTTCACTCTTATTATTCAACTTTCTGACTCTATTTTTTCCATGGCTATGCAATATACGGTAGGTGCCCCATCTTTTTCTGTTCGCTTGAAATAACTTATACTTTTCTTCTTTCCATCACTTTTTGTTTAGTTTGATCCATACTTCTTTGTTCATTAAAAATATCTACTTATTATGCATCGGTCTCTTATTAAATTATTGCATTGGTACATATGTATGCTGCTGTTGCAACTTTTTGCTAGTGCTTTTATTGTAATCTGTTTATTTACCTATCAAGATAAAATTCATAAATATCTTTAGGCTTTATTCTAGTGGCTTGATTGAACTTCAGGTTTGAGGTGTGGATCTATACTGTATTGAAACTGAACATGCAAACAGTGTTTACTTTTCTTGTGCTTGTTATTGAGTCCCTTTAGTGCTGTCTGTTGGATTTGATCATCTTTCCAAAGATGTATAAGTGCCATTATAATATAACTGAGTTTAAAATATCCGATATATATTATCCATATATTGGTCGATATATCGTCGATATATCAAATATCAATAAGGGACTATACGATATTAACAATCAATAATTGTTTAAAGAAAAAATCAATAATATCAACTATATATCACCAATATTTCCATTGGTGAGTCACCCCCACTTTCATGTTTCTTTCTCTCTCCCGAGTCTTCTTTTCTATTCTATTACTTCATTTCCTCCTCTTCTCCTCTCTATCTTCTGACATCATTTCAGCCATTTGGCTGCCCCGTCCTTGATATTGCCAACGTCCATTTTGTCCGAAATGACCATCCTGTCCCCCCACGCTCTGCACTCATTGCTCACACCCTACTCGTTCCTATGCGACAGGCAGCCAAGCTGTGCCAGATTCAGCCTGGTTGTAAATGTAGTTGTAACAGTAACACCCCCTTGTGCCCTTTTGAATTTTGAACCACCTTTGTTCACTTTCAATCCTTTGTTTTGAGAATAATTATAAAAAATAAAAAATAAAAAACATAAAGCAGTCAAAATCTATTATTTATAACAATTTTTTTTTAAAAAAAATTGGGCTTCAGATAAGATAATATCAAAGTATTATCTTAATATATTATATATATTATAGTCTTGAAGAAGAATTTTTTAGTCAATTCTTGGTTTTCAAGTCTTCATTCAATACATAATTTGTGTAATTTAAGGTATATTTTAATATTGCAATGGAATCACATCGATCTTTATTTTGGTTTTAAAAGACTGTAATATCAATGTGTATATTTGATTATTATTGTAATTTTTACATTTTTACAAAGTATTTTCATGAATTTTAAAGTTTTTTTTGTTAATTTTTTGATATATATCGATATTCGTGTAAAAATATCACCTATATATCAAGTAAAATTCAAGTATTGACATATCCATTAAAACCGATATTTTTAACCTTGTAATATAATAATCTTTTGTTACTTTTACCAAAAAGCATGAATTTGTTTTCATGCTTATTCAAAATATGGAGTGTAATGGGGTGTATAATTAGATTGTTCTTATATATATAAATCAATTTATTGGAATTCTTTGTGCATCTTAGGTGGTTAGCAATTTCTTCATAGGCAAATACAATTGTATTAAAATCCCTAACAAAGAGGCACAACCAAGACATGCAGACACGGTATGTAGCAATAGTATTTTGCGTCTGGGTGCTCCTTTGGCAGCCCCTTTTAATATAATTTTTTTTATCTATCATAAGGAAAAACGAAAGGAAAAAAAAAAACAACAGTTGTCAATCAACCAAGAAAAAGAGGGAAAAGAAAAACTAACCTTCCTGCCTTCAACTGGAGCACAACCAATCAATAAAGTCTAGTAGAACAAGAAGTCAAAAATGTCACATCCATGATTTTTCTAGGTCAAAGAGGAAAGGTATAAAGGGATGTATTTTTAAATGCAAGGTCTGAGTACTTCATATAAAGGTGATGCCATTACCCTGCAACCCAAATAAAAGTTTCCTGATTGAAGAGGACAGCAGCACCCAATTTATTGCTAACAAAAGATGGCAGAGGAATGCAATCAGTTAATTGTTTTGCACCTTATCTTGATAGCATCAATTTAGCATGCTCTATCTTCTATTTAACTAATCTAAAAGTCAAAATCATCTCCCACATTGCTTTTCCGGCAAAGAAACTCACTTTGTAGGAACCTTGAGCTATGAACTACCTTGGGAAATCCTCCTTCCTCTGACAGAAAAGAATAAAAAGCTCAAACTGAAAATTCTCAACTGGAGAAATTTTTTAAGCCAACCTGTTATCGCAATTCTTATAACTGGTCTCTCTTGATTCCTCTAGAGAAAAGATTTTACTTTTTCTCCTAATCATTGGAACTAAGAGGGGAGATAGATATAGTCTATGACAAATCCCCACTCTAAAGATCCTAATCCTCCTAGAACTTTACTTTCTTTCCATCCTCCATGATTAAACTAGTACATTTCTTGCTTCCCTTCCCAACCTCTCCTTATAGCCTTCAACAGCTGTAGCAGTTACTTCCTTCATGAGAACACCCTTCTCTTATCTCTTCCCCGAGCTTCTAACTTCCCAATAATGAACCCCCTCTGTGAAGGATCTCATTCTAAAGTCTAATACCACTTCCCAAGAAAAGTCTTATTCAAATCAGATAAGGCTGTAATGCTGACTAACTACCCTACCACCATGCTCATTCCCCTCTCATCTAAGTTGAATGTTCTACATTTCACTAGTTGCAGCTTTTCCATCCACTCAATCCGCTTGTCACCAAATCCATCTTATGTAAAACCATGAGTAAAAAAGCCTAATCCACCGTGATCATAAGCTTTCTCTATGTCAAGCTTTCATAGAATGCTACAACCGTAACTTTTCAAAATGGAGTCGATGACCTCATAAACAATAAGTGAAGCATCCAAAATTTATCTTCCCTCTACAAAATCATTTCAACTGAGATCACTCTAACCATTTTTACGCCTATAATAAATTACACATCACTAACCACTCTGTACACATCCCACTCCTCCACAAACCATTTGTAAAAAAAAAAAATTAAAATCATCTGCCTTCACCTCCACCCCCCTCCTCCTCCTCTGCAAATCAAAATAAAAACCGAAAAGGTTACACTGAAGCTCTTCAGAGAACTCCCATGCTTGTAACTCCCTTGTACAGCAGAACTCCTCATTCCTAAATATCCAATGCAAACAAGAAAAGCTTCATTGGAAAGTAATCAAACTAGTAATAGATCAATGCTAGATTCAATAAAGCCACAGACACTTCCTCTGAAAAAGGCTCCAGCATTTTTGCTTCCTTTACCACTCAGTCTCTCAACAGCAGCACATTCCATTTATGGACCTCCCACCTCAATCATCGAGAAAGCAACAATGGAGAGCTTGACAACCCTCTTCCTTGAGCCTCCACAAAGCCGGAGACCTATCTATATATCATCCCAGAGCCGAGTTTTCTCATATATATCTTGATTCTCTTTGATCAGAATATATATCTTGACTCACAATAAATTCTTCTTTGTTTACATTAGGGTATATTAACTTAACTCCTGTACATTAGCAAACTCCTCTCACAGCACAACAAGCTCATTATTTTATTAAAGTAATTAGTTTGTTGTAAAATGAAATACACAATTTCACATTGTATTGAATGTGGCAAGGTAGATATAAGAAGAATTGATTCACCCTTTCCAAATTAATCTCAACCCTAGAGTTGTCAAATCACAATGGTCCAAAGGCCCCTGTATAGATAACACATCCACTTGTTCCCAATAAGTACATCAAACCCTCTTAATTCTATATATTAGATACGTCCGTTGACCTCTTTGAAGAGAGATTTACATTGAAATTGTGATTTATCAAACTCCAATAATATGGATAATCCACTTTTTCGTAGACAACCAATATTAGGCTGGATTGACTTTCTTTGCTTCTACCTTTCGCAGAGGAAGGAGTATCAATACAGCTATTAAAGCAGGAGCAACTCTTGCAGCCACTTCTGCTTTTATTGATTCTGGGGAACAGACCACTAGAATAGACAATGGCAAAGAGTACTTTCCCTACACGACTACATATATAGAAGAGATCCACTATTGAGTCATGCTTCCTGTTGCTTTGCCTTGAAGAGGGAAATCTCGACATAAAGTAATGAAGAGAACTGACAAAGTTCTCTGTAATCTGCTTGTTTGTTTCTAGAGATGTAATCATACTCTTGTCTCCTGTTTCCCTTGTTGGTTGGTTTTTTTCCTCCATTATCAAATGTGGTGGGACACCCTGCCAGATGATTAATAAAATATGCCTCTGCTGGAAAACAAAGTTGTGTTATACTATTTATCAGTTTTAAGATCAACACTATGGTTCATGATTATTGATGCCAAAAGGAGTTAAAACCTTGTAGTCTCCTAATTTCGGAATAATCGTCAAGACGCTTACGCTAATCATGCAATGAGAACAGAAAGTATGGAGGTTTTCCATGCTGTTCTGACGCCAGCATTTAATAATTTCAATTTATCACAAAATATTTACTTACTCTCTCCCCCTTCCTTTTTCTTTTCTCTTTTCTTTCTTTTTCTTTTTCTTTTTTCTTTTTTTTTTTTTTCTTTTCTTCTTTTTTCTTTTTCTTTTCTTTCTTTCTTTCTTCTTTTCTTCTTTTAAAAAAAATTTTTTTTTTTTTGTGATCGAGCTTGAGCTTTCTTCTCTGCCCACACTCTATTTACTGGCTTCCTTTTATCGTGAGGAAGGGGATCCACTATTCAATGCAAGAATACACGATTTCTCCCAACCTATACAGAAGCATATATCGTGGACGAGACCAATCTCTTCCCGATGAATGACGTAGAGATAAGATATTTCAAAAAGAAGCATCATTTCTTCGAGCGACCATTTCTAATGCAGACTGGAAGGGTTTGTCCATCTTGAATCTCAAGCGTTACTCCGGGTTTGTCCATATCTTGAATTCAGCGCTGCAGCATGCGGGATGATGCCGCACCCTCTCCTGGGATTTCCATTCATCAACCTCAGCGAGCAAATTCGAACAGATCTTGGGCACCGCCAACCCCTTCTTTATTCACTGGGGAGTGCATTTGGACTGCCTTAAATCTGTCATGCCGATAAGGTGCAGATCTGTCAACTATACGCCTTTGGCGAGCGCCTGCCTGTGATGCCTGTCGCACTCATGTGTGTGTACCACAATGCTCCCCTTTTCCCGCTGGGAGGAATAACATCGTTCCGCTGGAAAAAAGAGAACATGCTTGATTGGGTCGGGTCATAAACAGAGGGCCATCACTGTCAGCGGTGTTTAAAATGTGACCAACTTTTTAAAAATGCATTAGACATGTCACGTAGTCGCTAAGTACATCCTAGAGTCAAAGTGGGCCTATAAAAGGCTAGAGGGTGACACTCGCTTGTCCCACCAGCTTTTCTTTATCCATGCTCCTCCAAGAGAAGGATAATTGAACTCACGATAATCAAATTAGTAACATAATAAATGCTGATGATTGTGATCGATTATTTGATGGTTTTCAAAAGCACAGATTCTGACATACACACAAGAGGATTAATGGTTTGTTATTTAGGAATTGTTCTCTCATACTTGGTGGTTCTATAACTTGAATGGAACTTCTCATATCCGAGACACTCCCCCATCTAAATCATTTCACATCAATGTAGCTTCATTTTCTAGCCTTTTTTTTTTGTAGCGATTTTGTATAACGTTTATCGTTTTCTTCACCCTCCCTTCGCACGCTTCTCGTCTTGCCCCCCAGATCCATTCGGGACGAGAATCATATATGGTCGCTTGACACACACCGCTTGTTGTCACTGTATTAAATGAATGACACTGCCAGCCACTAATAAAATCGTAGACACATTGTGGTGGTGTATTTCATTCTTACACTTAACTTATTTCTTTTCACTGAGGTGGTCGATATTTGTGGTTATTTATTGGAGTGGCTTAGGTGATCTCCTCCTCCTCCCCTCCTCCTCCTCCTCCTCCTCCTCCTGGGGCTGAATAAAGAGCTGATAGGCTCATCAGTCTGGGAACAATAGGTGGGGCCCACCAACCTGCCTTCTCCTCGATTCCCATTTCCAGCGGCCCTAGAGCCTGATCGTTGGCCAAGAAATGAAATGACCAAGGCGGCGGATTAAACTTTATTTAACGGCCATTGTAGGTCCAAGCGCTGCAGCAGAGGCCACACACCCTCCCCATTCCTCCGGTCATCCCTCGTTAACATTCCTTCACTAGTTCGACACCTTTATGTGATACATCTGCGATTTTGCCTTTGATTACGAATCGCTCTTTCTGTGCGTCTACTCGCTCTCCCAGAAGGTTTGATGAAAACTACTATTCTTGTGAATAATGAATCTTCACTCTGCCTTCTTCTTTCTATCAGAGGGAAGCTCAGTGAGTAGGAGGTGGAAGGCTCAGGCTTATTAGGCTCGGAGCGTTTCACCAGCCTGCAGGTGGTTTTGCTCTTTTACCTTGTGCACGGTTGTTCTGGAGACACTTCAGCTTCTTCCTCCTCCTCCTCCTCCCCTCCTCCTCCTCCTCCTCTCCTCCTCCTCGACACTCCTGTTTGTAGAATGACGAGAGAGGAAGGAATCCCACTGGGCCAGTGTCGCAGACGCAGGGGCTTCAGCGTGGAGGGACGGTTCAGCTTCATATCGCTTCACCCCCATACCTGGCGACCGGTAACCCACGCAGATCCCCAACACGATATTGACTGGGTTAATGGACGAGCCGATGAATCACTCGTGGGAATGATAACAGAAAAATTGAGAGTAACTTGCGGCTGGGCCATTTCAGCTCATTGTCAAACAGTTTTTGCACTTCACTAGGGCGTCGTCGGCCCTTGTTCATCCTGTAACGATCCGGGATTCTTAGACATCGATGCAAGGCTCCGAACTTATTATATCATCAAATGGACCTTCATCGGCCGAGATCACTATCTTAAGATAGGGAGAGGGTCATGAACCACGACACCGGACTCCTGAGATGTAATTTAGAATGGCTCCCATCTCTCCCAAACAAGGAGGCGGGGTTATCCTAGTAAGGGAGCCCCGGACGACCCCGGGCCTCCTCTGACCACCAACAACAAATGCAACTGCTTTATACAACGCTAGCTCTGTGTGTGAGAACCAGGCAGAAACAAACAATTTAGATTCATATATGATCACCTTTACACAATTATCAGACATCGATGGTGGAAAAATGAGAGAGGTGTGTCGGTGCAAGAGTAGAGAAGGCGAATAAAGTGAGAAGACTGTAGACCATTGGAGGCTCGAACAGAGCGGGCCATCAGAGGTTCCTTCCGACTTCAAGAACCTCGTCATAACGTGAGACTGAGCTCATCCCACGCCCATTATTCCCGCCGCCACATCAGAGATCACATGGGCGTGAGAACACTTCTCACAACACCAATCGCTAGATTTGCTCGTTAAGGCGGCGTCTTCACCTAGATCCAGAGGCCGAACCCATTGATCCTGGGAGAATGAAGTGTGTTACGAGCCTCGTCCCGTCTCGACATCCACTAGCTGGTCCCTGGGCCGCCACTTCCCACCAGACTGATCCGTAGAGAGAGGTGGGCGGCGTGGGTGAAGCATTGGCCCCGACTGGGCTTCCTTGCTACAGAGACTGGTCTCATTCCTGTACAATCACCGATAAAGCAGAGACCGCCACCTAGGCAGAGTGCTCAAGCCTGTGTGTGGAGTAATTTTTATGTCATGTCTGCTTCCAGTCAAATGGCCCTTCCTTCTGGATGGAGATGTAGAAGAAGAGGAGAAAGAGAGTTACATCAGTTAGATCATATGTCACGTAAAAGAAACGCAGAGGAATGAGCTGAGGTCAATAGTCAAATAAGATCACTGGTCACCCTGACGGTTCAGAGATACAAACACCAGGATCTACGCCTAATGGGGTTCACGACCGCCCATGATTACTGCTCCGTGAAGGCCAAGGAGTGAAGCTCCACTTCACATGCATCAGAAGTGTCCATCCTCTCACCACCGGAAAGTCGCCTCTGGTGTCGCGGTGGTCCCAATGCAACACAGTGCGGAAGGTCATGCCATTTCCCAAATCTGACATAACGCTTCACCTCCCATTCACTCCCCCTGCTCAAGTCTTCTCCCGCGATCACTTGGATGGGCAATAAGATCTCAATCCCACTGCAAGCATTTGGGTCCAACTCCACCAAGCCTTTCAATCGGGTGAGTTCAGAGAAATGATCGTCTGTGGACGATTTGTACCATGATCGCTATGGGTCACTGCTAGAGCCTTGGAAACAAAGAGATGTGTGGCGAGAGTATTCGGCTCATATATTCTACGGCAATAAAGGAGGATATTTATCAAATAACAAGACGGGATGGATCACAACCTAACTCGGGTCCGTATGGCAGAGCAAAGGTAATAAACTATACGTATGAAAATTACGAGGTCATATATTTGGTCGTTGATTAAACACGCTTTCTGCCACGCTGCCGCAGAACATGTCCTCTCCGCAAAGACCCGTGAATTCATCAATTAGTCAGGGCGTCAGGAAGCGCCGTGGCGAGCGTTGAACCACGTGGTCGGTTTCGTCGGAGCGCGCGTTACGCGCGCGCGACGCTTTTGAAAGGCTCCGGCTAACGATCCACGCGCTTCGAGCCGAGAAGCAAAGAAGCCGCGATAGGCGCCAAGCGTGTAAATTGAGAGGATGCGCCCGGCACAAGGTGGCATGGCGCCGCTGCTGAGGTCAGGCAAAGGAGTGCCTCGGCGCGTGCCGAAGCCGGAATTGCCGCAGAAGGCCCTTCAGCGTCACACCGGCGCGTTTCATCAAGGCGTAGTCCGAATCTCGCTCTATTCACACGCTTCGGCGGCTACTGGGCTGGCCTCCCGCCAGGGCGGCAGAGCACGCGAACGGGACGAGCCGCATCGTTTACCATGGAGCTGGGGCCACTGGGCGACGCATTTCGCGCTCGAGAAGAGTTATGCCGGCGAGAGAGGTCGCATTGAGCTAAGCCTTCAGATGCCACGGCAAGTGACGGATTTCTTAACTACATGGTTGATACCGCGCCTCACGCCAAGAAGCACGACATACGGGAGCAAAGCCTAACCTCCGGCGCCACATTCACTCCTCCGACCCTGTGAATCTTCGTGAATCCTCGACAGCCTCTGCTCTTCACTTGCCTTTGCAGGTCCACTGTCGAGCCCGTCAAGACCACACAGTAAGATCGGCACAGGCACTCCCCACGGTGGAGGTCACATACTCACCGAGCCCCCAACTAGGCCTGCATGATACTCAGAAATAGGGCAAAAGATGAATCAACAAATGGTATTTCATGATGACACCTTTCTCTCATTTTTGTGCTTTCTGTATACATTTTATTTATTTATTTATTTATTTATTTTGGCAAAGTACTTCTTTCTGGCTTAACCGGGTTATATAGAGCTATATATACTCGTTCTAGTGCAAGATATATAGGATATCTTTTATTTCGTAGTCCCAAGCCCATTTGTAATGGAGTTTGGAGATATCTTTCAGCATTACTTGTGAATTAGGATAATAGATTCCTAATCCCAGAAATGAAATGGCATTTTTACTCATCGTCGGAACATTAAAATATTATTTCTGGAAAATTTCCAGCCTGATAGGTCATTTTTTCTCTGGCGCCATCCTGACTCGTACCGACCTGCTATGACGAGATCCATACTCCTGGGTCGGATGGCATCATTTTATCACGCTTATCCTGGATTTCTTTAAGTTGATCACATAAGTTATCTTTACCTGCTTCAATGTGTCATTCAACGCGCCATCCAGACTTTTGAGCCGATCGCTAAAAGTTATCTTTACCGCCGGGCGTCATTTTGTATCATACCGTCCTGACTTTTTTGTCAATCGGATTATGTTGTTATCTTTATCGGCCGGATAGGGTCAATATATTTTATCATGTCAGTCCTAGACTCGAGTCGACCAGTTAAAAGTTATCATCATCTTTGTACCTAACCTGCACAAATCATTTTATTGCGCTCTTCCTTAAGGATCGCTAAAAGTTATCTTTACCGTCGGACAGTCATTTTATTATCATACCATCTAAACTTTAACGCACCACAAAAGTTATCTTTTTCACGCCTAGATGTGTCATTTTACTGTCGTCTGATTTTTGAGTTTCACCGTTGTTATTCTTGACGTACGGAGATGATGTTATTTTATACGTTAATCTATTTAAGTCGTTGGGGCCACAGTTATCTTTTACCGGTCGGATGTTCGTTTCATTATTTTATGTTGGGCCTCGGGACTTTTGAGTTGACCATGAGGAGAAAAATGAAGATCGTGGCGCGCTGATATTGAATCATTCTTCTTCTTACGATAAACACTTGGGGGTATGTTTGATCTACATTCTGTGCATTGTGGTCCATCGGGTTTGTCTAACGTAAGTCTCCTGACCTCTGCCTCATGCTATAAGATATGGTCCTCCACTGGCTGAACTTTCTCCCCGCCGGCTGGATCACCGCATTTTAACACTTCCCACTAGCACCGTGTGTCCCCAGTTCGAATGCCCGAGACTTGACCTGCCATTGTAAGATCTTCCAAATCGCTTGGTGGATGCTGGCGCTAGCGATGATGACTTAGCACCATCGACCGTGTCAAGCCTCGATCATTAATCCTGCACTCCCTGTGTCTGTGGTGCTATCCTCGCATGCAAAGTACTAACCCTCCTTTGGGATGATAACTCATCCATACGTTAGATTGCAGAATGGAGACACATACCGCTGGGTTTACTAAGTATCTCAGAACCCTAGAGTACTCGAGGAGTCTACATCCACCCATTTGCTCTAGTCAATCCCAATAAGCCCAACAAGCAATATATGGTTTGTTTCCGAGGTCTCTCACAGCCAGCAGCCAGTTTGTAGCATAAGAGAGATTTTTTAGATCTCACCCCTTCTGGTTTCATATCCCACCATGTCTGGGCCTCCCACAAAGATCAATGGATCTGTAGATCAATCAAGATACACACAATATTTTTCTGAAACTGGGAAAGTGATATCCCATTCTTAATTATACACTGCCTCAATCCACTCATCAATGTCCTCCGTCAAACACATTATGCCATCTCTTTTCAAGCCGATGCGAGTAGACCAACATTGATCCTGGTCAAAAATAATGTTGAGATAGATCACACTGCATCAAGGATTTGTGATGCAAAAGTCAAAACTGTAATCATCACAGCCTTCAGACCGCGCATCACTTCGCCAGCCGCCAAGAGTAACTTTTGGCATAACAGTGTGGGCCAGCTCCCGCCGCAGGGTGATTTCCGCATATTCTCACGAACTCACTAGCACCGCGACCGCTCGCTCGTGTCACTCTTCAGACACCCGACTCCACTTGCGACTACGTTTAACGCTTCCATCGATCAAAGAAAATATGGCAAAATGGATTTCCAGTCAAACCCAATCCTCCATCGGAGTCATTCTGCGCTTAGATACGCGTGACGGGTGCACCGGCACGGGCCCTTCAATTTCTCTTACAGACGACCGATAACTGACAGAACTGTCATAGTAATGTGACAATATATTAATGACGGTAGAAGCGCCATGAGGCCAACGCGCCCGCTTTCGCCATCTCTTTGGGGACAGTTCTAAAGTCAAACAAAGCCGCCTGCTGCACTACCTGGTGACGATTTCGCTGGCCCCGGGTCTCGGACTGGTTCTTCGGGCCTCAGATTCCAACTAGTTGTTAGAGGCATCAACCCGAGCCGATTACTCACGTCACGATCTTGTCCCCTGACCTTGCCTTCCTAACCAAAACCAATGCCCGCCTCTGATTATCCGGACGCCTCACACATCGGAAACCACCAACCAACGGCCGTGCAGCCGCCACCGGGTAGTTCTCGCTTATGAAATTAATCCAAAGAGAGACCGCCTTTTTTCAAAGTTTTTCTCTCGATTTGTATCGATGTCGCAGATCAATTTAGTCTGACCAGCCAGCCTTTCCCGACAAGCCTCCAGCTATATGAGTGCTCCAAGGGGAGGTCAAGATCACAACAACGACAGCCTGAAGGGAAAGGTTGAAGTTTCTTAGTCATTATCTGAGGGCTAAGGCGGTCAAATGTCAAGATGGTTGTACCCGGGTTTCACACTTGCCAAGGATTTCACTACAGGTTCATCTTTGTTTTCCGTCTCGTTTTCAATCAAGGCACTTTACCCCAGGTACAGACCATGAGACTAACAAAGCCATAAGACAAAGACTACAGAGAGACCGGGCCTTCATTAAGTACTCCTGATCTTAGTAAAGGCCCCGATCACATTCTTCATTCCATCCGCCACTCGCCTCCCTTAAGGCGGTGTAAGGGCTTTGTTGTCACAGAACCG
The DNA here is from genome assembly GCA_016808115.1 of Tetrastigma voinierianum. Classification (NCBI taxonomy): domain Eukaryota; kingdom Viridiplantae; phylum Streptophyta; class Magnoliopsida; order Vitales; family Vitaceae; genus Tetrastigma; species Tetrastigma voinierianum. The sequence goes on from JAEQBH010001344.1 coordinate 775,141, forward strand.
GAAATAAACGCCCCAAGGTGCAAACACCTGACTGTCAATTGTACTTTCTAGAGCTCGGGGGCAGCCTGGCACTTCCCATAATGGCTTTGTGGCCGGGCTGATCGCTCTATCCCCCTCTGGTCATCATGGCTCAAGAACAACTCAAGTACACCTACGCACTTCTATGTGTTTAATGGGCCTTCCACAACATAGCTCTGAGGAGGTTAAATGCACACATGCAATGGCAAAGATCCACGCCTTAATTTTGCATAACATATCATCATCTATATGGTGTACTTCAGGTTTTCCCGAGCAAAGGGTCGAAACATCTTAGTTACAACTGAGAGTGGTTCATACTTTTAATCCCAATACACAGTGCAAGACCCCCGCAGGCATAGCATGCAGCTTTTCTCAAAGAAAGTAAAAACACATTGGGGATCTGGGTGATAATGAATGTGTGTACTCATGAATGACAACATGCACTTGCGATCAACACTTGATCAATGTTATGTAGAGGGAAGTTATCCTTAGGATAAAAGCTCTTGCAAGACTGTGGTCCCACACTTCCCCTCACATTTCTTCCTCTCCCTCCTCCTCTCTCTCCTTCTCCTCCCTTCCTTCTTTTCTCTTTTTTCTCTCCTTCTTTCCTTTCTTTTTTCTTCCTTTTCCGCTCTCCTCTTTTTTTCTCTTTCTTCCTTTTTTCCTTCCTGGCTGGGTGAAAGGCAGAATGAACTACGAAAAAAAAAATGTGGCAGGAAGAGGCGAGGAAGGCAACAACAATAGGTGGTGGTCTGTTTCACACAAGTGTTAATCGGGTAGATTATTTAAGTAACCCAACTCTTGTAGCATTGGTTCATTCACGATGATCTCTGGGCGCCCTGGTGAAGCAATCATTAGCTTAATGTTGAGACGCTCTGGCAACTCGGTGGGAGGCGTCAGGCGTCATCCGCCATGTTCGGCGGCTCTAGAAGTAATACACGGCGTCATAGTACCGCTGCGAATCCTACTTTCTTCTTCGCTGATGAATCCAGGCATTCGTCCGACCAACAAACCACGTCGCGGTCGAGGGGTTTTACAAATCAACGCCCTCATCACCAGAAAGTGTTCGACGCAGGCCTACACTTCGGTGCAAAGATAGTGAAACGCTTCAATGGACGAAACGCCACGTTCTTTTTATCTTTTTCGCGCTCGCGTGAACCGGACACACAAAATGATAACATTGATGAGCCACATCAAGTTACTCAAGGTTAACTTACCGATTTAGATGGCATATAGCCAGGTTCTGCCCACGATTGCATTGTACGGGCCCAAATCTTCGACAACTGAAAACAACACTTGCTGAGTTACTAGTCCTGCCTTGACAGAGAGAGCAATATCACCCACTGTTAGCGTGGTGGACCCATTGAACCCGAATAAAAATCTATCAACCAAACTAAGATGACTGAGGGCAGACTTCATCCGCTGCAAGGCTGGGAGGTGCACACTAGGGCCGCGCCGCCCTAGGGACGTATTCCAGAACCCTATGCACACGAAATTGTTAACATACAAGTGAGTATAAGTGCATCATAACGGGGAGGATGATCCGGTCGGATCTGAGGAGGAAAGGACACAAGGCCATCGACGTCAATCGTGTCGCTCTCTCGGGCAGCTGATGTTGTTTATTCCGCCTGATTGAGGCCGCGACGGAAAGCATTTGTCTCTTTGCCTTCGATCGGGTATTGATCGCCGACCGCCCCAAAGACAAAGCCGATGGTGTGTCCGGGCTCCATGAATGCTCGTAAGGACAATGTACTTCATTGAAGCAGTGTAGTTTTAATAAGCGGGTTGGCTCTAACGAACCTTCTAAGGTGCTCGCCGGATTAATCTCTCAATCATGAACTTCAAGCCTTGGCATCGATTGCTTCATGGTCGCGGTCCTTATGGTAGTCACACCTCGGGCGATCCGCTACGCTATCCGGGCTCGCCGCATGGGCGGAGGCCACTTAAACTCGAGGTGATCCCGGATGAGGGGAAGCAACGGTCAGAGATGTTAAGGGGGTGGAATTTGAGGATCTCTTTCTTTCTGGACCGCTTCTCGGGGACGCCGCCCTTGCCCCGCTTTCCGCTTCTGGCCGACTCTTCAGAGTCGGGTTTGTCGTCAAGCCCGCTATCATTACAGCCTTTACGAGGCGTCGATATTATCCTCCGTATGGAGTATTTGTCTCCGCCTGTCGATACGCTCTTCCAGCGGTATGTGGCCGAGGGAAAGGGACCGGAAGAGCGAGTAGCTCACCAAAGCTTCTTCGTGGTTCTAAGATCGCATCCATACTATAGGTATCAATTGTTAACGGCTTGTCTCGAATCTTCAGAAGTCTGATGGACTCACATCCCGCTTAGCAAGATGGATTGGAGCTGGCAAATGTTTCCCTTCGTTGAACTGGGCACAAATAGTGAGAGACTAATGCGACCCATAATTCGGGCAATGAGTTTAGACCCTCTGGGTTTATGGAACTAAGCCAAGTGACCTTCGTGCTAGCCGAATACTTTTTACACAGAGTCGACGTTCTTGCATTAAGGATCATTGCATGGTTGAAGTGCAACATATGATCATATGGGTCAGAAGAGCCGTTGTACATAGCAAACAACGGAATGACGAATCCGTGAGGAGGCTCATAGTTTAAAATATGCTTGCCCAAGGGGGAGGACAACATGTCGTACGGTCCCCAGACAGGGGGATAAGGTTTTGATGCGATGGACTCCCTCGCATGGATACCGTAAGTGTAGAAACTGGGAAGAGGGGAGGGGGTTGTCGCTCCTTCGAACCGGGCATGCTCAGGCCACCCGAACGGGTCTATCCTCGTCGTCTCTGCGATATGGCCGCGCCCGCTCATAAATGGCTGGATCGGGTATGAGGTCTCTTCGACTCTATTCATCGTCTAGCAGGAGCGATGGGAAGTGGAAAGCTGTCCGAAGAGAACTAGTCATCAGCCGGGTGATCGCTATGGTAGGTAGATCGCTCTTTTCCCCTTTATTCACCCGAAGCAGTGGTATATTCCGGGCGACACTCGGGGCTGACGCCCGTTGACTCAAGCGGGTCCATGTTTGATCGCTCTCCCGTTGTAAGTGGTTCGCAGAGCTCGTAATTTGGCCATTCGGCCTAACCCCGCTCCCCGCCATTTCCATCTCTGGGGCCAAAGAAACCGGTCCTCGGCTGGTGGGTTTCGCTGGTCACGGACATGGCGATAAGTTCCGATCGGTCCACGGGATGAGCGGAGGAACTACCAAAACCCTGATAACGGAGATCACTAGTGGAGAGGATGAACTCAAATATCTCGCCAGATCGCCTCAGGATTTCCTACTAGCGCTTCCTACAGACTTCCGCGCTCACCATAGCCTCTCGAAATTCTCCGAGTCACGGACTGCCGACCATGAGATCGCTTTATGCCAACCTGCAAAACAGATAACTAAGAAAGCGGCGGGGGAGGGTCTCAACCGTCGCCTCTCCGACGCTCAAGTTATATCACTGCCTTCTTCTTTCAAAGATTGGGAGTTTTGAGCTTTTCGTCCATAACTTATTTCGTGTCGTGGCTTCCTTTTATCAGGGAGGAAGGGGATCCACTCTTCGTGGTAAGTGGATGATTCCTCCCCAAATCCATGGTTGCGTACGTATATCGTGGGATAAAGATCATAATTTTTTCCTTAGATAAGACAGGAGAGAAAGTGGGGTGCATATTTCGTGTATGAGGACTATTTCCTTTGAGTGGACGCATTTCCCGAATGCAGGACCCCGAAGGGGTTTGTCCATCTTGAATTCAAGGCAAGGCATCGGGGTTTGTCCATCTTGAATTCATGGCAAGGCATGGGATGGTGCACTCCTCTCCTGGTTCTCATTCATCAACCTCGTTAGATGTGCCCTCGTAAACGGTATCCGCACGCTAACCCTTCTTCACGGCCATGTGAGGTATCTCATTTCGTTCCTAATTACTTATGGTTTCGGACAAGGTGGGCCGCCCAACTATAGCCTTTAAGTGCGGCCATAACTGTAGGCTCGAGAAGTCAGTGGCCAAGGTACCCACAACTCTTAGCATTATTATTCACCTTTTGGATGAAAATGCCATTGGAGTCCCTGTTTACTGTTTGTTTTTTGTTATGGCATCAGATCGTGCTGTTGGCAAGAAAACTCAGGTTGATGTTATCATTTTGAGTGTCTTCTTGGTAAAACATGAGCCAAACATATTAACACTTCTATGTTTTGGACCAATCTAAGAAATGTGAATGAATGTTATTTTTGTCTAGTGAGTTATAGAGATCAGAATTTGAAAGACTTCTTCCTTCAACCCCTATCCCCTCTTTTGTTCTTCTTATAATCCATCTTATTTTCTTTCTGCTATTTTTATCAGTGCTATGGCAATCATAAGGTGCAAAAAGATGTTCATACCTCTCTGGTACGAACGATGCTGTTCAAAGAAAGAAATTATAGTATGTTATGAATCATATTAAATTAATAAATATAATTGCTCTTTTTGTTTTAGGTTTGTTGATAAATTTATGTTTCCAAACTTCATTTCTATTTTCTGGAGAAAAAGAGACACAAAGGTTAGTCAGTTAAAAATTAAAACAAATCCTCTAGGAAATCAGGGAGAAAGATCAAAAGACGTTCTAAATCTGTGGGCCCTCCTCTTTAGTGGGCAGATCGCCTGGCTTAAGGCCCAAATCACCAGAAAAATCCGGAACTCTCCAGCCCAGACTCCAGAGCTATAAATTAAATGTCGCGTAAATGACAAGGAAAGGAAAGGAAAGGAAAGGAAAGGAAGAGGGGAGAGCGAGAAAGTGGAGAGAGAAAAGAAAGAAAGAAAGAAAGAAACAATGTTCTTCTTCTTTGTGGGAGGGTTAGAACAACAGGTCCGGCAAGTGCTGAAGACCGGTGCCGGAAAATGTATAAACTGCGGGTCTAGAGTCGATCTGGTGGAGTACGAAAAGGTCTTCAAACTCTTCTTCGTGCCCGTACTGCGGTGGCCTGGAAAAGAACCTCTTATGCACTGCCCTGGTTGTTCCCTCTTCTTCCCCCCTGCTGCTGCTGCTCCTCCTCCTCCTCCTCCTCCGGAGCCACTTCTCGATGTTCTCCGCTGCTCTTCTTGTGGTCAGCCTGTTGATTCCAACTTTAGATTCTGCCCTTTCTGTGGCTCTGCTCTCTAATTCTCTCTCGTTTTTCTTTCCTTATTTCCCTTTCCCTCCTAATACTACTTTACACGCTGTTTTGGTACCGATTGCGCTGTTCGATACGATAGTACTAGTTGATGATGCAATTTTCTTCTCTTGTGCTTCATATTGTTTGAAATACGTTCACACTAAGTTGCTGTATGTATCTAAGAGAGATGTAATCACGAGCGATTGAGAATGCTAACTTTTCATTTAGAAAATCTGAGAGATGTTATAGTAATACTGATTCAGATATCAATGATGTGTATTTTGGTTGAAAGCAATCTTTATGAATCCATTGTTCTCCAAACACATTGATTGCCAAAATTAGAAGATTTGATCAATTTTAGAAGATTGATTAGCCAAAACCTTTAATGTTGTTTGATGAAAAACATATTGGAATAATGGATTTGGCCCAATCCGTTAGTTTTGAAAATCGCTACTCTGCATTTTTCATACAGAAGATTGCATATATGGAGGTAAAAAGATATGTTTATCCAAAGTTGTCAATAATTACTATCGTTATCCAAAATTTCTCACAAAACCCTACAAAGTTGTCAATAATTATTTTGCATCTAATTTAATATTTAATATCTAATTACTATGAATAAATTGATATATTAAGAATATTGATATATTTATCATTAATTTACATAAAAAAAATTGTTCTCAACTCTATTGATAAACAAATAGTGATATTTATCTATTTATAAAAGGTTGATATTTTTGCAAATTAGCAACTCAATAAATTTGTATACTTTAAAATTTTAAACTCATTAATCTTTTTTCTATAAATGATGTTTTAATTCTTCAAATACCTTATTTTCAATAAACCCACCTTATAAATCTAAATTATTAACAAAAAAAACAAAAGCTTAACAATAAATTGTATGAATGTCCTTATTAGTCATTTTATACAATTAAATAGCTATCAGCTATCTAAATTTTATCAAACACATTTATATAAACAGCTAATAGAATCAGTTGCTTGAATTAGTTAATAACTAATGCAGCAGTTAACAGCTATCAGCCATCGCGAGTTGCCAAACAAGACCTAGAAAGAAAAAAAAAAAGTATTTGATACTCTCTAAACACAAAAAAAGTGAAGGTAGGGCAAACAGTTTCAATTTTTTTTACAGAGGATGTCTAGTAGGAATCTATCTCTTTTCAGCCTTTATATTAATTCACAATTATGTAGGATCTCATTGGTTGGGGGCGCCAAACTGAAGAATATATTCTTGAGGAGTTAGTTATAGCTGATGTTATGGTCTGCACTCCACAGTCTGTTCATAACCTGAAGATTTCTAGAGATATTTTGTGGAAAAAGGTAAAGTCTCATTCCGCAAAACATCTCCTGAATCCAGATATATTTGCATGAAAGGGTTGCGCAGGAGCAAAGTCTAGGGACATTCTGTACAATAACCATGTCTTGCCTCTTGATGACGGTAAGCAGACATGAAGTTGTTGATGAAGATGGGATGTGTCATGCACTGCTTGGTGCTCTCTCTGTCCCTGTTAGAATATGTTTCAAATTCCTAATTAGTATTAATTCCTATTTATAAATAATATTTTATAGAATAATTTTTAAGTTATCATATTATTGTAATATTAGGTTTCCTTATAAAGTAAGAAAAGTTGTTAGGAATATCAGTATAAATATTCTGGATCATAAGGGGAATGAATTATGATGAAAGAGATGAACTTGTAAAGATTATACGGGGTGTGTAAAGATGTAAAGAAGAACGGAGATATCCGATGGAGTGAGGGGTTTCACAGTTCATGGTATGGATACAAGTTATGGAGAAACATAGGATGCTTCGTTCTACCTCTATAATATTTTATATCGTATAGTGTAAAGATTAATTATCATTCGTGGATATAGGCATGGTTGGATTAACCACGTTAAAACCTTGTGCATCTTTGTGTGACTTATTCTTTATCTTTTCTGTATCCCCAATATTTTTTATCGTATAGTGGAAAGATTATTAATTATCATTCGTGGATATAGGCATGGTTGGATGAACCACGTTAAAACCTTGTGCATCTTTGTGTGACTTATTCTTTATCTTTTCTGTATCCCCAATATTTTCTATCGTATAGTGGAAAGATTCTCTCTCATCCGTGGATGTAGGCATGATTGGACGAACCACGTTAAAACCTCGTGCATCTTTGAGTGACTTATTCTTTATCTTTTTGTTCTTGAATTATTATTATTATCTACATCAAAACTTTTATTAGCACAACAATCGGTATCAGAGCCAAGGTTCAGACTTGGCCATGTAGGTGAAATCCTCATATGTCGAACATAGATGGTGAGCCCTAATTAGTTGGCATCAAATTCATGGTTATGCTTTATCGAATAAGTGGTGTGCTCCGGATCTTCATGTACGTGTTGCTACTCCATGATGAAGAAGAGTTGTCCTAAATAAGAGCAAGCTTTCATGGCAAGCGGTACTTCATGTAAAACTTGTGGTATAATGAAATAGAAGCCAAGGAAAATCCTATCTTGCAGAGAGTGGATGGATGAATGATTGTTTGAGAGGATTTTCAATGATACTTGTTCGAGGCGAGGATTTTTAGAACTTCGGATTGAAGATATCTAGAAGAACAAAATATTTTCAAGTATACAAGATGAAGACAAAAAGGAATTTCAGTTTAAAGTGGAGTCAATGACAGAATTTTATCAAAGGTGGAAATTGTTAGACTATGTCTCAAATTCTTAATTAGTATTAATTCATATTTGTACAGAATATTTTATAGGATAATTCTTAGATTATTATATTATTGTAATATTAGGTTTTCTTATACAGTAAGGAAAGTTGTTAGGAATATCAGTATAAATATTCTAGATCATGAGGGGAAAAAGTTATGATGAGAGAGATGAGCTTGTAAAGTCTATACGGTGTGTAGAGATGTGAGGAAGAATGGGGATATCCAATGGAGCAAAGGGTTCGCGGTTCGGGGTATGGATACAAGGTATGGGAAAAGATAGGATATTTTGGAAACCCAATTATATGTTGTTTCATCTCTGCACATTTTTCTTTTATAGTGGAGCATCTTTTTCATCCGTACGTAAACATTATTATCAACTACTTTTTAATACTCTCATACATCTTTATATAACTTATTATTTATCTTTTTGTTCTTAAATTATTATTATCTATACATCAAAACTTTCACTAGCACAACAGTCCCTCCAATTTTCCCAGGATTTTTTGGGATACCAACATATACGGTGGTCGAAATTCCATGGCTATTGGGCAGGGATCCCAGTGTCCTTGGCAGTCCCAGATGCAGCAGGTGTCAAGAATCTTTACAAGCTGATAGGATTCAGATTAAAAAAAAATTAAAATTAGACTCAAGGTTTATATATATGCAACTAACAAACAAAAATGCAAAGTGAAGGACAGACAATAGAAAATCAAATGAAAAGCGGTGAAAAAATAGAGGATATTTAACAATTGGAATCTTTTCATGGAGGAGCATGATTGTAAGCGGATCTTGCCGAGCACGCCAACAATATCAAATCTAGCTACTCCACGATCTTGATTTACATCCAAGAACTTGCCTTTGTATTGTGGGAAATTTAAACCTTTTATAAATGGGATGATTTATTATCAATATTCATTATTATTAACTTTTATAAAATACATGCTTTTAGTAATGACAGATACAGAAATTATTCAATGACGTTAACATAGAAAATTAACTAAGCTTACAGAATAAGCCAAAGACCACCATTTGATTTATCTAAAACTGATTAGTGACTACACTGCTCTTGAAATCAGCATCATTCTATAAAACTCTGAGCAGTTGGCTGAAGATGAAAAGTGAAAATCTTTGTCTTGGGTCTCTCTCCCATCTGAAACTTTATGGTATCTCTAAAGATGCCCAATATAATATAACCTGCGTTCAAATCACTCCCAAATCCTTCACCTAACCTCTTTTTCTTAACCCAACTTGAATTTGAAAGGAAGGAAGAATTCATTCACTTACTCAGACTCAGCGCTACTCCTGGAGACAACCCACTGTTTGCAGGAGGACCATGAGGTAAGGAAAAGTCCAAGATAAATACAAAAGCCGCTAGTGCTGCGCCTATCATCTGGACAACATGCCCAACCGCATCACTAAAGCCATGAAGATCCAATGGAGGAGAATTTTGGAAACGAAGATCATGAGAGCAGGTGCCTTTGAGATATCGTTAGATCCGCTTGACAGCCATCCAATGGAGATCAGTTGGCTGAGACATAAACTAACATGCTTTGTTAACTGCAAAAGCAATGTCTGGACGGGTAATAGTCACATATTGAAAGGGCCCAACAACACTTCGATATTCCATGGGATTAGAAAGTGGTACCGCATCAGTCTGAGAAAGAGTGTTACCAATGCATCCGGGAGTGAGAGCTTTGTTTAGAGTCAGCCATGCTTGTCCTAAGAAGCAGATCGTGAATGTATTTGGTTTGTATTAACTAAAGTAAATGACTAGTGCGCTGAACTTGAATTCCCAAGAAGTAGGATAACTCCCCAAGGTCACGGATTGCAAAAGATGAATGTAGATGATCAAGAAATTGTGATACCATCTGAGAATTGTTGTCTGTGACTAAGATGTAATCAACATAGACCAGCACAAAAATAGAAGCTGAATCAGTATGATAGATGGAAAGAGTGTTAGAAGTTTTAAAACAAAAGTTTCAAAGTCCCACATTGATTGTAGAAGTGTTTCTGTGTTTGTATAACACTTTATAAGAATGGAGGTTTTATTTATTATTGATGAGAATTGGAGGCTTATTAGTGATGGGTGGGTCTCTTCTCCATGGGCTCCCCTTAATGGGCCTAGCCAATGTATTATAAAATATATAATATATTAATAAATCAAAAGATGGGCCTCGGGCCTTGAACCATGGGCTTTGAAATAAAAATATACTTTATTTTTTGTTTTTGTTTTATGAAATGTTGTATCTTTTAGTGAGAACTTGCAACTCTTGTGTAATGTTGCAATTGTTGAAAACGTTTTTTGAAAGGGAAAGGTTGCAAACTTTCATAATGGTTGCATACTAATTTATAAATATTCATTTTAGATTTCTTTTACAAAGGTGTTGAATATATATACAAAAACCATGCATTTACTTAAGGAGTACAGAAAATTACTTTCAAAGAGTTTGATGAGTTGGAAGCTCTCGTGTAAATACTAACAATGTGATAGTTTTCATTCTCATGGCAGAATCACCAAGCCTTCTTGCAATGTTATAAGGGTACAATATTGTCTTTAGGATTACTGTATAATAAGACTATCTACCAAGTCAGTTTATACTACTCTTTAAGTTTATAACTTTTTTGTACTTGTATTGGTTGTGGTATGTTATGTAAAGAGTTTGTCTTCTCTACATCTTCTCTTCTTCTTCTATTGTTACTGTTCTTTGTCCAACAATCTAAAGACAATACATTCTATTACAGCATGTCGAGTTCACAAGCAAACATATAGCATGTGGTAGATTCACATGTGAATAACACTTTGAGTGTCTCAAAGAACCCTTTTGATGAGAAGCCTGAGAAGTTGAATGGAATTAACTTCAAAAGATTTTGTTCAACTTGACAACCATGAATTTGGTAAACATCATTAGAGAAGGTGTTCCCAAGGCTACTGCAGATCCTCCTACAAGAGAGATGTTGTTGACCATTGAAGCTTGGACGTAATTTGATTTTCTTTGTAGGAACTATATTTTGAATTGTCTAGAAAACAACTTATATGATATTTACGCATATTATAAGACTGTAAAGGAAGTATGGGAAATGCTTGAGAAGAAATACAAAACAGAAGATACTGGAGCCATAAAGTTTGTAATTGGCAAATTTCTCAAGTACAACATGGTTGATACGAAAACTGTGATCAAACAAGTTGAAGAAATTCAAGTCCTTATTCATGAATTGCATGCAGAGGGATGTGCAATTACTGAGCAGTTTCAAGTTGGTTCTATTATAGAGAAGTTGCCACATTCATGGAGGGATTTCAAAGTTTACTTAAAACATAAGAGTCAAGAGATGTCAATGAAGTATTTGATCCTAAGGCTTCGAGTAGAAGAAGATCATAGAAAGGGAGACAGTGTTGATGGAGCAAGGGTCAATGTCATAGAAAGTGATCCTTCAACAAAGCAAAAATTCCAGAAATTCAAAGGCAAGAAAATCACAAAACTTAACAAACCAAAAGGCAAGAATTTCAAGAAAATTAAAGGGAATTGTTGGGTTTGTAGAAAGCCTGGACACAAGGCATAAGATTTTCGCCATCGCAAAGACTGTGAATGTTACTCAGATTTCAATCAAGCACATATAACGAGTTTGGAGGACAATTTACAGTTATCAGGATCAACCAATATGGTTTCAAATGTCAAGGGATGTTGGATTGACACTCGAGCAACTAAGCACATATGTGGTGACAAGAATTTGTTTTCTAGATACAAACAGATTAGTGATGGTGAAAAGCTCTATATGGGAAATTCTTCTGCTTCAAATGCTGAAGGAAAATGCAATATGATGTTAAAATTTACTTTTGGAAAAGTTGTGACTCTCACTTACCTCTTACATGTTCCTGAGATTAGGAAAAATTTGGTTTCAGGCCCTATACTTAGTAAGAAAGGGTTTAAACTTGTATTTGAATATGATAGGTTTATTTTACTAAGGTCGGGATGTTGGTGGGAAAAGGGTATTCGATCAAGGTTTTCTGTTTTCTAAAATTAATGTACTTGTTACTAATACTATTAATAATAATAAGAACACTTCTGCTTATATTGTTGATTCTTTTGATTTATGACATGTTAGGTTAGGATATGTTAACAATAGGAGTATATATAGAATGGTAATCTAAATTTACTACCAAAGTTTGATGTTAACATGCATAATAAATGTGATGTATGCACTGAATCTAAGTTTGCTAGACAAAGTTTTAAATATGTTCAAGAGAGGTCACATGAATTACTTAGTTTGATTCATAGTGATCTTTGTTACTATAAAACTATACCTATATGTGGTGGTAAAAACTATTTCATAACCTTTATAGATGATTGTAGTAAATAGTACTATGTTTATTTACTTCATAACAAAGATGAAACATTGAATATGTTTAGGACATATAAAGCTGAAGTTGAGAATCAATTGGAAGAGAAAATTAAAATAATAAGATCCGATAGAGGTGGTGAAAATGAGTCCACTACATTTTTGAATTTTTGTACTAACAGATGAAACTATCAAACAACAACTTTATACAATTGACAACAAAAATGTTGTAACAGAGAGAAAAAATAGAACTCTAAAGGACATGATAAATTCTATGTTGAATAGTTAAGGGCTTCCACATAATTTGTGGGGTAAAGCACTGCTTACTGCAAACTTTATTTTAAATAGAATTCATTTTAAGAATTCCAATAAATCTCCTTTTGAACTATGGAAAGGAAGGATACTATCTTATAAATTGATCAAAGTGTGGGGTTGTTTAGCAAAAGTACTTATTCCATTGCCTAAAAGAACAAAACTTAGTCCTAAAACAATTGATTGTGTATTTATTGGTCTTGCAAATGCTAGTGTTGTATATAGATTTCTAGTTTATAAATCATAAGTGCATGACATACATGTAAATACAATTTTAGAATCTATTGATGTTGAATTCTTTGAAGATGTTTTTCCTTACAAGGAAAGTCGAATGAGTGCTATGAATAGGAGAACTCGTGATGAATCATCTACTTCAAAGGTTCAAGAACAAGATATAGAAGAGGAAGTAGAATTAAAAAACCAAAGAATTTTGGTTCTGACTTTATAAGTTTCATGACCATAGGAGAACCAAAAACTTACAAAGAAGTAGTGACTTCACCTGAGACACCTTTATGGAAGGAAACTATTAATAGTAAAGTTGAATCCATTTTACAAAACCATAGGTGGGAATTGGTTAATTTACCACCCGGAAATAAGCCAATAGGTTATAAGTGGATTTTTGAAAGAAAGCTTAAAGCCAATGACTCCATTGACAAGTATAAGGCTAGGATGGTAGCTAAAGGGTATAGTTAAAAGGAGGGGTTAGATTATTTTGACACCTATTCTCCTGTGTCTAGAATAACATCTATAAGGATGCTTATTGTAATAGCTTCTTTGAATAATATGGACATATATCAAATGGATGTGAAAACAACTTTTCTAAATTGAGAGTTGGATAACGAGATATATATGGAACAACCAGAAGGATTTGTGGTTCAAGATCAAGAAAATAAGGTTTGTAAATTAGTTAAGTCTTTATATGGATTGAAGCAAGCCCCAAAACAGTGACATGAGAAATTTCATCAGACAATGTTGTCACTTGGATTTAAGATCAATAAGTGTAACAAATGTGTATACATAAAGAAATATGCTAACTCATGTGTATTTGTTTGTCTTTATGCTAACGATATGCTTATAATGGGAAACAGTAATAATGTAATTATGTCCACCAAGAAGTTATTAAGCTCCATGTTTAATATGAAAGACTTAGGTCTAGCTATGTAATTTTGGGAGTTCAAATAAAAAAGAATAATGAAGGATACATACTTACGCAATCCCATTATGTTGCGAAATTTTTAAATAAATATAGTCAATCAAATTGCAAGGTTGCAGTAACACCATTTGATGCAAATTGCAAATTAAAGAAGAATATTGGAGATGCAATATCACAATTACAATATTCACAAGTTATATATAGCTTGATGTACTTAATGAACGCCACTAGGCCAGATATTGCTTATTTAGTAAGTAGGCTTAGTAGATATACAAGTAATCTTGGGAAAGACCATTGGGAAGCTTTTGTTAGAGTGTTAAGGTATCTCAAGTATACCATAACTTATGGATTACATTATACAAGATATCCACTAGTACTTGAATGCTATAGTGATGCTAATTGGATTTCCGATAATATAGAAACTAAATCAACTAGTGGATATGTATTTACCTTGGGTGGTGCTGTTGTTTCTTGGAAGTCTTCTAAACAAAGGTGTATAACACGTTCAACTATGGAGTCTGAATTTATAGCACTAGATAAAGTTGCTAAGGAGGCAGAGTGGCTAAAAAATTTTTTAGAAGACATTCTTGTATGGCCTAAGCCTATAACAACTATATGCATACATTGTGATAGTATGGCAGCACAAGCTAGAGCCAAAAATAACATTTATAATGGAAAGTCAAGACACATTAGGCATAGGCACAATACTATTAAACAGTTGCTTTCTAGTGGAGTAATATCGATACAATGTATAAAGTCACAGGAAAACTTAGTTGATCCTTTGACAAAGGGCCTACCTAGAGAGCAAGTTAAGTATACATCGAGGGAAATGGGATTAAAGCCATTTGAATGAATGATACTAGGCGGAAACCTAACCTAGTTGGTTTTAGGTTCAATAGGAAAACTAGTTTAGTAAAACTCAAGTAGTGAAACACATATTTTACTCATTCCTAAGCCGTTTAAGTTATTTGTTAGTGTGTAGGTTATGTATAACATTTAATGACAATGATATCTTTATGAAAAGGTGAGCTTAAACAGAAAGCTTTAATCCTTGTCACCTATATGATAGTAATGTGGGGTCGCATTTATGAGAATTGAATGACAAAAATTCTCTAGAGCTATCATGAATAACCGAAATATGTTCAAGACCAAAATGAACATAAACAAATAAACTCGAGTAATTTTAAGTTATGGTGTGTGTGATACATATTGTTTAGGTTTACTATAATAAGGTGAATAGTTCAAGATCTATATATTCATTGTGTCACCGAGTAGATCCAATGTGTAACACTAAGGTAAGTATAAGTCCAAAAGACACTTTTCTTGAAGCACAACATTTCTGTTTCCTCTCTATGCATTGCATAGTTTTATTTATAAATTTAAATTGTACTTTTGTTTAAAAATGTGGGGTAATGTTAGAAGTTTTAAAACCAAAAGTTTCAAAGTCCCACATTGATTGTAGAAGTGTTTGTATAACACTTTATAAGAATGGAGGTTTTATTTACTATTGATGAGAATTGGAGGCCCACTAGTGATGGGTGAGTTTCTTCTCCATGGGCTCCCCTTGGTGGGCCTACCCAATATATTATAAAATATATAATATATTAATAAATCAAAAGATGGGTCTTGGGTCTTGCCCCGTGGGCTTTAAAATAAAAATATATTTTATTTTTTGTTTTTGTTTTATGAAATGTTGTATCTTTTAGTGAAAAGTTGTAACTCTTGTATAATGTTGCAATTGTTGAAAACGTTTTTTGAAAGGGTTCATCTTTCTAAAAGGTTGCACCCTTTCATAAATGTTTCATACTAATTTGTAAATATTAATTTTAGATTTCTTTTACAAACGTGTTGAATTTATGTACAAAAACAGTGCATTCACTTAAGGGAGAGGAAAAATACTAAAGAGTTTGCATGAGTTGAAGTTTCCTGTACAAATACTTCAACAATAGATAATTTCATCCTGAGAGGCAATTACCTGAAGTCTTCTTGCATAAGAGAAGTGATGCAATATTGTCTTTAGGACATTGCATATTGCAAGACTCTATCTACCAAGTCAATTTATACTACTCTTTAAGTTTATAACTTCTCAGTACTTGTATTGGTTGTGGTGTGTTATGTAAAGAGTTTGTCTTCTCTACATTTCTCTTCTTCTTCTATTGTTACTATTCTTTGTCCAACAGAGAGAAGGGTCAGCTCTGCTCATGAGTAAGTAATATTCTATGAACTGAATACAAGGATAGATCTTCTCCTCTTGTGGTGAGAGAAGCAACAATAGAATTATATTGCCAAGACCTCCAAGAATCTGAAGGATATGGTCTTGGTCTTTCTCAGCTTCACCAATTGCTGCCAAATTGTTAGTAATAGATTTCATACGCAGAAGATACTGCATCATGGTATCACTATCTTTCTTGGCTGTTTGGAATTCAAGGCGAAGTTGCATAATCCTAGCTTTAGAAGGTGCAGAGAAAATCTTGTGAAGGGCTTGCCATGCCTCATGAGATGTTTGATAACCAATGATCTGGCTCATAATTTCTAGCAGGAGAGTGAAGTAAATCCAATTGAGAATCAAGTGATCATGGCGTCTCCGGTGGATGAAATCTAGGTTTGATTCACCAGTGGGAAGCTCCTTTGCAGGGCAACATGTGATCTTCAAATAGGGTTCAAAAAATCGGCCGAGTCCGGTACAACTCAGCCGAGTCGTAATCGACTCGGCCCTAACCGCATCGATACCGACACCAACTACGAGACGTTCATTGAATCGGTTGAAACTCGGTCTAACTCGGTAAAACTAGGCAACCCTACCGACCCGAGATGACTGTTGAAAGAAAAAATCGAATCCTCGCATTTAAGGAACCAAAAGTTGAAATTTTTTTCAATTTTAAGAGATTCCTCTGAAAAGCCAAAAGACCCGTGATCTAATTTGATATCACAACAAGAATACAAAAAATTTGAACAATTATTTGAACCCCTGCCCTGCAAAACCTAACAAAAGAACCGTTCTTCTTCTTGGATATGAGATTTTGACATCGAAATCTCAAGAAGAAATGAAGAACGGGAGAAGAGAAGGAAAGAAAACGACTGAAAGTTTGAAAGTATGAAACCTAACTCACCTCCTCAAGGCTCAGGCTCGCAGTCGCCGACCACCGTCCGTCGCTGCTTCCAACGGCCCAAAATCTCAAGCAAGGGCGTGGTTGAAGCTCAAGATCTCATCAAGACGTCACTTTCCTCCTCTTCTTCTTCCCAATTTAACGCCATAGGCCCCTACACCCCTTCCTTGGATAAATAATGAATATGTCTCGAATTAGGAACAAGGTTCCTCTTTTTGGGACAGGAAAGGGGTGAAACGACTTCGTTTCATCTATGTAGGACCGAAAACGATGTCGTTTCGTTGTTTATTATCATTTTTTTAAATACAAAATAAAACGACTTCGTTTTGCATAAGCTGTCACTAACCCAAACGACGTCGTTTTGGATAAGTGACAACTGATTCAAAACGACGCCGTTTTGGACCCTCGCAGTCCAAAACGACATTGTTTTGGTATATGCAGAATTTCAAAAAAAAAAAAAATTGAAGCCTTAAAACGACGTCGTTTTGGCTCTAAAAATGCCAAAATGACTTCGTTTTATCACAAGAAACTGTATTTAGCACATCTAAACCCTTCAACCCCCATTTTTGCCATGTTTCCAACCAAAAAATATATTTAGGAAAGTGTATTTACCAAATTTCTAATTAAGTTCAATATATAATATTATAAATAAAATAAGAATAATAAATTAACAAAATCATAAATCATATTTTTGTGAACAATATAAAATATTAAATATAAATATTATTTTATTTATTTTACCAAACATTAATAAGATTAATCTAAAATTAATAATTTATGAAAACAAGCATAAATAAGAATAATGGAAAATCTATTATGGAATACATATTTTTCATAAATAAGAATAATTAATCTACTTGTATTAATATTAAATGAATATGGTAATATATTATAAATAAAATAATAATAATAAATTAACAAAACCATAAATCATATTTTTGTGAACAATATAAAATACAAATAAAAATATTATTTTATTTATTTTACCAAACATAAATAAGATTAATTCAAAATTAATAATTTATGAAAAAAGCATAAATAAGAATAATTAATCTAATTGTATTAATATGGTAATATATTATAAATAAAATAAGAATAATAATTGTATTAATATTAAATTAATATGGTAAATTTATTAAAAATTAATTAAGGTGGGTTTGTATGGAAAATTCTTATACTTGTTCCGTTTAGCTTTTATTATTATATTAATTGATTTTTAATATTTATACCCTTTCTTTGTCAAAAATGCTCTATGTTCCCAATTTCCTTTCATTCCATATTTTTTTATTCTTATTATATTAAATATAATATATCTCATAAAAATAAAATATTATAATTTTTTAATAAATTATTTTATTAAAATATATTTTAATTACTATTATATATTAGAATATAAAAATAAAATAAAATAATTATAAAATAATTTTTTAATATAATGATATGACTAAATAATATTTGAATATGCCTTGGATTTAAGAAAAAAATCTTAAACCTGATAAAAATCCGATTATATTAAAACTATACCCGTCCCATTAGGGACAAATACAAGGTAGGGAAACCTGAAAAATCCCGCCCGACCCATCCCTAAAGAAGAACAAGAACTTCACTTTCACTAATGCCAGTTACTAAAATATTACCCATGCATATAAGAACAAAAGTGGAATAAAACTAGGTATAACCAGACCTTGCTGAGCTAAAACTAAACCAAAATTGCCCATTCACCTTATAGAAGCAGGCACAAGGAGCTTGGTTTATCCTGTAAACCCCTTTGTGTAATCTACGAACAGATCAATGATGTGAAGAAGGATCAACAAATCCCTCCTCTTCCTGTAAGATCCCATTCAAGAATGTATTATTTACATCAAGTTCATGCATGTATAAAGCCATTAGAATGTAGTATCTTTGGATTGCCCGCTGTGTGAGAGCTAATCCTTTTTTTTTTTTTTTTAATTTTTGAATAATGCATGTGTTAGAAACTTAATGGACCTATCTCTCTTCATTTTGGGCATGAGGCTCCAATAGTTTTATTTTTGGGCTCCTCAAAAGGTTTCATATCAATTGAATATTGTCCTCATTTAGGTTTTTTTTTTTTTTGATAACTAAACATTTTAATTATAATAAAATAAATTATTCTCACTTGAACTTGAACCCGAGACCTTTTCTCTTCCTATATCTTACCTATTTAAATATTAAATGCTTTATCATATGATCTAGACATAATAAATACTGTTTACACTTATTAATATTGTCCACACTTATTAATTTTTTTTTAAAGACACACTTATTAATTCATAATTATTTTTATCATTAACCGACTTTGGCTCACGTACACCTACCTACTGTCAGACACACTGTGTGCCTAGGGGGGGCACAAGCCTCTCTCTAACATTTTTTAAAAGAAGTTTCAATAAGGGGTTTGGAACCCAAATTGTGTATATGAAGAATTAACTTTTAACATTGTGCTGTATTTTTTAGGTGATAAATCCTCTCGAACTAAATACTCAATAATTGCCCCACTCAAGCCATTTTCTATAGTCGTAGCTGCACCCACCAACATGGTAATTATGTTCAAAACAATATATATATAGCATATATATATATATATATATATATATATATATATATATAAGGCACTAAAGCCTCTACTGTAATGACACTTTTAAAATTTTTGCTTGGAATCTTATTTGTCTTGAATATACTTACAAAAATTTAAACTAATTTCGCAAAAGCAACAATTTCCCATGACATAAATTCTCCCTTAAAATATAATAACATATCTTAAGCTAACATCTCCCAAAAAGATAAATTCTTCAAAGCTAATAATTTTAAAACATAACATTTTAGCAACATAAATTCTCCAAATGAAGTTTACAAACATTTAATTCCAAAACAACAAAATAGTCCAGCAATTGTAAGTCTTTCTAATAAAACACTAAGTCAAAAATTTTCAACCCTCATCCTTGCCTACCCCAACATCACTCATCGCCGATGTCTAAGGTACTTAAAAATAATCAATAAAAAAAATGAGAT
The DNA here is from genome assembly GCA_016808115.1 of Tetrastigma voinierianum. NCBI lineage: Eukaryota > Viridiplantae > Streptophyta > Magnoliopsida > Vitales > Vitaceae > Tetrastigma > Tetrastigma voinierianum. The sequence goes on from JAEQBH010001344.1 coordinate 794,947, forward strand.
AAAAGCCCAATAAATAATTTTAATACAGTTTCATGGATCAAGTACTTTAAAATTCTCAAAATTGGAGGTATAAAATATTTTTCTCCATTTCCTCAAAAATCCCATAAAATCCTTGAATACAAGAAAAAAAAGAGATAAATATATTTCAAACCAATGTTCATCATGTTTTATATTTCTCCAACAATTTCATATCATAGTCAAATCCATCAATCTTTCAAAAACATATACTCATGATTCTCAGAAATATTTGTTTAAATAAAATGTCAAATATTTTAACCCGTTGACAAGGGTCATTTTGTCAACTACTATAACCCATTGACTGAAGCTATATTTGTCAAGTTTATACCCATTGACCGGGGCCATATTTGTCAAGTTTATAACCATTGACAGGGGCCATATTTATCAAGTTTATACCCATTGACTGAGACTGTATTTGTCAAGTTTATATCCATTGACATGGGTCATATTTGTCAAGTTTATACCCATTGACAAGAGTCATATTTTTCAAGTTTATACCCATTGACAAGGTCCATATAAACCAAAATAAGATATTTCTTAACGTTTCTAATTTCACAAAAATACAAAAGTATATCTCCGTAACTTTCAATTTTTACCGTAAACATTCTCAAATATATTTTCCATATACAACATGTATTTGATCAATGCATATGATTTAAATAACTAGGAAATTCCAAAATTCATATTCACATATACTAGCAAAATATTTTGTTTTATAGGAAAGTTGCATTAATCTTCCTTACCCGGTATTCCAAGGTACTAGCAAAAACCAAGAAGCCTCAATGTAACGACAAGATGGCGCAATGGCGAGCACGACTAGTGCCTCAAGGTGCGCCCACGCGGCGCATAAATAAGTACGTCGTATGCCCTAGGCGCCCGCTGCCGCATGCCTCGACCGCCCTAACCCTAGGCCCTGTCGCGACAAGGAAACCTTGTTGTAACATGAGGCCGATCATTCTCTATCGCGACACGAGGGGAACCCCTGTTGCGACCCAAGCTTAGCCCAATCCCATGTCCTATCACGACCTAGAAGATCGCCGGCGACACGAGGTCGAACAACCCTCGGCCAAAGAATAGGAGAATTCTTGTCACGCATCGGTGGACTGCGGGGCGGCTTGTCAGATAGAGGTTTTCGGTCGCCAATAGCCCGCCCCACATACTGGCCAAGGGCCAAGTCGCGGCTGAAATCTCATCGTGCACACATGCACGATCGCCATATGCGATCAGCCGTGCGCACCACATTCCCTGCTGCAGCGCGCGTAGCGCGCGGCTGCCACCCTATCATGACACGGAAAACCCTGTCGCGACGTAGGGCCCAAGGAACCTTGTCGCGACAGAAGACTCAACATGGGCAATAGCCCATTCTGGTCTCCTGAACCTCCAGTTTCCCTTTTCCTTTTCTTTTTCCTTTCATTTCCAAAGCAACCCAAATTCAACGTAATTTAGTCTTTTTATTACGAAGACAACAGGAAGCCTGGAAAACTTGCCAAAATGTACGATCATACAAACGAGTTTAATTACAACTCTTTGTTCCTTATAATACGTAAATCGGTTTCCTACCTAGAATTTATACATAAAAACAAGGCCATATCTCGTCTTTTCTTCACCACTAGGTCCTGATGCTCCATCCCCTACCTTCGCATTCGGAAATTTTTTCCCCACGATGGGGTGAGCAATGCCCAGTAGATGAATTTTCCTACAAGGGTTACTCCCCACCTAAATGCGCGTGTAATGGCACACAAACATCCATTCACATTCCATACAATTGCAATTCTTACATGGAATGACTTCATGTCATGCATGAGATGAGACTCCTCATGCCCATACCCCGATTCTTGACCGACTTCCTCACACATGCAACACTAAGTGTGAAAACCAGTCATTGGTGTTTCACCCAATGACTTGACTCATTGGATCGACCTCCAATATCCATTTTAATATTTTCAAATTCCGTGTGTTTATTTATTTAGGCTACGTCATTTTTCGAGGTCTCACAGTAGGATCGTTGTACGCCTTCCGACATTTTTACTAGTTTTCACCGTCGGTGATTATGTCTAACCGCATATAAATTTTGGTCTTTCACCCTAGTGGGATTCCACCCCAACTTGCTACGCCCAACACACGTGATCAATTATTAATTTCTGTTTTATACAACCGTGACTCTCGATCTTGGACGTTGTCCCATTTCCGAGCTCACCACACATTCACAAAGAATGTGAATTAACCACCGCCATGCACGCACACCCGATTCGACGTGATGCTACCGTGCATATGAATGCAATCATGCCAATTCATATATATAACTTTCATGATTTGTGAACAATTATTTTTCTACAATATAACTTCATATCATTCAAGCAATTCATGTTAACACATCAATCGAGCATGCATTAACATCATTTTTCACACAACAAATCATGTTATTCATCTTTTCTCAATAACACATAACACTACACACGGACCAACATGGGTTCGAAAATCAATCCTAGGACTGCCCATAATAGTCCCAAAATTTGTAGTCCCGAATCGTCAAAAGTAATCTGTAAATTCGGGCCCGATCGCTCAAAATGGGCCTCGTGAAAATTCACTCTTCGATCGCTCAAAGATAGTGTGACGCCCTATTTTTCGGGGGTCATTTTTTTTTTTTTCTTTTCATACAAGAGTTTAATGTACCACTCTTTTACATACCAAAATATATGAAACTACATTGTTCTTATATATTTTACAAAAATGTTTCTCAAGGCCACAACCTAGCCTTCTTCATACTCAAGGCCTCGAAGGAGCGCCGTCTTCTTGTGTACCTGAAAGGGGGTCCCACGACGGGGCAGCAAAGCCCGCAGCTGGATAACTCAAGGCAGTTACTCCCCACCTAAGTCAGCACGCACCTGTCGACAAACAACACACATTCAAGTAAAAAGACTACATGAATGTCATATGTCATGCATGAAATGTCATCATGCCCATGTCCCAAGTCACTCACCGACTCCCTCACACAAGGTAATGCGGAGTGTGAAAAACCAATCGTCATTTTGTTCCAGCAATGACCATTTTTGAAAATGAAAGTTTTTGTTTTTAAAAATTTGTAACCCATTGGAAAAACATCCAATGTTCATTTGATTTGATCAAATTTCGTGTGTTTATGCATTGTGGGCCACGGATTTTCGGGATTACACCGCCGGATGCCGCGCACCTTTCTGACACTTTTGACGAGCTTTCACCGCCGGTGATCATGTCTAATCTCAATAAATTTGGGTCTTTCACCCTTGGGGGGGATCTACCCCATCTTGCTATGCCCAACACACGTATATTTATTTTCATTTCTTTCAAAACCGTGCGACACATTTTGGACGTTGTCCCATGTTACCGATCACACGATCGAACACAAAACATAGTGTCGATCAACCATGTACCTACGACATACTATCGAACACCAAACACAGTGTCGATCTCTACCATGCACTCACACCCATGTCATGTGCTGTCCTGGTGCATAATGCAATGCAATCATGCCATTGCCTATCCATAACATGTTATACGTATAATGAGTGCTATATGTGCATTTAACTAATGCATAATACATGCATCATTAAGGAACTTATATCAACAGCATGCAAAATTCCAGGTATTTTTTTACTCATGTGTAAACATACCATGCAAGCACAAGTATATAATTTCCATACACTTACGCTAATATATATATATATATATATATATATATATATATATATATATATATATATATATATATATATATATATACATCATATCAAACCTATTAGCATTCATCAATCCATGACTAAACCATAATGTCATACATCCTTTCCTTAGCTAACTCATGGCAATTCCTACCCATTACAATAAATTACAACATGCCATACAATGGTCATGTTAAAACCTTACTATTTACTTTGACACAACCAAGCAATCTGCATACTAGGTTCAAAAAATAAATTTCATCAAGGTTATGATCCCCTACTGCCCTTCACAGGCACATGGCTGGAATCTTGACTCAATGGTCTTTCCATAAAGTCCAAGAACACCCAAAACAGAGTTTGGACGAAGAATTTATGGCCTTCCGAAGTTGGAGGTCACTCGTAGTTAAACCCAGCCAAGCTGACCTGACTTGCTGAGCTGACCTGACCTGCCAGACCTTGGCCTAACCTCCACTGTCCTCCTTAGGAATATGAATGGAATCTTGACTCAATGGTCTTTCCATAGAGTCCAAGAACACCTAAAACGAGTTCAGACGTAAGAAGATGACCTTCCAAAGTTGGAGGTCACACTTAGTCACACTTCGACCGAGTCGACCCCGGAACTCACCGAGGTGTCCTGGACCGTCCGAGCTCAGATGACGGTCCGAGTCTTACCATTATCCTCTTCAGGCACATGAATGGATTCTTGACTCAATGGGATTTCCATAGAGTCCAAGAACACCCAAAACGGAGGCCGGACAAAGAAGTTATGACCTTCGAAGTCGATGTCACATCGAGTCAAACCAGCTGAGCCGAGCCGATCAGCCGAGAGCCGAGCCGACTCCCGGCGAGGTGCACTCAGCTGAGGTGTATCAGCCGAGGTGCACCAGCCGGGAGTGTGCACCGACCGAGGTGTATCGGGCTGAGGCAATCGACCTGAGGTGCACCGACCGAGGTGTATTAGCCAAGGTGCACCGACCGAGGTGCAATCGACCGAGGTGCATTACCGAGGTGCACCGATCAGGTGTATTGGCCGAGGTGCACCGACTGAAAAGTAATCGGCTGAGGTGTATTGGTTGAGGTGCACTGACTGAGGTGTATTAGCTGAGGTGCATTGACTGAGGTGCACTAGCTGAAGTAAAAGGGTCATAACTTAGGCTACAGAGGTCTGAATTGAGAAATTCAAAAGCCTAACATCAAGTTCATTGACGTGGCTACAATTTATCAGAAGGAATCACTACCAAATTCCCTTTCTTTCTGTTGACTAGACCAAAGAACACATACAAATTTACGACATTATTACCAAGGACTATTGTCTAGTCCCCGGCAACGGCGCCATAAAACTTATTGACTAAACCCAAACATCTTCTAGAGTAAATCATTTTCAATATTTGTTTTGGCCTAATATACTGCAAGTGCACAGGTCGACAAGTAATAAATTTGATTTAAGTCCAGATATCGATCCCACAGAGATCTCAAGAATTCTAGATCAACTACCTCGACTACCAAGCCCATACTATTTGACTATAAAATGACATTGTGTTCCAAAATTTTGCCAGTCGTAAATTATACAAGTATATAATAAAAGAATGAAGAATCGAATAAACTGGAATCTAAAGAATAATGAATAACGATAGTTAAGAAAATAAATGAAACTGCAATTATCGCTTAGAGTACACATTAAGATCACGTTATTGTGAAGCATCAATTCCCCGCGAGCACACTTAATTTTTGCTTGTGTATTTCAAAGTTTTAAAATCAGTCTAAGGCATTTAGTAAGATACCGGATCTTCCACACTCCACATTTCATCATCTAATTTTACCGATCCTCTCGGTATCACAAGTGGAATGAGATAACTACTTTTAATGTGGACTTCCTAATTTCCGGTATTTTTCTTTACAATATCATACCCATTTTATGGATCAGGAACCTTAGCTCCCAAGTTATCTACAAGCAAGGATATACAACTTCCAAAGTTACTCTTCCTCAAAATTAATAGATCACCCTCCCTCTCGATTAGATCTCAATGAACACTGGATCGGGCTTCTACTCATTCGACCATGTGAACTTCTTCGTTTGTTTAAATTGATAACTCATTCAACTCATTCTGATTTCAAGTGAGAAGAGGATTTATCACAACTTACAAAGCTCATTAGATCCTAATAGCAGGTTAATATACTTTCAAAGAAATGTTCATAACTCACAGGATCACATCTCCGTGTCACTCGCAGGACCTCCTTGAAATCGTGAGCAACAAAACAATTCTTACTAATGTGGTATAAGAAACTCGATATTCAGACAAAAACATTAAACCCATAACCAAAGTAAATTCATAAACTAAATTGCACTGGCTGGAAACAAGTACAGAAAGATAATTTCTGGAGCAATAGCCTTCACTTAATGGAAGTCAATCTTCAATTACCGAATTACACACTACAAAGATTCCTCGATCATAAGAATAACTCGCATTATGAAACCGAGGAGCCGAATTCCGAATTTGTCTGAACTTCAAACATTCCAGGTAGTAATTTGAAAAGAATTGAATTCTGCATTCAGCTTCTGCTCAAAACGATAACATCCAGTTCCAGAAAATAAAACGAAAACTAAAACGATAAATCTAATCTAATCTCTAACTATCAATATTGAAGAAAAGAAAAGAAAAGAAAAGAAAATAAAAGAAAAATAAAGAAAATGAGCCTTCAAATTTCAATACCTGCATCTTCTAGTTTGTGTCGCTAAGTTGTTGTTATGAGTCGGGGTAGTCACAGATTTATAGGTTTCGCCAAGCCCTAATCCCAATGCAATTTTGTGGATTTCAAGTGGATCGCCCATGTTAATGTTCAGGTCGCGACTTCAAATCCCTTGTCGCGACATCATCCATGTCGCGACATCAATCTCACGTCGCGACATCAACCCACGTCTTCTGCAGGCTTCAAATGGTTGCTCCGGATGTCGCGACATCAATCTCTTGTCGCAACATCAACTAAATGGACCGCGTATTTTCCAATCGGATAATATCGCTCGATGTCGCACCGGTCCCTTGTCGCGACATCACTTTATACCTTGCGCTTCAATAGGTTCTCCCGATGTCGCTGATCGATGTCTTGTCGCTACATCACCAATTCTTCCTCGTGAGCTTTTAATCGAACGCTCATGATGTCCCGACCTCAATCTCTTCGTGATGATCATCCATGTCGCGACATCGACCATCGGGCCGCGACACTGTTAAGCTCTTCGCAGCCTTCAACCGATAACGGATGTCTACATCGATCCTCTGTCGCTGACATCACTTCATGCCTTGCGTGTTTCAATCGATGGTTCCCGATGTCGCGACATCAATCTTTGGTCGCCATAATGTACCATGTTCTGTAACTTCTAACCGGAAGTTTTCCGATGTTGGCAATATTAGTGCCTTATTATCGGACATCAACCGATCACCGCGATGCTTCAATCTTCAAGGCTACTCGCTTTTCAACTGTTGTTTCGATGTCGCGTGGATACATCAATTTTGTCAATACAACATTTTTCTGCGGTTTGCAAATTTCACCAACCTGGGTCGCCGCTATTGTCAGCGACATTAATCTCTCGTCGCGACATCGCCTTAAGGAACTTATGTTTCCACCGATTGCTTCGTGTCGCAGACATCAATCTCATGTCGCGACACGCCTATGGCTCGAGTTTTCACTTGATGAGTTCCGCTGGCCGCGACATCACCCCTTTGTCGCGACATCACTCTATACTCCATTCGTGTCTCAATCAGCATTCTCGATGTCAGCGACATCAATCTCTTATCGCGACATCACTTTATGGCTCGTGCCTTTGACCGGTGTTCCTTTAGGTCGCCACCTCGCCTTGCCACCAATTTCAATCGATGTCTTGGGGATGTCAGCGATATCAACTTAAGTCTTCGTCAATCTTCAGTCGGATCCCCGCCGCGACTCGCATTAAAATTCCTTCAATTTTCCCCATGTCACAATTTCATAATCGGATCGGTATAACCCCAAAATCGCAACATTAATTCAACCGCTTGCTTTCTATTTCGTCTGCATTTTCTCGTATTTTTACTCCGCCACCACAGATTTTCTTCTTTCTTTTATACTCCCTACAAATAACAAATTTGGTGAGTTTCTTAATATTTCTGCATCTCAATTATTCCTTTTTTCATTAAAATCAAACAGAAAAATGGACTAAAAATAGATGACTTTTAAGCTCATCAAACTCCCCCAAACTTAAAATTTTGCTTCATTCAAGTAAAGAAAATAAAGATTTTGTTTATTCTCAAACAAAATAAAAGAAAATTTTTTAAGGACATTTTTCTTGATTTGTTCTCAAGTAGCTGGCATTCACCTTAATTGAAATACAATGTATGCATTATTTTGCACATCTAGCTTCAAGTCCAGCCTAAGGTTAGTTTCACTCTTCATAGTATACAAAACTAAACTGTTGAATGAGCTACAAAGCAATATAATCATTAGATCCTGTTGAAAATAAATTGTTTTCCTTCTCATCTTCATATCGGGAGTCACTTAACTCCCTAAAGTCCTATAGTTTTGGATTGTTTCCATATTTCCAAATTCCATAAGTTTGTTTTTCATATTGATCTCCCACTAATGTAGGTGATTCAGCCTTCAAGACTAATCGTCTTTTGGGCTTATATTGTTAGTTTCGTAACGGGGCAGGTGGATGGAAGGACTTAAAGTTAAGATTACCTCAACCTTTCTTTCTCTTTCCGTCCTTCTTTCAGAGTCTCCCACAAACTCCCTAAACTTTCATGTTTGGGCCATCTCTTTGATTTCTTCCAATCTCGTAACCGTACGCCGATTTCTCACTTGTAATTCCACCAGGAAATTCCTTTGTTTGTCACCATTCGTGATAGTGCTATTTTAACTTTTAGCTTAACACTCTTAGCTAACTTTGGGTTAGTAGCTCCCATACCGTATATATTAGGTACTAGGTGCTGAAACACCCTCTAAGAACTTAATTGTTCAAGAGAGTTAGCCACAAGATAAAACTTATCCCTATAATCGTTCTTTTCTATTGCATTTTCTCGCTTTTTTGTTTTTTTTTCTTTTCATTCCTTGAGTTCCTCAAAACATATACTCCCCAAATCCTTCATTTCTTTCTTCCTCCTGAATTCCTTGCAATCATAGGTTCTTAACAAGGATTGATTCGGGATGAGTTTCGTTTCATTGGTTTATTTTTGAAAATAAGCTTGTCGCCCAATTTCGAACTAAAGTGATATGCATCAAGATATGAATAGGATGGCTAGAATGGCTCAAACTATCCAAGAATGGCCTCAGATCATCTCTGTCGCCTGTATCACCTAGGATTTCTGCCTCAATCAATAATCTAACAAATTTAGAATTCGGATTGAACAATATGACTAACTATAAGGAGTACTCGACTCATTTTGTTGATGAGTAGTTAAATTAATTACATTCAATGTGTTCCTCGACTTATTTGTCTATACCACAAACTCAAAAAATACGTTTTGTTCCTTTCTTTATTGTATTACTTTCCTCTATTCTCGACTTATCATTAGGACTTAAGTAACTTTTACACCTGTGTTTCAATTAAACCTGTATTCATTTCTACCTTTATTCCCAATTTTCCGCATTTCACTTATATTCCTAATCTAACTCAAGCCTATCCAATCTCAAATTTCATGACCTCTCGCTTATTCGTGGAACTAATTTCTACTTTAATTTCCTAATCATTCAACCACAAAGCAAATACAACATTGAACAAACAAATTCAAAATAGCACGACACAACAATTCAATTCAAGTTTCTTATTTTATTTCCATTCAATTGCAACAACTGGATATAATTCAAATGGGAATAAGAGGGTAAAGAAGGTTAGCAGAGAAGGTCTATTTTTTTTCTTTTGAAATAGCCGTGAGCAAAGATGTTGGGATCAGTCCAGCGGTACCTAAATGATGGGAATTCGTGAATTTTCAATTCTTCTTCTTTCCTTTCTCTCAAGCTTCTCCATTTGTTCTCTTCAATGAAAATCTCATTAGAGATCAACCTTGCTCAACTCATCCTACCTCTTCCCCAAACCATTCATTGTATTCTCCATTTCAGTCATGACTCCTAAAAATTTGAGAGATTATTAATCAGATCTAATTTCTATCATTCTTTTCGCCTTATGGATTCAAGATCCTTTTTTGCTTCTGTCTCTTATCATCCACTTTATGTTCAAAATCCTTCAGAGACTCTGTATAAGAACTTGAAGCCCTTGATTTGCTCCCCAAATTTAGCTTCTTGCTCAGATTCTTTTCTTTATCAATGTTAGGAGTCGAATCACGCTCAAACTGACTTGTTATAAAAAAGCTTCATGCATTTAGTTTGAGTTTCTCGTATCAGACAGATCTCTTTCTTTCATTTCTTCTTAAATTCCTCCTTGTCAGCTTCAAAATTTTTCTCATCCTGCTCCTCTCTTTTGTTCACTTCTTCTCCCCTTTACCGTTGTCTCTCTCTTCTTTGTAGCCTCAATCCCATGCTCCTTTTCTTTTCCTCGTTTAGCTCTTCCCTCCCACCGCCGGCCCTTCTTTTCAATTCTTTTCATAAATGCCTTCTCGACTCCCCACAGTTCCACTCTTTCTCGTTTTTCATCCATTCTATTTTGCATGGCATCAGAGCTCAGATCGAATCGTTCCTCTTGTGCTCCCTTGAGCTTTCTCCTTGTTGGAAATTTCGTTCGCACAGAGGAGAACTCGGGCTAAGGGAATGGAGAAGTCTATTACCGCTTCTTCCCCGCCTTCTTCATTGTCTGCAAAAATGAAATAATTGTTGTTAGGTGAGTTTTCTGGTTGCTCTGCTCTTTGATCAGCAACCCTCTGAGTCTCCTTTTCTGGTCTTCCCGCTTGGGCTTCATCTCTTTTCTCTACCAGCACCCCCTTTTTCTTCTAGTTTCGGGTCCTTTCATAACTCCCCGTCAAGGAGTGGTGAAGCCTGGGCATTTCTTCTTCTCGATTCCCATATCTCAATCTCAAATTTCTTCAAACATAGAACAGTGATTGTTGCTGGGTGAGGAATAAGACCTCTTACCAGTGCTGTATACCCTGATTTTTGGTGTGCGCAGAGACTCTCCCACTCTCTCTGCTCTATCATCTCCTTGAAAGGCATAACAGGATTTTTGAATCTCCTCTCTGCGACAAACCCCTTGTTAGCATAATATTTTTTCCAATGGGAGTACGCTTCGTCTGACACGAAATCTTCTACTTCTTCTTCTTCTATCATCTTTCCCTTTCCCTTTTCGCTCTTTCTTGAGAAGGTTTGAGCTTCCGTGTTTCCTGATGGCACCCTCTCCCGCTTGTTCTTCCCGACCTAATCTCATCCAACCTGCTCTTCTCGCGAGCTTCTTCCGGTTGTTCATGTTCCTCATAATCTCGTTTCAGTTAGGGACTAGAGTGGGAATTTCAGCCATTGGAAACGGAAGAAAGCTTTTTAGAAGGTTTGAAAGCTGTGGTTTTCGGGTTGAGATTCAGAAGGAGGAAGGTGAATGCTTATGTGGTTCGAGAACAGAAAGTTTCCAACGCTGCAATTCAATCAATGCTCATGGCTAATTATCGCTTCATTAAGAACACGTCGCACTCACCTTCGCCTTTTATTTGAGATCATTGAATTTAGGGCTTTTTAAAGTGAGTGAGTGGCACCTGTCCCTCTTTATGTCGCGACATACTAAGTTTGTCGCGACATAACTAGGTTTTCTAGGAATTGTTTGATTTTCATGTTGCGACATCTATTTTTTTTTCATTTTGAAACTTAATTTTCACATACTTCACAAAGGGTGTCGCGACATTTACCTTCTTCCTTCAATACTCACCAGTTGCCCTTTCAAAATAGGTCACGACATCAATGTTTTGTCGCGACATCACTTATGTCGCGACATAACCTTTCTGTCGCGACCTAAGCCCTTAACTCAATGATCTCAAGAACCTTTTTCTCTTATTGTTCCTAACCCTTTTAGACATTACTTCTGGCATCTCCAAGCAAAGATTTAACAAACAATTCAAGTATATCTACAGAATTGGGTTAGGGATAAAGTTACTCCCCTTTTCTCATGTTGTGACTTCTATGTTGCCGAATTGTTCCTAGATCGCTTTATTCACGTTTTGAAACTCCTCAAGGTGCTTATCGCAGAATATTCAAGAAAAAAATCCATCAACTACAATTGATTTCTAAAAATTAAATCTATCCTATAAAAACAAATTCGACCTAATTCTAAGCAACTAAAGAAAAATATTTCAAAACTTATAACTGTAATTAAACTATATTACTCCCATTAGCCGCTTCGCCTTTGAGTCCTTATTAGACTTTACGTTGTGGTACTTCTTCTTTTTCCTCAAGAACCAGTTGGAGTTCTTCATTTTCCTCTTCCCTGTTTAGATAATGCTTTAACCTCTGTCCATTGACCTTGAATTCTTCTCCAGAGATCAGTCCTCGTCACCGCTCCAAATGCAAGACTTCGACACCACCGTATGGCCCACTCCAATTGGATTTTAATTTCCAAAACAATTTCACTAGAATTAAACAGTTAACCCGTTCCCTTCTCCGAACTCTTTCAAAATTCCTCGATCATGCCATTTCTTTGTCTCTGTTTTGTATATTCTAGCATTATCATAGGCTTCATTTCTCGCTTCCAATCTGCATAGCTTGAGCAATCTTTCTTCCCTTGCGAAATTCTTTAAAATCTAAGTTTAACTCGATGGCCCACATTGCCTTGTATTCTAATTCAAGAGGTAGATGGACATGGTTTACCAAAACACTCAGAGGACATTCCAATGGGTTTAGAATGCAAATTCTTGCAACAAAGTGCATCATCAAGTTTGGAAGACTAATCCTTCCCGCTTGAGCTCACGCCTTTCAAGTATTCTTTTGATCTCCCCGCTGAAATTTCGTCATTCACTGTCCTGTGGATGATAAGCTAAACTCATTACATGCTCGATCCCATACCGCCATGAGTTTTGCAACATTTTGTTTGCAGTGGGTTCCCCATCACTAATGAGAATTCTGGTGTTCAAATTCACTAAAATATTCTTTTGCAAAGAAGAAACTCACAATTGTATTAGCATCATTCCGGGATGTTACTCCGCTTCCACTCCATTTGAAACGACCATCAAGCAGCGTATGTATAGGTTTCAAATGACGTGTGGGAAGGGTCCCAGCAAAATCTATTCCCCATACATCAAAATTTGTATCATAATACCTTTGAGGCACACCTCAGTCATTGATATTTCCTAATCTTTTGGCATCTATCACACAATTTAACCCACTCAAAGACAATCTCCAAGCATAAATAAATCCTGATCGAGTATCTCGCGGTCGCTCTTTCTCCGTAAAAATGTCCCCCATATGGGCGTATGCATTATCTATTTGGTATGTTATTTTGTTCACTCTTCTCAAATATCTTCTTTACATTATGTCGCACCTCTCTCAATAATAAGGTCATCCTCAAATATAATAATTCGCCTGAAGTTTCCTTTCCTATGGTAGATGAATCTGGCTAGCATTACTCCACAAGCTTATAATTCACAATATCGCAGATACCACAGTTGAAGGAAACCTTAAACAATTGCTCATCCGGGAAGTCTCTCCCTCGTTTAACATCACATTTTCCTCTTCATCATCATTTTACTGACAAGATCAACCATCACATCGTCACATATCTTTTATCCTTGATTTCCAAATCAAACTCAGCAACAAGAAGACCCAATCTTATCAATCATCAGCTTCTTTTTTACATCAAGTATTTGATTGCTGTGCATGATCGCAGAATTACCACATGAGATCCTAAAATGTACTCGCTCTAAATTTTCACAAGCAAATACTATGGCTAAGATCTCCTTTTCAATACTGAGTAGTTCTCAGGTCACTGAATAATGATTATACAGTATGATGCACTCAATACTTTCTTTGCCCAACACACCCAGAAAATCATCACACTAATATTATTTCAAACTCGATCCATTCCGTGCGCCACATAGTGGTTGTATCAACTGATTCTGATTTTTCAAAAGCATCCATAGAGTCATCAAAATTGAACCTCAGATCTTTCCAAGAATCGCATAGTGGTCCGCTATTTTTGAAAAGTCTTTGATGAATCTCCTGTGAACTAAAGATGCCTGCAGTTTTTACCCCTTTTACCGTGTAGGTGGTGCAAGAGTCTTGATAATGGATACCTTGACCGGTCAACTTCTAGTCCGAGCGTAAATTTTATGCCCAAGAACAATACCTTCACCATAAAATGACATTTTTCCTGCATCTGCTAATGCTTGTCTTGGCATCTTTTGAAGTAATCGCTTTCCAGATTGTTTAAACATTGATCAAAGTCGATTCACACACACAAGAAATCATCCATGAAAATTTCCATCACTCTTCAACCAAATCTATGAATATAGACATCATACACCTGAATAACAGATAGACAGATAGCCCAAACAGATCTTCTAGCGCGCAAAGGTTATATGGCATGTGAATGTGGTCTTCTTGATCCTGCAGAATATAAATCTGATTATATCCCGAGTACCATCCAAACAAAAGTGAGGTGTCCACACCGTCTCAAATGATCCCGACTCAACAAAAAGTGGAAATGATCTTTTCTCTCGGTGGTCGTGTTCAAATTTCCAATCATCACTCCCTCCATCCTTACATTGTTCTATGTTGAACTAAATAAATTCATTTTTCCCACAAGTGATCATAAGAAACCCCTTTCTTTGAACTATGGACCTGGCTCACCCAAGACTGTCTAAATAGTACAGATAAAAACCAAACATTCACACTTGAGTACCTCCTTTCTCGACTACTTCCTTCACTAGATTCAAATTTCCTTTGCGTTCCACAGATGGTTTTGAAGTCTCTTCTAGTAGAATCTTATGCATGCAAATTGATGACCGATACCTTCAAATTTCAATGACCAAGCTAGTGATTCCTTATGCTTCCTTAATATTTTCAAGAATCTTGTTCCTCATCATCATCACCAGTCTCGCTGAATGATCACTGCTTTTTTGGCAATTTTAAGTAAGCATACTTTAAAATGACATGGCAACTCTTTCAAAACTAGTTCTTCGAGACCGGTTTCTTGATGAATTTCCTTTTCAATATTTTCCCATTATCGCTTCTGCTATTTCAAGCTCAACACGCTTTTATAGAATGAAATCACGATAAATCTGCATCAGACATACCTCTGATATCGAATTCATCTCTTTTCATTGATAAAATCGAGTGTTACAATCATTACACACGATTGTTATGACAAAATTAGCTAAGGTCAACTTTCCTTGTCTGCCTATATTTTTCTATACTTTTTATCAAGTTAAAAGCAAACGCTTTCTTCTTCTCCAACCTCAAGGTAAGAACTCCCTTTTGCATGTCAATCGTAGAGCAGCCTCCAAAAGAGTTAGGAATGGTCTTCCACAGCGTGGGTACTTGTGAATCTTTCTTCCATGTCTAGAATGATGAAGTCTAACGGGAAAAAACAAACTTTCCCAACAAAGGACTGCATATCTTTAATGACTCCCTTCAGTTTTACCATCGATTTGTCTACCATTTGAAGAGGTAATGTAGCCAGGGAAAGAAGCTCCCCCAAACTTAGCTCTTGGCAAATGCAAAGAGGCATCAAATTGATACTAGTTTCGAGTCACGAGAAGCCCCTGAATTCAATTCCTCCAACAATGCGTTAGAATCGGAGCAGTTCTCGGGTCTTTCATCTTATCAGTAGTTCTTTTCTGACACGCACTCAAGTGGCAAAGTGAGATCCACTATTCTTCCTCTATTATTCTTTCTTGCTCAAGATGTCCCTTCAGAATTTTGCATAGAGGGTACTGAGTTACCACTAAAGAAAAGGCATAATGATTTTGCTTGGAAAGTTTTCAAGAACTCATGCGAACTCGCCTTCCTCCATCTCGACTTCAGTTTATGAAATGGGACCGTTGTGCTGATCCTTGATGCTCTTCCTTTCTACTCTTTTCATTCTCCAAAGCACTCCTTCCCTTTCTGGGCTTTCTTCTTCTTTGCTGCTGTCATTTTTCTCTTTCATCTCTTCTAATTCCTTCCACTCCTGGGCCTGACTGCCCATGCAACTTGGGTTCTTCCTCAGGTCACTGGGAAGGCATCTTTCCTCCAAGCTTTGCGTGGTTAATGTCTCGCCCACTAGTCTCCAGCCCTTTCAGGATGCATTGGTGGTGTTTTGAAACAGAGAATTGGAAAAATAAGCCTTAATCTCTGTAAATTCTTTGTCATGAGATTAAAGGCTATTATCTCTATGAACTCATCTCAGCCAAAAAAGACGTCTCCTCTCACCTTTCATATTCATTTCTGCTCATTTCCTTGCCGCCGAACTTATGGCCGTTGGATAACTCTGGAGTGGCTCGTCCATGCCTGGGCCTAGTGAAGCCCCTCCACCATAAGAGAATTCTCATGGTTCCTCACAAATAAGCATAATGTGCCATGTGTTAGTATCAGTTTAAATATGGTAGTTTCTTGCTCACCCAAATAATTAACCTCTTCAGCATCATAGAATTGTTCTTCAGCCACTCTCTCAGTACTTCCCTTCAATAATTCTCTTCAATTGTCTTATTTACGAAAGTAAAGGTGTGTCTTTCTTTCGGTCATTCAACCTCGCGGCATAATGGCATCCAACTCGCCTCACGGTCACATTCGCTTCGCCTCCATGATCCCCTTCTTCACATTTTGAAAGCCTGTAAGAGCTATATGTTATACGGCTGTGTCTTCAATCGCCTTTTACCTCTTCAAGACTTTTTCGCTTGAATGCTCCACAAAGATGAAGCATCAATGATCCCTTTGATATATCATTCGCTGCAATGATATACAATGTCCATCCGAGTCTTCAGATCTATCCCATGCATCGGACATCTTCCTCAAAGAACCGCTTAATCTTTCCCAAGCTACATACGTGCTTTCATCCCAAGTGGAACACAATGATTCTCTTTCCTCGTATGAGGGCTTCGGGGAAAGAATCTACCTAAGTAGCTCTACTAACTCCTCCCATCACGCAACCATGCAAGGATTCATACCATGTAGCCTGTATCTCTTAGAGTAATGGAATAGATGCAAATTTGATGACTTCTGGTTCACCCCATTCAACTTCTAATCAGATAGCCATCCCGAGAAATCTTCCTGTGCCTGCCTGGGGCTCACGGATGACTAGAACCGATGTTTGCTGACCATTGTAATCGGGTACGTTTCAGCCAAAATTAAGATCAACCGCAGCCGTCCGATTGCCGAGTATTCATCCTGATAATTGGTCTCCGGGTCTCCACTGTATCAAACATTAGAGTAGTCTCAGCCTTCTATATATACCTCATCCCGATCCCGCTTTCATCCGCTATGGTCAGAAGCTTTTCGCCTCTTTATCTTTTCTCTCTCAAGTCGAAGGCCCTCTCTAATTCGTGGTCTGGAACTGACTGTCTGCTTTCCTATGCATTAAATTCTGTCCAAATCAAACACACTTACATTACTTAGATTTGGGTTTGGTCAACAAATATTTTCAATATGGTTTGTTAAAGGTTAGTGGCTAAAAATAATCCACGCTTAAATCTTATTTTACTTTTAAACTAAATTAGTAATTCTTTTTCGTCCGAATATCGACGATCGAATTCTTTCGATCCCCGGCAACGACGCCATAAAACTTGTTGACTAGACCAAAGAACACATACAAATTTATGACATTATTACCAAGGACCATTGGCTCAGTCCCCTAAGAACGACGCCCCATAAAAACTTATTGACTAAACCCAAACATCTCCTAGAGTAAATCATTTTCAATATCTGCTTGGCCCAATATACCGCAAGGCACGTGCCTAGCAATAAATTGACGAAGTCCGGCATATCGATCCCAATGTAGATCCTACAACTTAGATCAACCACCCGACTACTCAAGCTCCATAATTATTCAGACTATAAATGATTGTGTTCCAGTTTTTACAGTCGTAAATTATACAAGTATATAATAAAAGAATGAAGAATCGAATAAACTGAATCTAGTAATAATGAAATAATCAATAGTTAAGAAAATAAATGGAAACTGAAAGAATTATCGCTTAGAGTACACATTAAGATCAATGCTATTGTGAAGTATCAATTCCCGTTGTTAACACCAAGTAATTCTGCTTCAGGTATTTCCGTGTTTTAAAATCACCAAAGCGCTAGTAGTACAAATTGATCTCTCCACACTCACATTTCATCATCTAATTTTACTCGATCCTCTCGAATACAGGGAATGAGATAACTACTTTTTAACAGGGACTTCCTAATTCTGGGTATTTTTTACAATACTTCATACCCATTTTATGGACTCAGAAACCTTAGCTCCCAAGTTATCTACAAGCAAGGATATACAACTTCAAAGTACTCTTCTCAAAATTAGAATAATTATCCTCTCTTGATTAGATCTCACAATGGGATTGGCTTCACTATTCGAATTGAGTGAACTCTCTGCTTAGTTTAAATTGATAACTCATTCAACTCATTCGATTTCAAGTGAGAAGAGGATTTATCATAAAACTTTCGCAAAAGCTCCATTAGGATCTCACGTGTTCTAATATACCGTCTCGGTAAAGAAATGTAAACATAACTACACAGATTTAATGTCTCTGTCACCAGGACCTCCTTGAAATCAGAGCAATTAAACAATTCTTAATACGGGTATAAGAAACTGATATTCAGATCAAAAACATTAAACCCATAACCAAAAGTAAATTCATAAACTGAAATTCGCAATTTGCTGGAAACAAGTACAGGAAAGATAATTTCTCTATTATGTTCTCTCACTTAATGGGCCGGGGTTCCTCAATTACCGAACAATACACACTACAAAGATTCCTCCGATCATAAGAATAACTGCATTATGAAACTGGAGGAGTCGAATTCCAGAATTCTGTCCAAACTTCCAAAGATTCAGTAGTAATTTTGCAAGAATTGAATTCTCGTATTCAAATCTTCGCTCAAAACCATAACATCCAGCCTCCAAAATAAAACGAAAACTAAAACCATAAATCTAATCTAATCTCAACTATCAATATTGGGAAGAAAATAGAAAAGTAGAAAGAAAACTAAAAGAAAAATAAAGAAAATGAGCCTTCAACAACCCACTCTGTCTGTGTCTAAGTCATTGCTATGGAGCCAGAAATGATTTATGTGGTTTCGCCAGTCTCTAATCCCAATGCAGCTTTCGTGGGATTTCATGACCGCCCATGTTAATGCCCAAAGTCGCTAATTTCCAAATCCCTTTGTCGCTGACATCATGTCGCGACATCGATCTCACGCGACATCAACCCACGCCTTCCGCAGCTTCAAATGGTCGCGATTGATGTCGCGACATCAATCTCGCCGCAACATCAACTAATGACCGCAGCCTTCCAACTGATAAACGCCGATGTCGCGACTCTGGCCTTGTCGCGAAGATCACTTTATCTTCGCAGCGCTTCAATGGTTCTCCTGATGTCACGACATCGACGTTCGGTCGCATGACGCCAATTCTTCTAGCTTTTAACCGAACGCCGATGTCCCCGACCAATCTCGCCGCGGATATCATCCATGTCGCTGACATCGATCTGACGTCGCGACATCGCCCGCGCTTCCGAGCTCAACTGATAAACGGATGTCGCGATTCATCCTCACGCCACATCACTTCATGCCTTTGTAGGTTTCAATCGATGAGTTCCCGATGTCGCCGACATCAATTCGTCGCCACAATGTACTCTCATGTTCTCGTAATCATAACCGAAGTTTTCAATGTCATGACAATGTTCTATCGTCGCGGACATCAACCGATCACCATGCTTCAATCTAAGGCTACTCTTGTTTCTTCAACTGCCGCCTTGGATGCCGCGACATCAATTCTTTGTCACGACAACATTCTCTTTGGTTTCGCAGTTTCTTCCAACTCGGTCAGCCGTGTTGCCGACACAATCTCTTGTCGCCATATCGCCAAGAACTTAAGCAAGTTTCCACCATCGTTTCGTGTCGCTGACATCAATCTCACGCCGCGACATCGCCTTATGGCTCGAGTTTCTTTACTTGATGGTTCCCGTTGTCGCACACTAATTCTTGTCGCGATATCACTCTATACTCCACAAAAAAGTCTCAAATTGCGATTCCGAAGTCGCGACATCAATCTCTCGTCACATCACTTTATACCGCAACTTCGACTGCGTTCCTTAGGTCACGACTTCGCCTTAAGTCATCCGCAAATTCTTCAATCGATGTCTTAGATGTCGCTACATCAACTGTCATTCAATCTTCGCCATCTTCAGATCCCCGCCGCGACCTCGATTAAAATTCCTTCAATTTTCCTGATGTCGCGATTTCACCGGACTGTAAACCCCAAACTGCAATGATTAATTAACCAAATTTGCTTTCATTTCCGCTCCGCTATTTTCCTCGTATTTTTACTCCGCCGCTTGCCGCATTTTTCCACCGCATTTTCTTTCTTCTTTTATACTTCCCTGAAATGAACAAATTTGGTGAGTTTCTTGGTTTCAGACTTCAATTATTCCTTTTTCATTAAAATCAAATGTAAAATGGACTAAAATAGATACTTTAAGCCTAATTACTTCCTACCCAAACCGTTTTGAAGTCTGTTCCATGTATTACACAATGTGGCAGCCTTCTCATGGTTCTAAATAGCACCAACCCTTCCCCTTGGTGAAGACAATCACCACACAACCCTCTTAAGGTAAGAGCAACTGTACAAAGAGAAGACCACCCCTGGAGCTCATTTAAACTCCCGATTCCGTCCCATGCGGCCCGCTGGAGGATGAACTTCTTCCTCTCGCTTCCATTAAACAGCCTAATCCATCACTGAGAATTAGAGAGATGAGTCTCTCTCTCTAAAACCCTCTCTTTCCAACTGGGTTTTTCCTTTTCCTCCCTCTCCCAACCGGGTCGGGAGAAGATGTGAGCCGCGAGATGTCCTCTCACTGGGCCACTCACAAATTCCTAAGTGCCCTGATTACCCTTATCACCTTATCCATCTACCTTGAATTTCCCTTCAATCATGTGTTGCCACATGCCTCTTCTGGGTCCCACTAGAGCTATTTGTTTGACCAGCTCTCCACTTGACACTTGTCTCATCTTGAGCCACTTAATTGAGTCAAATGTCCCGCACTACCCTCGGTGCCTCGAAATACGTGAAATCCCGACTGTCTCGGAATTCGACGAAATTCGACGTGGTAGCTAAATTTCTCAAGACGATTCCAACGATGAAGTTCATTTCATCATTCGAGATCTAGAAAAATTCTGGATTTCAACAATTATGATTTACCCTTCTCAAATTAGAATTCTTCTTGCTTTATAGACAAACAAACTAAAGCCTCCTTCCCAGATAGTTCTAAATACATCCAAAGTCCAAATTTTCATTCCAAATCTTGGATTGTTGTTCGGATATCTCTAGCTCAAACCATTCCAACCTATTTGAACTGTGGCTCAGACTTAGAATCTAAACCAAGAGGAGAAATTTCACCTTCTTGGATTATCAAACTCCCGTTTCCGGCCCTCACTTGTAGCTCTTGTCATGAGGAAGGACTTTTCCTCTTGCTTCATTGGAAACAGACGGTCCGATCGTCGGAAAATCTAGAGAGAAGGTAGAGCTTCTCTCTTAACTTTTTCTCCCCTCTCCTTCTCTTTCTTTCTTCTCCCTCTCTTTTTCCCTCTCCCAACTGGTTTGGTTAAGCTGGGCCGCTGATGTCCTCTACCGCATGTCACACTCTCATTGGCTCTTTTGGATTTCCCTTATCCACTTATCCTAAATTTTGATTTCCATCCTCTTAAGGTGGTGACACATGTCTCATATGGGTCCCACTCAGGCTTATGTTTGACTCGCTCTCCTTTTGACACATGACTCCCTAATAGCCATCCAACTTGTGCCAAGTGTCACTCGTTACTCTCGGTACCTCGAAAAACGTGAAATTCCAACTGTCTTGAAATTCGACGAGGTAGCTAGATTTCACGGTATCATCTGAATGGTGAAGTCTGCTCACGCCCGAGATCTAGAAAATTTGATTTTCAACTGAAATTTACCATGTACCAGTTTTTAGAAATGAATTTTCTGTGTTTACATTTTTCCTCCCAGCAAGAATCTTAATCTCAAAATTCCACACACCTTCACATCAACTCACAACTTGGTATCAAAGCTTAGGTACACGAATACCTAGGACTCGGCGAGGCATGGGTTTAGATCATGCATTTTGATAAATTGACGTGTGTGATATGTGCATGATTTATGTGAACATTTCACATGAAAAAATTGTATGTGGAACACTAGGGTTAGAAAACATAACCTTAGGGGTTCAGAAAAAAAAAAAGAACATGAAAATTTGGAAATTGAATTGAATCGTATTAGTGGTTGGCAGTTAGCACCACTTAGGAAAAAAGGATGAACGGGTTAGTTCATGACAACTAAGTCTATTAGTGGTTGACATGTGCACTACTAGTTAGACTGAGATAGAAACTTAGTAACTCAATTGCCATTTGATATGTGTAGATGGCCAATCAAGGACGAGGACGTAGAGTGTGACGCCCCAACCCCAAAGACCCGAAGGTGCCAGCGAGGCGTCACACTTCTGGATCAATTATTTAACCCTTCTTCAGAGCCGACACTGCACTGCTATTCATATGCACAACTACGTAATAACAAAAAAAAAAATTTTTACATACATTATACATACCACCATAGCATATTCATTATATTCTATACACATATGTTCTTAGTCCCTTTATTGTAATATTACAATTTCACTATTACAAAACTATACATACAATCCGTCCAAATGAAAATTATGAGATTGCGCAACAAAGCAAGTATTAACTATCTCCGAGATGGCCCGCTCTACCGATGCGGATGTCCTATCACTGTTTCTCTGCTTCTGCACTCACACGGATTAAAACCCATGCTGCTTTACACTGCTCAGGGAAAACATATGGCATGGACCCACCAACAACATTGATCGTCGCAAGCCATCTAAATGCTTTCATGTCTTTGACGCTTTAAATCTTTTTCATCTTTCGTTTCTATGACTTATTACATTCTATGTACTATTACATATATCATTTCTTATCTCACCTATATCATGTCTCCTTTCATGTGCTGGCTACACGCCCCATGCTATACTATTCATTTCTTATATATTTTCTTATACTATCTTGTATTGTCATATACTTTGCATTTGTACATCAAGCTCATAGAATTGGCATTCACGATAGAGATTCAAGAGGGAACTCTCATCTCCGCTTTGTCATTCAATAACAATGTGATTTCGATTTAATGTAAAGATGATTCACTTTGACTTAGAATTGACATTCACAACGGATTCGAGAGTAATCTCGCTTTCATGCTTAATACCCAGAGAATTTGATTTACATTTAATCTAAGATATCTACTTTGGACTATAGAACACATTCACGGCATTCGAGAGGGAATCTCGTCATGTTTGTCATTCAACAGTAATGTGATTTCATGTATTTCGCATATTTATCATATACTTTCATTTCATCTTGTACTCGTCATATCAGATTTCCCTATATTTTCATCTTGTACTTCTCATATATACTATACTCTTTCCAGGATTTTCTATATCAGGTTATATACTATAATTTCATATGCTTTTCATATACTTTATCTCATTATATATATCAGTTATCGATACTTTATTTTTGCATTTGGTAAGTACTTGTCATCATATAGTAATAATTTATAGCTTCTAGCAATATCATGTACTTTTATCATTTTCAACTGTGCATATAAGTTATTACTTTGTTTTATGTTTCATGCCCGCATAAACCTTAGAAAATGACAGTGCTGAAACTATAAGGGTCCATGCGCTGTTATCAGTCAGACGAGACAATGACCATCTATAAGGGCCCCATGCGCCGTTATCGCCACGAGACAATGGCCATCTATAAAGGCCCGAAGGCATCAGAATGACTAAACTACAATCGACTGATGGCTCAGAGATTTTGTTTTCTCCGAACAGGCACCCATCTATCCCTCTACCGTGCCCTAAGCAAACAATCCATTTTATTACATTTCAGACATATCCCATCACATGAATAACTATTGTTAATATGTATGTCGATGAGATATACACTTTATTTATTTCATGTGCAATACCTTCATATTTCTTAGCTTCATATTGTTGTTCTCATATTTCTTACTAAATAATGATATTCATATCTTATAATTTCTTATATTCATTTACTCTCATGTCATCTATTCATGTCAGCATCATATCATATCATATATCATATATATTCTTATTCTTTTTTATCAATTTATATCCTTCAATATAGTTCGGATCAGCCTTTAATCCAGCCTCCCAAAGTTCTAATATTTAGTCCCAAAATCTGGGACTAAATCACACCCGCCTATTCCTACTGAAACAACCATCCTTATGCCACATGACTTTTTTATTCCAAGTAGGAAATTCTTACCCTGAGAGTTTGACGAAACTCCAAGATTTTAGTACCCACGCAGAGCTCATGATGCGTGGATCAACTTTGTCTCTGGTCCAATCCACTCGATCGAGCGTAACGTCAGAGATCCTGAGAAAGTACCGAAACTTAGGATTTCTCCGAACTTTACTTGAATTCTCACAAATCTCGTGGTTTTGGTAATTACCGCATAGCCCTCGTCGAGTAGATGAACTTTCATTCTTAACCCGACGAATTCCGACGGTCGAAACTATGCATATCAAAAAGAGAAGCGAATAAAATAAAATTTTCTTTCTCTCGGTTGCCCCCTCCTCCTCCCCTTCATATATATACCACGTGTCCCCCTTGTACATCTTGGTCTGTTTTAGCCCCGAAACAATTGATTTCGCTTCGGTTCAAGTTCCAATAATATTAAATGTACATTCTTTAAATATTGTCAATTTTTGAGATTTTTCTAAAAATCCCGTTTTTGGGGTTCACCCAACGCCCGTTGCCTCGAAATTCGTGAAAATTCCGATTGTCTCGGAATCTGACGAAATTCGATGTGCAGCTAGGATTTCGTGGATGCTCACCAACGGTGATGTCCGCTTCTGCCATCCCGAGATCTAGGAATTTTCTAGAATTTCCTTCCAGTTTAATAAATTACCGTTTTGCCATTTTTCAAAATGTCATTTTTTTTTTCGAACGAATACAATTTAATCTTATTTTATACCCTAAACATGTTATAAACCTGTTAGGTATATTTTTGGTGTTACACAGAGGATTCCACTGAGCGATAGCCGACCATCAAGACGTTTTTTATTAATTGTGCCTACAGAGCTATGAGTCGTAGATTGCATAAGTTTTACACAAGCTAGTGCAAATGGGACAATGAGGTCCGAATAACCTCCTGCAGGTTTAAGACGCATCATCCCGACATTCATAGGGAGGGACTGATGGCGGCAGACCACTGGGTTCCCAATGCATTGGAGAAGATATTTGAGCCATAGATTCACCAATAAGACCAAGATTAGACTAGCCGCATTCTAGCTAGAGGGTGAGTCCTAGGTGTGGTGGGACTAAGTTAAGACCTCTAGGGAAATAGAGGTAATGACTTGGGCACAGTTCCATGAGCTCTTCATGGGTAAGTACTTTCCGACCACCGCTAGGCCTACAAAGGCCCAGGAGTTCCTAGAGTTGAAGCAATGAACGATGACAGTGATGGAGTATGTGACTAAGTTCATTGAGATAGCCCGTTTTGCTGATGATTATGTGGCCACGAACATGGCTAAGGCGAGGAGGTTTGAGGATGGTCTGAAGTTTACCATCCGGGGTAAGATTGTAGGATTCCTCCTATAGGATATGGACTCTATGGTCAGGACTGCTATGGCTATAGAGGGAGAGATAGAGGACGCACGAAGCATTCGTGATGCCGGGGCCGATGATAAGAGGAAGGAGAGCCAACCATCTTCTTCCAACTTAGGAAAGAAGCAGAGAACTTTTGCTCCACGAGGATCTCAAAGACAAAGCCAAGGCCAGGATCAGTCATCCCAAGATAGGAGGCACTTCAGGACTCCTAGCCAGCTAGGGCAGAGGGCGTGTTTCTAGTGCCACCAACCTAGACACATAAGGCTGATCGTCAGCCGTGGGTCCCGGTTTCGAGACATCCAACACTGACAAAGTGGGGACACAGCTTATTCCTCCTACTCCTAACATACAAGGGAACCCGTATCAGTCCCATAGTGCAAATTTGAGCACCGCATCTCACGTACATTCCATACGGGGCCGCCGCATGAGTCGAGGTCGAGGACAAGGCCTGTGCCAGACTTTGTAGACCCGCAGGCGTGTCTATGTGGTACCGCTAGACGAGCTTGCATTAGTTCGATGACACAGAGACGTTTACACTCCTGCTGGAGTGTCGTTTAAATTCAGATTTATCATATTCATGCTTATTATTGCATCTAATGCCAATGTTTTGGGCCTAGAGGTGGAAACCCTAGAAAGGAATTGTATGTGAATTCTTCCTTAGGAACTAGGGTGAGTGTTGATCAGATATGTCGGGATTGTGAGTTAGAGATCTCAGGGATTCTGCTCATTGTGGACCTGAGGGTCATGGACATATCGGAGTTTGATGTCATCCTTAGGATGGACTGGTTAACGACATACTGAGTCGTCATTGATTATAATTGTAGGTGGGTTAATGCCTACACACAAGATGGTATTGTGATACGTTTCAGGGGAACAAGCATAATGCTTTACCCTGAAGTCGTGCACTAATTTAGAGGATGATGGGCTGTTAGGTCGGGCTAGCAAGCCTACTCTTGAATGGGATGAAGTCGAGATAGACTCTGATATGCTTGAGCAAATTTTTACGAGCATGAGGATGTTGTTCCGGATGAGCTATTGGGATTAACTCCGTAGAGGGGTGTACACTCCCGTATTGTGTTACACCTTGGCATGTCGCCCATCTCTATGACTTTCCATAAGATGGCGCCGGTTGAGTTGCAGGAACTCAAGGTCCAGATACAGGAGTTGTTGGGCAAGGGTTTCATTAGACCGAGTACTTCACTATGGGGCGCTCTGGTTTTGTTTGCAAAGAAGAAAGAATAGACTCTTCGATTGTACATTGATTATCAACAGTTGAATAGGGTTACAATCAAGAATCGGTTTGATGTTCGTTTGATCAGGCTCATGGAGCATTAAGGAGTTTGGTGGCTACGATCCCTAATGAGCAGTAAAGATCGAGTCCAGGGTCATGAAGCCGGAGATATCATCCTTCAGACTGAGCGCAATTCGCACAAATGATATTAGGCCATCCACACGATGGTAGTCTTTTGTAGGACGAATCGTATTCTAGCTTGACCGGGACATTTGGAGAGAGGAGATCCCTAGGGAGTTCCACTTACCTCGATTGGATGCATCTTATTCATCTACAACAGTTGATCTAGAATCAATAGATTATTATAACTCAATTCCTAATGCCAGAACAAAGTTTACCTGCAATATAGTGGCTTTAGGGTCGAACTCATGGATGGGTTTTCTTCGCGCAAAATGATTTACAATTGATGTAAAATGGTGATTTCAATTTAGATTTGGGGTTTTTGTAACAAATAGTGTGATTGGGGGTTTGAAAACTACAAACAAAATGAAATAGAATGTAAAAAGAACTTCTCAAGTCTCGGGGCCACTCGGGCTTGGAAGTTCCCAGGCGACCGGGAAGTCCCTGGTCCTTTTTCTCAAGTGTGAGATGACCTATACCATTTCGAACCTGATTCTTCGCTACCTATGAAACCGAACCCTAAAAGTTTTTCTCGAGATACACACTTATTGATCATTCGTTTCTCAAAGCAAGAAAATCAATTCTTTGACCTAACTCGTAGAGGCAACAAATGAAACAGGAGCCTTAGTGGATCTAGTAGGCATCCACCGAGCCCTTAAAGCTACAAGTACTGGCCAATCAGTACATTAAAAGGATTTAAACCCGATATGAGATATGAGACATAAATACACAACTCAGATGCGTTGGAAATGCAGAGGACATCAGGCCATTTCCAAACCTTGGCCCAATGGCCTCTCTTCAAGGATGAGGGATTTAGCCAAGCATCCTTGAGTCAAGCCATCCGGGCTGAGTAAGCGAAATGTGAGAAAGCCTTTAGAGAAAGGAGTATAAATGAGAGAAAATCACTAAAGTGAAAGCTGAAAGCTTTTGGCGCCAAATTTTATTACATCTAGTGATTGATTAATGTACAGATCTTGACTGAGGCTTATATACTGCTCAGAGTCAAGGGAAATTACAAAAATGTCTAAACGACCAACAATACATGAGCTGCAGTTTAGGAAAAATCACAAAAAGGTGGTCAAATTGAGGTCAAAGTAAAGCCAAAGCAAGTTGCAAAATTTTGCAACCTGCGAAATTCTGTAAGTTGTAAAAATTCGCAACCCTGCAAAATCTCTGCAGTGGTCCAACTTCCTTTAGTTTATGGCTCCAGTTTCCTTCCGACTTCTAACGCACATCTCCAAGTTCGGCTTGGATTCTTCGTGTTTAAGCTGCTCACGACGCCGCCTATTTATCATGATAACTTCAAAATAGCCACAAAATACGATATATGAGAAAAGCGGACCTTAGTGTAGCAATCAAGTTGACGAAATAATTAGTACACAAAAAGTACTCAAACCCGTAATAAAATAGTGGTTCAAAATGTCACTTTTGAGCACTAATCACACTTAACTCACACATCGCTAAATTTTGAAGAATGAAAGGAAAGAGAGAGCAATCAAAATGGAAAATCAAAATTATGTTCACAAAATGATATTTAAAAATGTGAAGAGGATCAACTCTGATATAATCATCAAATCCTACCCAATAACTGTCTCGAGAGAATGAATGCCATACAAAAATTGAGACAAAAGAGCCTCTCACGGTGAATCAACCAGAGGACTCCCACCAAAACCTATGTTTGTTTTGACTCGCCTCAACAATAAACTACTAAACTACACTCCCCCAACCAAACCATCAGCTCCACTCCAGTGGCACTAACCAACCTAAATAGATTAGGATCCACTCTTATTCCACAACTTCATACAGGTGCAATGCCGAGGATCTCGACCACCAAAGTCCATGTAATCTGGGATAGTGATGACTCCCAACCAATTACGTTTAGGAGCCAAGTCATAAGGATCTTTCGACCACTAACTCTTCAGTTTGACCCCTGACTTCGAATGATTTAGACTCAAAGACCTACAACTTGCCAAACTCCACCCATCCACCCGCAAAGAAGCACTAAGTCATGACTCCCAACCAAATACAGGCACCGCTTTAAAGACTTTCGCCATATACCCATCGGACCATGCTTGGGTTTCATGCTACCGTAATTTTCTTCTTTCTTTTTTTATTCTTTTTCTTGCTCACTTTCTATTTCTGAAGACACATCGCCTTCTTTTCATGGGGGTCCTGAACCTATTAAAGGCATTCAACGAAACTAGGATAGGTTTTTGCGAGGCTTAAGAGATTAGACAGTTTTTCAGCCTATTGTTGAAACCTGATGTGTACAGTGTGTAGTTAGCTAGAGGTGGAAGAAAAAGGTTGAAAGCGACTAGAATTCAACTGATCATCCACTCAATTATGCATGGAACCAATCTAACATCAAAAGAATTAGACAAAGTTTCAATTTTTCAAATAGCAGGCTAGGCAAAACACAAAAAAAAAAAAAGGGTGCAATTTTAGAATTGAGAAAATAAGTTGTATGGTATGTATAAGAATATATCACTATGTTTTCAGCTTTACAAAAACAAACAAGCAGCTTCACACAACAGAACAAAAAGCAAGCCACTAAACATACAAAATTGGCTTTGCTTAAAAGGATAGTGAAATCATAAGTGTAAAAGTCACTTCCTTTGCTAACTCTCCCCCCAACCAAATATCACATTGTCCGCAATGGGGCTCGGATCGAAAAGTTAGAGAAGGAAGTGCTACCTCCTTAATGTGTAGTCGGCGGAAGGTCATCCTCATCCTAAGCAGCCGAGGTGTCACAGGGAGGGCCGCTGGCGGGAGCAAGCCACGCCAGTTGCCATACTTAGTAAGTCAAGAGAGCCGTAGGTCTTTACTCACTGGAGGGAGTCGAAGAGGCCTAGGCGTGCATAGATGGGGAAATCGTGAGGCAGCCCAGTGACCTAAACTGATGATGAGGATGGCTTGACTCCCCGAGCCATGGCGTACTTAATATGAGTCATCCTCTCACTAGAGCTACACAAAGTAGCCCCAAATGACGTGCAGACGTGGCGTAAAAATGTGCTGACCGCATCCATGAGATAACCAGGAAACCCGAAAGGAAATAAGGATAGTCATGAGGTGGCGTTGAAGTGTCACTAACAACATCCGTAGCCGCAGCTACCGGTGGCCTAGGGCTCCTGAGGTGTAGAGACACAGGAGTCACAATGAGTAAAGGGTAGCAAGAGTCGAACCTCAGATGCTTAGACCTGGTGCTCTCAAAGATGCACCGTTGGAGGTGGCCGCCCTCCCGCAGGAAGGTCACCGCCCCGCTAGCCCCTACCGCCCAAGGTGGAGGTGAAAAGCGCAATTTAACCGCCACCAAATAATCGTGGAGGATAAACAAGAATCAACATCTACTTTCCAAATCTCAGCCCGCCAGTGGCTCTATGCTATAATACCAAAGATAGAGTCTCTGAACAGAGGGAGCAGATCAGCCGGTCATACTCTTTGTGATGGACCTTGTCCTCAAAGTGAACAAGGAAGTCATGACCACTTCTACTGGCCGAACCGTAACCCCTCCAAATACTGCAAAGAGCTCCTTAGAATGGCCTTCCTCCCATTTTGGTGTGCCGGAGCGGAAAAGATAGATCGGCAGGATATGGCCTTATGAGGAGCATGTTCTGAGGAAGCCGCCACCAACAAGATAAAGTTCCATTTAGTGTCCCAGATAGCATATGAACTATATCCCTAGTCAAGGGACGGCCACTCGCCTATAAATCGGCCAAGTTGGCGCTTAATTACTCCAGATGGAAAGCCCGCTATATCCGTGGGTCTGGCATCTCAGTCGCCATCGATAGAGAAATGAATGGTCATTTGATCGCTCGCCTCAGTCATTGGTGGAAGAACTCGATCACCACCCGAGGGTAGTAAAATCGACGGGTCATAAATGCTCCGTGGAGTACCCTCAAGACTAATCGCATTGAATCAAGCTGATCTCTAAGAAGGCCTGAGATCATAATAAATCTCGGTGTGCACATCCCTCTCATTGCAATCAACATTCCCTTAATAGGGCCATAGTGAAGTATGGTCGCCCGATGATTTGAGGTCAGGGACAAGTCCTATGAGATCTCCAATGTGTCCCAAGTAGGTGGGACACAGGGCTCCTGAGGCCCGAGCCAGAAGACTCACCTGCCGAGTTTGGGCCCTCTTGACGACGGGACCAGATGGTCTAGGATGTGGAGGAGAGGGAGGAATGGGGCCAACCCCGGGTATAGTACTCCGAGGCAGGGCAAATGGCTGTGCCAGGAAGTAGAAACCATGGTGTAGATGCCCCCAGCAATGACAACGGCGGCCGAAAAGTGTATCAACAACTGCATGTAGCAATGAAAGGCTACGGTGGAAAGTGGTGGGCGTAGAGCAAGGAAGGGCGGCAAAGTAGGCTTCAGTTGGCTTACCGGCTGTGGGGAGGAGAGAAGATCGCTTCACTGGCCGAAGTCGGTCTCTCCGCGTCACTATGGTCGGGCTGGAAGAAGAGAAGAGATGGAGAGGATGGGAGGAAGAGAGGTTTCAGAAATGATTTGGAATGAAAAAGAGAGAAGGGAGAGAAGGGGTGTTAAATAGGGCAACCGGGCTGTTTAATCCACCACATCCAGCAACATAGTGGTTAAAGGGGTCAGGGCTCAAAAATCCGGAAAAAATTAATGGAGTACGTGAAACTGAAGCTGCAGAAGTGAAAAGGCGCGAGGGAGATGAACAAAGGTAACGCAAGAGGAATTTCAGAACCTGCTGAGTCTCTGAGAGAAGTTTGCGAAATTCGCAAACTCCGAAATTTCCACACCGTCTCAAAGCTCACCGTCGCGTAACACCCGCAAAATAAAGGAACCAAAAAAATGAGAAAACACAGCTATAATTGAGAAATATTGCAAAGGAAAACAAAACTAAAAACAAAGAAATTAAGAAAATCACAACTAAAACTTAAAAGAAAGCACACAAAATTCTAACAAAATTTATCACCGAGATACTACGTAGCTTCATTCCCACTCGTATTCTTTCAATTCATAAATAAGGAGGGGAATCTCCTCCTTATTCACGAGTGTTGTGCCGCATAGGGTTTTTGTACCTTGCCCATTGACCTTGAACACTCCCATTGTCATTAGAGCTGAGCAGTGCCCATCGATCCATCGGGATGTAATCTCCCACGGGTGAATGGCCCCAGCCCATCTCGAATTTAAGCTCGCTCTCGAAAGAGGCGGTATTTCTTTGAGCCTGTAGTAACACTGGTCTCCTGGTTTGAAATTCTCATGATGAATGATCATGCCACTTTTTAATTACTTGCAATTCTCGAGTTTACTTAGCATCATTCCTCAGCTCTTCCAAATATCGATATCAAGGAGCCTTAAGGCCAACTCTACTATCCAGTTCAGCCTTCTTTATCACCACTAGTGCTTTGTACTCAATTTCCATGTGCGATGACATGTGCCTACCATAAATCCAAAGTATAAGGACATGCCATGATGGTTGTAAGGTATTCTATATGCCCATAAGGAGTCCAATGTGTCGAGAGACTAACTTTCTGTTTGAGTCACCACTTCACCAGATTGCCTTGATTTCCCGTCAAGCAATCAACTTGGACCACTGGTCTAAGGATGCTATGGGGTGGCCACTTTATGCTTGACACCATATTTAGATAGGAGGTTCTTAAAAGGCTTGTTGCAGAAATGTGAACCTCCATCACTGATTATGGCCTTGGGGACCCTAAATCTGGATAAGATGTTCTTTTTTAGGAATTTCAATACCAACCTATGGTCTGCTGCTCTACAAGGCACTACTTCAACCCATTTTGACACATAGTCAACTCCCATCAAAATGTAGATGTATCCAAAGGAGGAAGGGAATGGTCCCATGAAATCGATGCCCCAAACATCGAATAGGAACTACCAAAATCGGGTTCAAAGGCATCATGTGACGACGAGAGATTTTCCTAATCTGCATTTGTCGTAGATTCTTTCAGACATGGAATGAGCATCCTTGAAAGTGGGAAGGCTAATAAATCTGGATCAGAGTACTTTTATGGCAGCTTTCCGAAGAAATACCTCCATGCATTCTCATGAGTGGCGTAGTATCCCTATTACAGAAGCTCGTGCACATTTTATTATCTGATCAACGCAATATTTGTATAAGAAGGGTTCTTCCCAATAATATGAGTGAATTTTTGCAAAGAAAAACTTCTTGTCTTGTGCCTTCCAACCTGTTGGTACTTCACCTATTGCCAAGTAATTGGCAATAAGTATACTGTGGTGTTTTTCACCAAGAGCTATGACTCTAAAGAAACCTATCATTGATCGGGGTTGCAGTGTTGTGTGCTATGGTTAGTCTTGAGAGATGATCTACAACAAAATTCTCAACAGCCTTTTTGTCCTTGATTTGCAAGTTGAACTCTTGCAGCAGGAGAACCCATCTAATAAGCCTAGCCTTAGCATTCTGTTTGGTGAGCATACTTCTCAAAGTCAAGCTGATCCAGAATATGATTATGTCCACCTCAACTCAAACAGCCTTAACTAATCCAAGGCATAATTCACTCCGCGCAGCTCTTCTCTATGGTAAAGGTAATTCCTATGTGCCTCATTCAACGTCTTGCTTGCATAATAGACCACATAAGGCTTTCCTTATTCCCTCTGCCCAAGAACTACTCCAATTCGCGAAACAGCCAGACGTGACACTAAAGGTAATCACAAATGGGGGCCTCTACTACTGTGCAAAGGGTCATGAGCCTTGAGCCCTCAAAACCCTTTGGCGCCTCGTCCACATACTTCAGATCTTTTCTAATAGCTTATGTAGAGGCTTGGCAATTTTGAGAAGTCCATAATGAACCCCGTAAAACTTACACGCCCAAGAATCACACCTTCACATTCAGGGACACGCTTGGAAATCAATCAATTGTTGCCTTGTCAACTTCAACTCTTCTTGAAAGACATAGTCTATCACTGTCCTCGGTTGACCATAAATGGCACTTTTCCCAAGCCTAGCATCAGTTCTTCTCTATGCACCTATGCACATGGGCTTCATTGATCTTATCTCTCTCAAAGCCTCCATAGACCTGTAATATCATCCATGTAGACTCCATTATGCTTCCACCAAATCACTCAAGATACCGAAAGATGATCAATATGGCAGGGGTAATTACATAAAGCAAGGGTTAGCCTCCTCAGAGGCATATGTGCCAACAAGGTAGCAGGTGGTTATTCCGGTCTCCCCAACAATTTCAATTTGTACACCAATAAATCCATCCAGAAGCAAGAAGGCTGCCCAAATTCTTTTGAGAAGCCGTCCATGAAGGGCAGGAAGTGATCCTTCTTGTCACCTCATTTAATCTTCAGAATAACACACCTCCAAATTCTCGTGGTATGACTGTGGGCACTCCTCCCTTGTCATTATGCACGGTGGTTACCCCTGATTTCTTAGTCACAACCTGTGTTGGACTCACCCAAGTTTTATCGGATATGGGGTAAATGATACCAGCTTGTAGCAACTTGTGGACTTCGTCTCGAAACCACTCCCCGTATATGAGAGGATTTAGTCCTTTTCAGGCCGCCTTTACCGATTTTCCTTCTCCAAGTAAATGGATGGTGCAACCTGCTACACACTTTAGATCGCTGATTTTCCAAATCTAACACCCTGCTTGTTCTTCCTAAGGATGCCCAGCAGGCTATTTTCTTATGCAGCACTGAGCAAGGAGGATATGACCACTGGGCACTGCTCATGTTCTTCTAAGTAGACAAATTTCAATTCCACAGGCAAAGGTTTAAGGTCCAGATTTTATGGTTCACTGGTTCCTTCCTCAGTCAGTAAAGGCATAATTTCTTGCTTTTTTCTCTAGTATCCCTGCACAATATTCATGTCTTGGGCTTCCCGTCGCCTTAGACAATCAATCAGTTCCCATTTAACATATTCAGATTACGACAAATTCTATTCTTCCAGGATTGTATCAATTATGCAGATTTTCTGGACATACCTTCCACACAAAGCTGCATGTGCTTTTACTTAAGTGAAGATGCTGAGTTCTAAGGCCTAAGCCTCCGAATGTGAGCCATAACCCCATTTCGCGCTTGATAATAGCATTAGAAGTGGCCAAGAATGGTCTCCTAGGATGATAGGCACATAGTTAGCCCCACATACTGGTTCAGATCAAGTACAACAAACCACTGATAGTAGAATTTGTCCACTTGTATTAGAACATCTTCCACTGTCCCCTTTGGTATCTTTATGGATCTATTTGCAAGAGATAATGAGATGGAAGTGGGCTTTAATCCTCCCAACCCGAGTTGCTTGTACATCGTATAAGGAAGCAGGTTTACACTGACACCCGTGTCTAGCAAGCACACAAGTGCTCACATAACTATATGGTGTGGACAAATCCTGATCTTTAAATACCACTGAGAGTTGGTGATTGATGATAAAGATCGACTGCTCAATCAGAAGACCTTCTTGTCAACATTTGCGCCTCCTCTCTTCACCATGCACAAGTCTCAACAATTCTGGGCATGCATATGGGATCAGTTTAATTCATATAAAGCAAGGTGGGGATGTTGACTTCAATGCCTTAGCACTTCTAGTATTTCAGCCTGGTTGACGGCCTTTTTCTTAGCTTTGTCAGGGAAACAAAGTGAGGGTAAAATATTTTCGCCCGTGCTCTTAGTCACCACCCTATCCGTTCGCTTTTTAACCCTCCTTGCCTCTTCCGTTGGTTTGGGCACGCTCGTTTTAACACTTCTCAATGTATAATTTCAACTTCATCCATCTCTGGATTTGCCTACTAAGAGCTCTCATCATGCACTTCAGGATTTGGCGTTGTGTCCAGATGAAATTTCCTTTCCTACACTGCTGCCGGTTGGTCAACTTTGAGATTGAACACGTAAGTTATCATATTTTTGGGAGGTCCAGCCTTGAGGTTATCCATCTTGTTAAGTGTGTCAACGTGTCGATTCTCCATTACTTCGGGTATCTACGCCGCTCCTCCACAAATTGCCTACCACTTTGCTTAAATTCATGATAGCTTGTTCAATCGGGATGAGGATGGTGGTGGCTGTGGTCGAGATGAGGAGCCACACCCGTTGTCGCACAACGTGGGGCACATAGAGGCTTAAGCCTAGAGTTAGATGGTTCCTCAAGTTAGTGGTTATGTGTATCGCCATACGCATCAAGTTGGTATTTCACTGACCCACAACATTGGCATGCTTAACCATCATATCCCTTATTGAAGGAGCAGTTGGGCAATGCTCTCCTTGGTGCTCAGTGGATTGACAAGTGAAACAAGGATGGTTAGGCATAGATGCCTCAATCACTGCTCGCACCTCATGGTGATTTCGCATTTCAAGCTCCTCTAACCTTCTAAATGCGTGGATAGCTTTGTCTTCATCTCCATGTCCCTGGGTGATCGAGTACATGCCTCCCTTAAATTTGCTGTGTCTCATCCTCTCGCCTCCGGGGCTGGGTCTATCCCATGCTTTGATGTCTCACCACATAGTTCAAGAAGTCCATGGCTTCCATGGATAGTTGTTCGCGAAGTCCTCCCGCACATAGTTTCTAACAACTACTTCATAGCAGGGGGCATTCCATTATAGAAGTGATTAACCAGCATCCGAGTATTAAAACCATGGTGAGGGTAGGCATTGATGGTCTCTAGGTACCTTTCCCAGCACTGGTAGAATTTCTCATTTTCTAGGGCTATGAAGGTGTAAATTTCCCTATTCGCACTATTTGCCTTGCGGTGTCAAGAATTTCTTCAAAATTCAGCTCCAGATATCTCCCTCAATTCCTAATAGTTCGCCCAAAAGAGTCAGCCAAATCTCTCGCCTTGTCTTTCAAGGTTAAGGAAGGCTAATTTCAAGAATTCCATACGCTGCACCTTCCTTTAAAGTCATGCAAACTTCCTAAACTCCCTGATGTGTGTATGATTACTTCTTCATACCATGGAAAGTCAGCTGTGGCACCAAGATGTAAGGCCTCGACATCTTCGCATCCCCGCAGGAGGTACAATTACATGAGGGTGCACTACCCTTGGTGGGTGTATATGGTCCCCCTCATTGTTTTGTATGCATTCGTTCCAACCCCCGGCTTGCCTGTTGTTCCTCAAAGATGATCCATCTGTTAGTGTTCAGCTCACTGCGAACCCCGTTCAAGTAGACCACTCACCCTTTCCTAATCCGCCTCAGAAGCAGTTCCTGTCCCAATGATGCATAAGCTGCTAAACAAGCCACACAGGCGGACAACCAACAAGAAAGCAGGGCTTCCAAAAAGGTTAAGGTTAGCTAAAATATTAAAATAAAATAAAAATTCTATGTATGGACAGTATAAAAATTAATTCCACTCAATAGTGAACTGCTAGGGGAGATTAAAGTAAAGACAAAAAGGAATTAGAATTCACCAACACTTGTGATGAGGATCACAAGTTCAACAACTTCACTTGTTTATAAAACATCCCCTTGCACGAAGCCATTTGATTCGTGTCATGTTAGTAGGATCCGAATCAACAATATTTATAACTTAAATTCCATCGTCAGCAAAGCTAATGCAAGAGTAGTGGTTTTTGTGGTCAACTCAGTGGATGGGTTTTCTTCGCCAAAATGATTTACAAGCTGATGTAAAATGGTGGATTTCACCTTGGATTTGTGGGTTTTTGCAAAAATAAGGTGATCGGGGGCTCAAAACTACAAACAAAATGAAATAGCATGTTAACTCCTAAAGTCTCTGTGCCACTGGGCTTGAAGTCTTCAGATTCACCTGGAAGTCCCAGTCCTTTTCTCTGGGGAGGATGACCTATAGTCATTTCCCGAACCGGATCTTCGTTTAGCTATGAAAACTGAACCCTAAAAGTTTTTCTCTTGAGATACAACATTTATTGATCATTCATGCCTCAAAGCAGTAAAAACTAATTCTTTGACCTAACCTGTAGAGGCAAATAAATGGCAACTAATTGATCCATAGTGGATCTAGCAGTAAGCATCAATTGAGCCCTTAAAGCTTGCCAAGTACTGGCCAATCAAGGTACATCAAAAGGATTTAAACCTGAGATAAGATACAGAGACATAAATGATAATAATCGCATGTGTCGAAACAAAGAGATGTTAGCTTACCTTAAAACCTTGGCCCAGCCGGTCTCTCTTCAAGGATGGGATTTAGCTGCCATCCCTTGAGTTGTCATCCTCAAGGAGTGTTTGGCTAGTGAGAAAGTGGGAGAAAGGGAGAGAAAATGAGAGAAAATCACCTAGGAAAGCCAGCTTGATGTCAAATTTATTACATCCAAAGATCATTTATCGTACAAAGCTCGACCGAGGCTTATATACTACTCGTGAGTCAAGGAAAATTACAAAATGCAAACACTACCAATATATGAGTGCGCTTTAGGAAAATCACAAAAGGTATTGCCAGGTCAAAGTGAGCTGTATGTGCTGCAAAATTTGCAGTCAATTTTTAGTTATAACTAAGGGCCTTCAACTGAGAAATTTTAGGCCATAAAATTGGCAACCTTGCAAAATCTCTCAGCAACCAACTTCCTTCCAGCCAGGCCCAATTTCCTTCCGACTTCGACGCACATCTCCGAGCCCGGCTTGATTCTTCGTGGTTTAAGTCACTACGACGCTGGCCTATTTAGCCTGTATAACTCATAAAAATAGCCAAATGCGAGGCACAAAGCCGTAGACCTTAGTGTGTTAATTGGTTAACTAGTTGATCGGTACACAAAAAGGGCTCAAACCCGCAATAAATGTGGTTCAAACACTTTTTGCACTAATCAACATCCAAGTGGCACGAAGACGCATCATGATCTTGCTCGCATTTATCGAGCGAATAAGAGACACGTCAGATCTGGTTCAATATTCCTCACGTGTAAGTAAGTTAGGGCTGAGCACCATAAGCCAACAGGATTACTCCAACCATTGGAGGTAGCTGAGTGGAAACGAGAGTACGTCACGATGGATTTTGTGACCTACTTGCCATGGACACTGAGGTGCTGATGCACAGTGATAAAGGTCGCCATAGTTTCATGACATTTCCAAATTCTTATGATAACCCCTTCACGCTGAGGGATTCCGCTACAATATTCGAGGGTTGTCCGATTACATGGAGTGCCATTAACATAGTACTTATGATTCAGCCATTTACACACTTTCGAAGAGTCAGTGCCATAGACATAACGACGATGATCACCGTTGGGTCACCTACGTACTAATGGTCAATGAGAGACCATCTGTGCCTCGGGAGGATAATACGAGCATGTGTCCTAGATCATAAGGGCAGCTAGGAGGAGCACTTACCCTTAGTGGAATTCACCTACAACAGCGATAGGCGAGTATACGATGCAACTACGAGGCCTTTATTGGAGGGTGCCGATCACCGATTTGGCTTCGTAGGTGGGCAGAGTTCCATCAATGACCAGGTTCGACAGAGACATCTCTGGGGTTAAGGTGAGTCTGATACGGAAGTGTCTTCTCACTACTCAAAGTCGTATAGAGAGCTAGTGTGATAGGCAATCGTCATCTCTGAGAGTTCGAGGTGGGTGATCGCAGCCAAGGTGATACCTACAGAGGATGTTAGGTTCGAAAAATCATAGTTTATCGCGAGGTACATCGGCCCTTGAGATACCAAGAGTGGCGGCACAAATGGCATCGGCTGGCACACCGTCTGTACGGACGTGGAATTTCGGGGCGAAATTCTTTTAAGGGGGAAGAATATAAAACTCGAGAAAATTTAATTTTATGAGAAAGGGTAAAACAGTAATTTCAGTCAAAAATCCAAAATTTTCTAGATCTTGGATGATGAAACACTCACCATCGGGATCGTCTTCATTTAAATCTAAATATTTAATTCACAATCTCAAAGATACTAATTTTTTTGCATTTTTCGAGGCACCGAGGTAAGACGACACTGGGCATCGTGGTCAGTGACTCACTACCAGCCACGTGTTAAAAAGGAGAATGTTTCATGAGCTCGGCAACGATGGGACATGTGCCACCACATAAGATGCTGAACCAAAGTTTTGATAAATGGATGGCGGGAAATCCAAGAGAGCCAATGAGAGGTTGACACGAATAAAGAGAGGACACTTACTCACTCCATCTGACCAAACCTGGAAACGGGAGAGGTGAAGAGGGAGAAGAAAG
This sequence comes from Tetrastigma voinierianum, assembly GCA_016808115.1. Taxonomy (NCBI): domain Eukaryota; kingdom Viridiplantae; phylum Streptophyta; class Magnoliopsida; order Vitales; family Vitaceae; genus Tetrastigma; species Tetrastigma voinierianum. The sequence goes on from JAEQBH010001344.1 coordinate 834,957, forward strand.
GAAGAGAAAATGAGGGAGAAGAAAAAATTGAGAGAGAGAAGCTCTACCTTCTCTCTAAATTTCTTGGCGATCAAACAGTCGGTTTTCGAGGGAGCAAGAGACAAAGTGCTTCCCCCAGTAGAGTCTGCCGAGACCGAAACTAGAGCTACAAACTCCAAGAGGTAGGGGTCTCTCTTCTACTGTTTACTCCTGTTTAAGAGCCATTTAATGGCATGGCTTAGTTTTAGTCGAGTGGCTGTGGGTTAGTCCCAAAATTTGGGATTAAATGCTGAAATGACTATTTTCGACAAATTCCGAGATTGAGTGTGAAGATGGATTCGGGTCCTCAGAACTAATGTTCTCGAAGTTTCATACAAAAGTTACTGATTGGTAGTTGAATAACATGCAATTGTGTGAAAAAAATCATGTTGATATATTAACATGATTAGGTTGAGATTAAATTGTTTGCATGTCATTGTGTGACAAATGAATGACAAATAGTTGTGTGTGATTAAGGCCATTACATGGTTCATTGCAGTTAGTCAAAGGACGACAGTCACCTACTCAGCCTAGGTTGATGTGTATCATTACCCGAATGGTAGTGACTTATGATGCCAATGCTTGCTTGAATTGATATAGGCATGAATATATGAATTATTTGACCTGTATTCATCTCGATATAAATGTCCAAATGATGCACGGATGAATATGCATACGTAGGCTTGCACATATAGCTCTCAACATATATGTAGCATGGTATGAGTAGGTAATGGCATAATTACACTGCATATGCACGAGAACATTGCATGACATGGGTGTGAATGTATGGTTGAGATCGACATTATGTTTGGTGTTCGATGGTGTGTCATGGGTACATGGTTGTTAATCAACACTGCATATGCGTTGATTGGGCGACTTTGCATCGGACAACGCCTAAAATGAGCCCCACCGGTTAAGAAACGGTAAAGAATACCCAGGCGCCGTATCGCAGTTAGATAGATTCCCTCAGGTGAAAGCGACCCACAATTATGGTCAAACATAGTCCCCATCCGTGAAAGGTCGTAAAAGTATCTGGATTTGTGGAGCCCGTGGTGAGACACCAAAAATCCACTACCCACAAAAGGCGCATGGTTGTAAATGAAAATATGAAATGATTAAGAATAATCTGTCATTATCCGAAAATGACAAGACCACACTTGGAAATAGTATGTGAGGAGTCAAGAGGACTCCTGGACATAGTGGGAAAGGGTGAGTCACATTTTCATCCATGGCATGCAAACATTCGAGTAGGAATATGCATACTTTGCTTGAATGTGTGTATGTTTTCCATTGCATGGACACTTAGGTGGGGAGTAGCCCTTGTAGGAGAATTCATCTACTAGGCATTGCTTATCTTGTCGTGGGAAAACATTTTCAGGTGCTAAGGGTACACCAGGAGGTGGACACATATGAGGAATTAGTTGAAAAAGGGGCCAGATTTGGCATTGTAATGTATTTTGTAAATTTTGGGTAGAAAACCCGTTTTTTGTATATGTAAGAAGAACAAGGTTGTAATTAAACCCGTCTAGTATGATTTATATATTTTGGCAAGTTTTTCGGGCTTCCGGTTGTCTTTGTAATAAAAAGACTAAGTTATGTTGAATTTATGGTGCTTTGGAAAGGAAAGGAAAAGAAAAGAAAAAGGGGAACTGGAAGTGTAGAAGGCCAGAATGGGCTACTGCCCGTTTTGAGTCCTCTATCTCGACAGAGTTCCCGATTCGCGCGCGACAGGCGGCGCAATGGCTCGCATCAGCCGGCGACAGAGAGTTGCGGCGCCAAGATCGGCAGAATGATATGTCTCTCACAACCGATGCACGCGGTATGTTATTAGTAAAGTTCCTCTCACACGACAGAGAATTCTTTTCATGATTACTTAGTGTTTTCTATCACTTACAGGAAATTTATCATTACTGCACTTCTTAAGGCCTTCTATCAGGATGTAGATTTCTTAGTCACGAATGAATCCTTCGACACGCCCGCCGCACGCACTTAATGCACGCGGAGCACTAGCTGCAGCGCCGCTTCAATTACGGGGGTCCGTTGACAACCCGTCAACTCGTGGAATACTCGTGAATGTCGAAAATCCGACACCACCACGAAAATCGCAGATCTCCTTTGTAGGAGCTCTACCAAGGTACAAACCTGTCCAAAATGGGCTTAAATATGACCACACAGGTCCACATGCGAGTAAAAATAATGGCCACTGGCCCTCAGATCAATACTCACAAATATATCCCAACCAACTATATATTACATGTCTAAGAGTTAATAAATTGATTCCTATACAACATATATATTAAAAATTACAACATTCTAATACATGTATATTAACATAACCACCAAAGCCACAACCCTAGCTTTCTTCATATGTGCGTCTGACGCGGTCAAAATTGGCTCACACTGCCTGCACCTAAAAGGGGGGGTCCCATGACTCGGTGAGCAAAGCTCCAATAGTGATAATCTTCTACAAGGGCTACTCCCACCTATGCACATGCAATGGTCGATAATCAAACACACATCCAAGTGCAACATACACGCTCACCCCGAATGTCTACATGCCATGAATGAGACTTGACTCCCATGCCCCATGTACCGAGCTCGCCGCCTCCATCACTCAATATGTCCCCAGTCACTCACCTATCTACCTCACATGCATACGCCAATCGGGTGGATAACCGGCCACCGTATTACCAATGACTCCGCGCATCGAGCCCTCCTCACCGCTCCATTACCCAATGCAAGTGTCAATGGGCAACAAATTCCAAGTCAACTCGACTTACCACAACCCAAAGTCTATGTGATAAACATGACCGTGTGTCTTCTTTCTGGGGCAACATAAATTTTCTGATGATACCGTTGTGTCTCTTACACTCCATAAGCGTAACTATGATATTAAGGGTCTCTTACACTCATACGCCGAGTTCTCACCGACTTCAAACATGCATTTTGCCATGAATGAAAACCATTTCCAAACAAAGGTGGTTTGTTTTTAACTCGTGGACAAGCCTCCGATATGTTTAGTGGACACACTGATAATCTATTTTGTGGACAACCTCTTCGATGTATATCAATTAGCGTACTCGACATTGATATCAATTCGCGTAATTCGACAATTGATATTATTATATGGACAACCCTCCGATGTCAGAGTGGACACACTCCGGAGCAATATTGTCACTGGGTCAAACTAACACCTCTCTCAAAAAACCACCTCATGCACTCACTCCTATTGTTCTAGGGTGCCCCAATGCATATGAAATGAAATGAGCCATTTCCACTTTCTTAACCCGTGCGACCCATTTGGACGTTGTCTTATTAATCAAGCCCACTAATCAACACCCTACGCGGTGTTGATCCACAACCTTGTATTCACGACACACCATCAAACACCTAACACAGTGTCGATCTCAACTATGCACTCACACCTAATTTCTAGGTTACCCTAGTGCATATGGAATGCATGATACCAATTCCAACACATTCATGCTAATATATTCACATAAAACATGCTATGCAAATTCACAATCAATTACACCAAAATTAGCTCACATCGGCTAATTAATAGACCCAAGCAATTCATTTTGAGCCACTCAACCATACACACATTTTCACAAAAAAAAATAATTTTGTGTCACTATTCATGTTACTATTCACGTTATTCATTTTCTAGTAATAACACACAAAATGGCCTAAATCTTGAACCCATATAAAATAGGGCACCTCTTGGTCCCTTCACGGTTCATCACCGGTCATCAGGATACCAAACACACCACAAAACCCGAAGACATTATCACCCCGAGCAAAACCAAACCTTAATACGCTTTGGGATTGCTCAATAGTCCCGAAATTCGCCATGACCGTCCAAAATGGGCCTTGATATTCAACCAACTGCTCAAAAAATGGGCCCCGAGCCAAGGTCTTGATTGGTCTCAAACAATCCCGAAAATTTCTATAAATTCCTATACTCAGTCCAAAAATTTGAGAACTGAAATTTACGGCCTTCCACGGCCTCTAAGCCAATCCACAGCCATTAAATGGCCTTTAGGCTACAAAATAACACAAGTAGGAAAATTCTCTACCTCATGAGTCTGACTAAACCCAAGATTTCGTGCCCACGCGTAGCTTCCCGCCGTACGGATCAACTTTGCCTTCAACCCCGATGAAAACCTAGGATCCGATTTTCGTAGATCTGAGAAAGAAGCAAAGAGAAAAAAAAAAAAAGATTTTTCTCTCTCCAACACTCTCTCTTCCCAACGCCCTCTCTGCCCCCTTTTGATTTTTTTTTTTCCATTTTATTATTATTATAATATTATTATATTATTATTATTATTATTATCATTTTGAATACATGGTTCATATTGTTTCATTCGGGTCCGTTTTTACCCCAAAACAATTTATTTCTTTTTTTTGTTCACTTTATTTTAAATGAACTTAGCTCAAGCCATTTCTAATTTCCTAGATTTTTCGTAAAAATCTCATCCTCAAGTCATCACTCGCTTTATCACCCGTAAAATCGTAAAATATTCCGCTTGTCTCATAATTCGAATTAAACTTTTCCTCGGGGTCACTAAATTTCACGAGAGATTTAATTTAGAACGTGCGCAAATTGCTTCATTATCCGAGATCTAGAGAATTTTCGCTTTAAACCGAAATTACCGCTTATTCCTTCGTAAAAATTGAATTTTCTAGTTTTACATTCTCCCCTTACCGAATTTCGGGCCCCAAAATCTCACGCACATACTCATCACTCACATGCATATGCTACCTTCAACTCCAAGACCGTGGCCTAGTATGATAACCCGCCCCTGTGCTCATAATCAGAATAATCGATACTGGTTAACTCATTCATGTCAAGAATGACATCAAAACCCGATATGTCTACCACATCTGACCAACTCTCACCCTAGATCCTAGAGGAGAATTTTCCCATACAATGCTTTTCCCAAAGGCCTTTACCTCTAAGCCCAAACTCGAAGAAGGCTGATTCTCCTTTCTCTTCCCACCTAAGACTACATCTCAAATGCCTCATGCGATCATCCATCTCTCCGTCTACAAGCCGCAGTCAGTTCCCGAATTACAGTCCATGTCTTGTAAAGTGAGGCCCATAATCTTGCCCAGCGGACAACTTCAATCCATTCTCAAATCTCTCGACCTTGGCCACATCTGCGTCACATGTCATCACCAAACGTGCCAACTCGCTGAATCCGCCATGTACCCATCATCATCATCGTTCTCCCCGCTCTTTAGCTCTAGTAGAACCTAGCCTCGCATGTCTAGCAATGGCCTGAAATACTTGCCTCATAAAGAGCCCATGAACTCGCCCAAGTCATCGCTCTAAATCCCTGTGAGGTCTTAACCTGGGGCCCCACCACACTTTGGGACTCACCCTCTAGCCGAACGCAGCCTAGCCCGATCTCGCTGCATCGGTAATATCCATAGCCCCAATACTCTCAACTTCTACTTTAATCCAATGGTCCGCCACCACTGGATCCCCCTTCCCCGTAAACGTTTGGAGGACGATGACTTAAATCTCCTGAGGTTACCACCTCCCCGACTACCAACTCCGCAATAGCCCGCAATGGCAACAACTACAACCCAAATGTTCTTCGCGAAGGGCCCGCTGGTCAACACGCGGTAAGCCGCTAGCACCTCGTGGACTACCCTACGCCCTCATTTGACTTGCCATCTACACATGTCAAATGGCAAATAAACTTTATTTAATCCGATTTCATTCGAACCATAGTAATGCACATGCTAATTACTAATAGACTTAAATAACCATGAACTGACCCGTTTCATCGCCTCTGCTAAAAGTACTCACTAACCACTCCTTTTATTTATTTCCTGATAGTAATCTAACACTTGAGGGTTCATTTCATTTTCCGAACCCCAAGGTTATAGCTTCCTAATCTTAGCATTCCACTTCTTCCTATATACATTATGCCATGCATATAATTGTCCCGCCGCAATAACTCACGCAATCACATTTCCTATATACATCATACCATGTATGTCTTCCACGCAATGTAACACACAACGCCAATAATGACAAACATGGAACACATATCCAACACAACACGAAACACACCATGTCATAGAAGTGGTTCAACCCATCCCATGAACTCCAGTATTCATGTACCTAAACTTCCGATACCAAGCTATGACGCCAGTATCAATTTAACTCACAGCAATGGCGCAATCCCATGTCCTCGCCTAGGTAGTCATATACCTATGCTATGATACCATGATGTGAAGCTAGTATCAGGACTATACTTATAAAGCACACCCACTGAACTCCCAAGGTAATCGTTTACCTTAGCTCTGATACCATGTTGTGACGCCCCAAAACCGGGGGTCCGTTGACAACCCGTCAACTCGCGGAATACTCGTGAATGTCGAGTAACCCGACACCACTCACGAAAATCAGGCAGAGTCTCCTTTGTACGGGGAGCTCTACCCAAGGTACAAACCTGTCCCAAACAGTTCAATATGACCACACAGGGTCCACATGCGAGTAAAATAATGGCCACTTGGGCCCCTGCATCAATACTCACAAAATATATCCCAACCAAATATATATTACATGGTTCAAGAGTTAATAAATTACTCTTATACAACATATATTAAAATTACAACATTCTAATACATGTATACAACATAACCATCAAAGCCACAACTCGGCTTTCTTCATATGTGCGGTCCCAAATGCGGGTCAGCCGTCTGCACCTGACCTGTACCTGAAAGGGGGGTCCCATGACGGGGTGAGCAAAGCCCAATAGTGATAATCTCCTACAAGGGCTACTCCCCACCTAAGTGCACATGCAATGGTCGCATAATCAAACACATCCGCGCAACATACACATGTTCACCTCGAATGTCTACGTCGCGAATGAGACTCGACTTCAGCGCCCATGTACCGAGCTTCCTGCCGCTCCATCACTCAATATGTCATTGAGCACATATCCCGAGTCACCTGACTCGCCTCACTTCAGATACGCCGTTAACCGTGAGAAATCGCCACCGGTATTACCAATGACCCAAGTATCGAGCCCTCACCCATTCCATTCACGCAGCTTTTGTCAATGGGCAACAAATCCCAAGTCAATCCCGACTCTACCACACAACCCAAGTCTATGTGATAAACATGACCAGTCCGCTTAGCAACATAAATTTTCTGGATGATAATTGTAGGTCTCTAAGCACCCATTACTATGATATCGCTGCCCTTATACTCATACGCCGAGTTCTAATCGACTCCTCAAACATGCATTTTTCCATGAATGAAACTACTTCCAAACAAAGGTATTTGTTTTAACCATGGACAACCCTCCTATAAATAGTGACAATAATCCTGGGACCCATTTTGTGGACAACCCTCCGATGTATATCAACAAGCAGACTCCGACGATTGATATTATACGGACAACCCTCCGATGTATATCACCAGCGTAATTCGACGATTGATATTATTATATGGACAACCCTCCGATGGTATATCAATTCGCGCATTCCGACGATTGATATTCTATGGACAACCCTCCGATGTTGTATGACACACTCGATAAATAATATTGTCGTCAACCCCTCCAAACAATTCTCTCAAGAAACCACCATTTACTCACTATTATTCTAGGGTGCCCTAGTGCATATGAAATGCAATGAGCCATTTCCATTTTCTTAACCCGTATGACTCATTTGACGTTGTCTTATTAATCAAGCCCACTAATCCTAACACCCTACACCTGCAGTTGATCCACAACCGTACTCACAAATATACCATCAAACACCTAACACAAGAAAGTCGATCTCAACTATGCACTCACACTCCACTTCTAGGTTACCCAAAGGCATATGGAATGCATGATATCAATTCCAACACATTCATGCTAATATATTCACACATGCCCCCATGTTATGCAATTCACAATCACTACACCAAATTAGCTCATACAATTAACAAACACAAACAATTCATTTTGAGCCACTCAACCATACACACATTTTCACACAAAAAAATAATTTTGTGTCACTATTCATGTCACTATTCACATTACTATTCACGTTATTCATTTTCTAGTAATACAAATGGCCCAAATCTACTCCATGTAAAATAAGGCACCTCTCGTCCCTTCACTGCTCATCACCGAATATTGTGATAAATAAACACACCACAAACCCGAAGACATCAATCCCAAGAGCAAACTAACCTCTAACACAAATCGAGACTCGTCGAAAATAATCCCGTACTCATTATGATCATTCAAAAATGGGCCTCAAAATTCGGGCCTGGGAACTGCTCGAAAACAACTCCGAAATTAAGCCAGACTGTCTTAAACAATCCCGAAAATTCAAATTCCTATACTCAAATCAAAATTTGAGAATTGAAATTTACGACATTTCACGCTCTAAGCCAATCCAATAACCATTAAAATGGCCTTTAGGCTAGAAATAACACAAGGTGTACCTCATCTCTCGTGGAGCTCGACGAAACTCTAAGATTTCGTGCCCACGTTGCAGCCTCGCCGCATGGATCGCCTTTGCCTTCTCAAATTACGAAACCTACAACCGATTTTCGTATCCGAAAGAAGCAAAGAGAAAAATAAAATAAAAATTTTTTCTCTCTCCAACGCTCTCTTCCTGACGCCCTCTCTACCCCCTTTTGATTTTTTTTTCCATTTTATTATTATTATAATATTATATTATTATTATTATTATTATTATCATTTTGAATACATGGTTCATATTGCTTCATTCGGGTCCGTTTTTACCCCAAAACAATTTATTTCTTTTTTTATTCACTTTATTTTAAATGAACTTAGCTCAAGTCATTTCCTGACTTCCGAGATTTTCGTAAAAATCTCATTCCTGAAGTCATTGACGGTTTATCACCAAGAAAATCGTAAAATATTCTGCTTGTCTCATAATTTGACGAAACTTTTCTAGGTAACTAAATTTCAAGAGACGAATTTAATCTACAAGAACTGCTTCGTCATCCGAGATCTAGAGAATTTCCTGCCAACCAAAATTAATGCTTATCTTTTCTTAAAAAATTGAATTTTTCTCGGATTTTACATCTCTCCTCATTCCCCCAACGTGAGGACTGAATCACGTTTTGTGAAGACTTAATCTTCCTAATTAGGTTTGGTTGCACATTAAAATTAGTCAATAAAACTCCAGGTCCATAAACTTGAAATTAAGCTTGTTGGGCCTTTAAATCAGTAAACAAATGAGCATGTTTTGATCTCAAAGTTGACACATATCCATATGACTTTCCGCTCAAGGAATCAACAACTACATTTTCCTTACCGTGATGATATAAAATGCTATAATCACAGTCTTTAAGGAGTTCAATCCGCCTTCTCTATCTCATATTTAACTCATTTTGGGGGAATAAATATTTCAAACTTTTGTGGTCTGTATAAATTTCACATGTGTCACCATATATGTAATGTCTCTAAATCTTAAGTGCAAAAACCTCAACTGCCAACTCTAAGTCATGAGTGGGGTAATTTTACTCATATGACTTCAATTGCTTGAAGGCATATGCCACCACTTTCCCATGTTGCATGGGTACATAACCCAAACCTTGATGTGATCCATCACTATAAACAACAAATCCTCTTGAACTAGACGGAATAGTCAACACTGGAGCAGATATCAACTTCTTCTTCAATTCCTCAAACTACTCCGATTAATCTCTTGCTCCAAACAAACTTGCATTTTTTTTGATCGAGTTTAGTATCCGTGTGGAAATTTCGGAGTGCCTTCAATGAAGAATCTATAATATCCAGCCATACCCAAAAAGCTTCTAACCTCAAACACCATGGTAGGCCTCTTCCAACTCAACACTGCTTCTACTTTGCTGGGTCTACTGAAATTCCATCCTTGGAAACTACATGGCTAAGAAAAGAAATTTGATCAAGCTAGAACTCACACTTTTTAAGCTTAACAAAAAGTTGGTGCCTCTTTGCCTAAAGAACAACACGAAGTTCTCTTCTCTATGCTCTTCTTCAACCTTTTGAATACACTAGAATATCATCTATGAAGACTACCTTTCACAATTGATCCGTATATAGTTTAAAACCCTATTCATTAAATCCATGTGCTACTGGGCATTAGTTAAACCAAATGGAATCACTAAAAACTCATAATGCCCATACCTAGTAAGAAAAATAGTCTTTAATATGTCTTCACTCTTCACCCTAAGCTAGTAATACCCAGATCTAAGATCTATCTTAGAGAAAACACAAGACCCTTGCAACTGATCAAACAAGTCATCAATCCTGGGGAATGGATATTTGTTCTTAACTGTCACCTTATTCAACTCCCTGAAATCAATACATAATCTCAAAGTCCCATCATTTTTCTTAACAAAGAGCATTGGGGCTCCCTAAGGTGATACACTAGGTCTAATAAAACCTTTATTAAGCATTTCTTGCAACTGTGCTTTTAGCTCCTTGAGCTCCAAAGAAGCCATTTGGTAAGGTGTTTTTGAGATAAGAGTCGTCCCTGGCACTAACTCGATGGTGAATTCAACTTCCTTTTTTAGTGGTAATCCAGGTAATTCCTCATGAAATACATCGAGATAATCTCTTACATTAGGAATATCATCCAACTTTACATCCTTATCATTTCCCATAACATAAGCCAATTATCCTTGGTAACCTTTCTTGAGTAAGGATTGAGCCTTCATAACCGAAACAATTGGAACAGATATCGCGAGCTCCCTTCAAAATGAATTTGTGTTGTCCTGAATATGAAAGGCTACCCTCTTAGCAAAACAAGCAACTAGAGCATGGTGAGTTGCTAGCCAATCCATTCCCAATATGATATCAAAATCATATAATTGCAACAATGTCAAGTCCACATGCAGTTCTCTTTCCCCTAAACACAATACTATCATTCTTAACAACTCTAGTAGTCAAAAGGGATTTCCTAATTAGCGTAGAGACAAGCATATCAAATTGTAGCAAGCTAGTAGATAAGCCTAACAAATCAACAAGAGAAGCACAAATAAAAGAATGGGTAGCTCTTGGATATATAAGCGCTCTAATTGGATGGGAATGAAATCGAATAATACCTGTGACAACCTATGGTGAGGCTTGAGCATCTTTGTTTGTCATGGTAAACACTCTCCCTTAGGTCCTTTGGCCTAGGCTTTCCATTATCTAGTTTCTGTGCTTGAGAATCCTTTGTTTCGTGGGAAATCTAAAAAAAAGTGACCACGTTCACTACAATTAATTCATGCACCAATCTTTTTGTAATACACAATACCACCATGTTGCTTGTCACACTTACTACATGGTGTGACCTTGTCTTTCCCTACTTCGTGAGTTGGTCTGACAACCTTATCTCGTGAAGTACTTAGCCTTTAATTTTTTTTGTTTGAACACCTTGAGGATAATAAGTGATCTACCGATCATGTTGCTCCTCAGATCTGCCATTCCTTTCAGCTATGAGGGCACTTCACCACTCAATAGGTTTCCAACTTATATAGAGTTTATCCTTCAAAATGGATTCAAACCTTCTGAAAATGGGAAGGATTTTCATTCCTCAAAGATATAAGAATGAGTAAACAGATAACAATAACTCAGTCTCATACTTTGCTTTGTCTTAATTATATGAACTCGGATTCCTTTTGGCCACGCACACTCCTTTGGAAGTATTTTTTGAAGAAGACTTCTTTAAATTTATCCCATACTAATGGTTCCTCATTCCCCAAAAGCCTTTTCTCCATCCTCCACCAATGTTTAGCCTCACCACCAAGCATAAAAGTAGAAAATACAACTTTTTGCGTCTCAGAGCAATTCAAAACATCAAAGTACTTTTTAAGATCAAGAGTCCATGATTCCACCACTATCGGATCAGACTCTCCTTTAAAAGTAGGAGGGTTCAACTTCTTAAATTTCTCGAAGGTACTCCCACTAGTCATAGATGACTAGCCTTGTGTTTGACTCTTAGAAACCTGAGCTTGTGCTTCAGCAACTTGAACTTCAATTTCTATAGCACGGGTTTGAATCTCAATCAATCTCTCCCAATTACTTAGCATCTGAGTTGTTCCTTCAACTATTGGAGGAGGTGCCTCCACTTGTTCAGTGACCCTAGAAGGGATATTCGAGTTTTCAATAGTTCTAGAAGGTGCATTATCCCTTGATGCCTCACTATCGAGAGAAGAAATGGTGCGCCTTTGAGGCATAGCTATCTATCATCTCCAGACATCATAAAAAAACAATAGACAGATACGAAAGTAGTTTTTCAATAAAACTAATAGCATATATATAAAAATAATAATAATAGTAATAACAAATTATTCTCGTCACTCAATCTAACCCAACCCAACCCATCTACTCTAACAGTCTATAGGATCATATTCGTATGCTTTGATACCATTATGTAGCACCCCAGTTGTGAACTAAGGGTGTCATTGCCAATCCACCTATAGGGCACTAAAATCCCACTTGTAAATGACATTCAAAATTCTTGCTTGGAACCCTGTTTGTCTTGAATATACTTACAAAAATTTAAACTAACTTTGCAAAAACAACCATGACATAAATTCTCCCTTAAAGTATAATAACATACCATTAAGCTAACATCTCCCAACAAGATAAATTCTTCAAAGATAATAATCTCAAAACATAACATTCTAGTAATATAAATTCTCCAAATTAAGTTTACAAACATTCAATCCCAAAACAATAAAGTAGTCAAACAATCCTAAGTCTGTCTAACAAAACACTAATTCAAAAGGTTCTCAACTATAATCCCTACCTACCCCAGCATCACTTATCGCAAATGTCTAAGGTACCTGAAAATGATCAACAATAAGGAGTGAGCTAAAATCCCAATAAATAATTTTAATACAATTTCATAAATTAAGCACTTTAAAATTCTCCAAATTGGAGACATAATATATTTTTCTTCATTTCCTCAAAAATCCCATAAAATCCTTGAATATAAGAAAAATAAGAGATAAATATTTTTCAAACCAATGTTCATCATATTTTCTATTTCTCAAACAATTCCATATCATAGTCAAATCCACCAATCTTTCAAAAACATGTACTCATGATTCTCAGAAGTATTAGTTCAAATAAAATTTCAACTATTCTAACCCGTTGACGAGGGTCATTTTGTTAACTACTATAACCCATTGACTTGGGTTGTATTTATCAATTTACACCCATTGACTGGGGCCATATTTGTCAAGTTTATACCCATTGACAAGGGTCATATTTGTCAGGTTTATACCCATTGACAGAGATCGTATTTGTCAAGTTTATACCCATTAACAGGGGCCATATTTGTCAAGTTTATATCCATTAACAAGGGTCGTATTTTTCAAGTTTATACCCATTGACCGAGTTCTTATTTGTCAAATTTATACCCATTGAAATAGGTCATATAAACCCTCCAATTTCACAAAAATACAAAAGTATATCTCCATAACTTTCAATTTTTACCGTAAACATTCTAAAATCCATTTTCCATATAAAACATGTATTTGATCCATGCATGTGATTTAAATAACTAGAAAATTCCAAAACTCATATTGACATATACTAGCAAAATATTTTGTTTTATAGGAAAAACTGCATTAATCTTTCTTACCCGGTATTCCAAAGTACTAGAAAAAACCAAGAAGCTTCAAGGAGTCACTAATCACCTGAATAATATGAATAACTTCCTATTAGACAAAAAAATAATTTCTTATTTTTCTTTTCTAGGAACCAAAACATTTAAATCTAAAATCTCTAAGGCTCTTTAGCTTGAGAATTTAAAATAAATGAGGCCATTTTCCATAAGAACCTCAACATCACCCATTTTCCAACTCTATCAATTCCTTGAATCCCTAAAATCAGGGATTTTGCCATAAAACATGATTTTTGGTTGAAATTCCCAAATCTTTTATGAACAAATGGTTCTTTGTAACTTGCAGTGAATCTTATAAGGTTTCAAATCCAAAGTTTTCTAGTCCAAGAACTACCAAAATACATTGAATACCAATTCTCAAACAAATTTCTCAATATTATGTCTTTCCTACATTCCTAAAGTTTCATACTTGAAAGTTTAGGAAACCTTAGGTTTTCAAATCTAAGTTTCGAAGAGTGAGAATTTGCCCAAGTACATCAAAAATCAAATCCTAATCATGTTTCCTTGACTATATACATTTTAATCATTTATATGGTTTCATATTTTCAAGTTTTAGAAAGCCCTAGGCTTGCAAATCTAAATATTTGAAAACCCTAATTACTAAGAATCAAGAGGGGAAAATAATACTTACTTAGGATTGATGTTTCTTGAAGCTTGAAGCCCCTTTCTTAGAAACCCTAGCTCATCTCTTATCTTCTTGGGGGAAAAAAAAGATGAAGAAGGTTAGCATTGTTTAGAAAAACTCCCTTTTAGCATAACATTCTTTTATTAGTTGAGACCCTCTTCCAACTTTGAGAAATTGCAAAGCAATCCCTCTTGTTTTCCTTTTTATTTTTTCTTTTTTGTGAAATTATGGGTATTACAATATATATATATATATATATATATATATATATATATATATACTATATATATATATATATATATATATATATATATATATATATATATATATATTGTCTCATATACTCGTAAGATGATATCTTTTCTTGTAGGTCATTATTATTGTTACCTCGATCGTCTGACCTTTGGGGCATCAGCGGCACAATGTCAACTTGCAAAAATGAGCAATCCGATGGCGGTGGGTCGGCTGCCTCTCCGAAAATTAAGTCAGCAAAAATACGGAGAGAAAGAAGAAGGAAGTTCAAACAGTTTTGATTAATTACCTCTCATCGTGGAGATCCTCTTGATTTATAGAGGGTGGTTTGGAGAATCCCTCCTTTTTCCTCCGAAAAGAATCTTTTTTTCCTTAGGAACAAAATTTCTCTTTCCTTATCAAAGACTAATTCTTCCTTATCAGGGATTATCCTTCCCTTATCCAGGATTATCTCTCCGAGGAGTAAGAGATTTGGAAGTTGGAAAATTTGCTGATAATATTGCTTTTACGGATTTTCCACTTACAAGTGCTTATTCATAACAAACTTCCCATATGAGGCAGAATTCCCATATGAGGTAGAATGGCCGGCTGGCGGACTTGAAATCCTAGATGGACTGCCTCAAGCAAACCTTGGGAAAGTTTGACCTTGCTTTCCCAAGCGGCTTCTTTAGACTCTCTTGTCCAGGAATTGTCCACCTAGCTTTGGTGAGGTGAGTGGAATCGGGCCTCTTCATAACATAGGCAAAATGGGCGGGGCCCATTGAGTAGCGGATCTTAAAGATCATGGTACTCACAATGCTCCATTTTTCTCCAACTTGAGTTTTTGTGCTGTTTTAGTCGGGGGGAAATATTCTCTTCTAAACCTCAAGTATGGGAAGATGGAAAGACTGGAAAATTAATGTGCACATAAAATGTGCTGGAAGGTGAAGCGTGTTTTGTCACAAAGCGTGTGAGTGGCACACATGCCCCAACGTGTCTACAGTGCATGATTTTCTGACGACGCATTTAATGTGCTTGTTGATGTTTCACCCCTATATTTAGGGGTCAGACTCCGAACTATTCCATGAAGTCTTTCACCTATTGGAATTCCTTTTCTTTTATGCTTCTATGAATCGTTAAGATAAAGAAGCCATGGAGGAAGACTACCAAAAGGCTTTGGAGCTTTTTTTCGCCTATGGCTATGGATACTATGTATTTAGGCACGACATCTGTGGAGACTAACCAGAGCTTCCAGATGGTATGCCCGACTCTGCTAACCCTCTTCCTTTAGGGTTCTTCGTGAGCCCTAGATGCCCCCTTGTCCCGGCATCCTCTGCAGTTGCAGCAACCGAGGTGCATCATAGAGAAGCGGGGAAGGAGCCATGAGAAGTGCCTTCATTGGGGATTTAAATGGAACATCTCAAGTTCCTCTTTTGCTTCCACTTTCTCTTTTATAATGGTCCCAGTACGATCTCTTGGACATATATCATCATGTAACTAATGAGATGACCCTTGTCCCGGTATCCTCTATAGTTGCAGTAGCCGAGGTGCATCATAGAGAGGCGGCGGAGGAGCCCTAGAGAAGTGCCCCCGTTGGGGATTTAAATGGAACATCTTAAGTTCCTCTTTTTCTTCGACTTTCTCCTTTTCTATAATGGGCACAGTACAACCACCTGAACATATATAATCATGTAAATAATGAGACCATTGACATATTTATGAGATATAACTTTTGGTATTCTTTGTACAAACGACTCCTTTTTACCTTGTAAATTTTTTTTCCTTTTTCATTTTTTTTTTTTTACAAATTCCGGCTAGGAACCCTTTTTGGGCTCCAAGCCTGCTGGGCGCCAATCCTTTTCCCTACATAGTGCCCATTCTTCCCTATCCTTTGCCTAGTGAGGTCGTTGAGGGCAAGCACTTTGTTCTCGCGAACCTTCTGAAGTCATTGCCTGGAGGCTCTTCCCAGGCAGAGGCTGCTCCGGAACACCTTATCCGGTCAGATCATCTACCTTTGGTTGTGCAAGACCCTAAGCCTCTCCCCCATGCGACAAAGAGAAAAAGGAAAAAAGATCGAGGCGACGAAGACTCACTAGTGCGGGATTGGAGGGTTCGGTGAATTTGGATGAA
This sequence comes from Tetrastigma voinierianum, assembly GCA_016808115.1. NCBI lineage: Eukaryota > Viridiplantae > Streptophyta > Magnoliopsida > Vitales > Vitaceae > Tetrastigma > Tetrastigma voinierianum. Next base: position 851,614 of record JAEQBH010001344.1, read on the forward strand.
TCAGAAGTCGACAAGTTGGGCGGGGAGGAGGAGGCTAAGATGTCTGGCCTTGTTTCCGGTTAGCTCTTGGGATGCATGGCAATTTAGCAGGAGACTTCCCTTGTCTTTGAAGTACACAGCGAAGCGTCAAAGTTAGGCGCCGGATGAAGAGGCTCGAAGACCAGAGCCGGTAGTACGTGGACTCCCGGATCGAACTTTTCGTGCCACACTTGACTTTGGAGGGTGCCCCCAGGATGCCCCCAAAAGAGCATGCACCATCGGAGGATGGAGGTCGGCCAGGGATCTTTCGGTCGGTTGAAGGAGTTATACCCGAGGCCACCTGCGTTAGGGGTAGCCATTGCTCTGTCGTTCTTGACCGGGCTTGCCCGCCGGCCACTGTCGCTCCACCACCACACAGCCACACTTTGCAGATGGCTGGATCGGACCGGGACCACTAAATCCCGTTTATGCGTAAACACGATTTCATATACCCATTTCGATGGGAATATTTAATAGCCATTTAAATCATATTTATATATGTAAGAAAATATGATATCATTACTAATACACATTTTATATATATATATATATATATACATCGATCATGTTAGAAATTCATCATTTACTTTCGATTCCACATTTATACAAGGCGACATTTCTTGCCCTTTTTTAAATCATTTTTACAAAACATTGCCAATTCATTTCTAAACGTAAGTCAAAATATACTCTTCCCATGAAGATATATACATATTTGTTTGCAATGTAAAACAATTACATGATTTTTTTTTTGAAATGAAATGTATGCATGAGATGGAGCATTTACTTATACTCCTCACGATTCGACGATGACTCCGGGCTCTGTGGTCTTTGATCTTGCCCCTATTCACTTGGTACCTGCGCGTGATAAAACAACGCGCTAAACATTTTCATGCTTAGTGGTTCTATGCATTTCTATCCTCATTTTAATCAAACAAAAAATATGTATATTTTCGAAAACAACATTTTGATACATTTTCAATGGTCAATGTAATAAACAATATATATGTTAATTTTTCATTCAAATTCAAATTATGCATTTCACACATTTACTTATAAGTTTTCCCTTAAACAAATTTGACCATGACTTTCGGTGCATAGGATAACGGAATCACTGGCACGGTCCCATTGGGCTGTTGACTAGTTATTTACAAATTTATTTTGTGTACACTACCGATACTATCCCGCTGGACTATGGATCGGTATGCCACTATAAATCATTATGTTCGCAGTGCTGCTACATTGACCCTTATTGGTATATCAATCTATCCTTAACTTGAATATGACGGATAACATTCTCTTAAGGGCATTAATACTCAATCATAGTAAATTACAATATTGTATATACATATATATACCCCAATAAACACAATTTGACGCTCATGCAGTTTTCATGGCAATCCATTTGCAATCAATTTCCCAATCACTTAAGACAAATTTTTTTTATGGTTAAAAACAAAGCACACATGCAGTTTTTCCATGTAAATCATTTTGGTTTTTTATAAATCCAATACAAAGCGACAATAAGAAAAGAAATGAGAAGAACAAACCAAAAAGGTTGTAGCTCCTTGATTCCTATCCTTGGAATCCCGATCATACTCAGGTTTCCTCATCACCAACCCCTACTCCATCACAAATAGAGAAAAATATCAGTCGTGCATGCTAGTGTTTTTGGTTAGGGTTGATTTCTACCCAATACACCTTCACTTGTAAAATTTTATAAGAACAAATGAGCCATATTTTACCCAAATTCCTTCAAGTCCATTATTCCTCTATAAATCTATTTTATTTAGAAATTAGAATCATCCAATTCGAAGCACCGAAACTCAAGATATGTTCTAAACAACCGAGACTACTCTATTTTCAAAACAGAACCAGACTTTTCCTATAAACAGAGCTCCCTTTAGACGAATTTATGGGTACAATGGGGTCCAAATTTGAATACAATTATTTCAATGAAACTTGTTTTCCTATAAGTCTAGTTTACCCAGAAATTTGAATCATTCAATTTGGATGAGTGAAACTCAACTTATGGCCTAAATACCAAAACTGTACCAAAACACCAAAACTGTACCAAACTAGAACCAGAATTTCCCAAAAACAGAGCGTCACTTTGACGTATTTCTGGGCCCAAATGTGAATACACTTATTTCAAGGAAATTTTTTTCCTAGAAGTATAGTTTACCCAAAAATTTGAATCACTCAATTTGGATGACTGAAACTCAACTTATGGCCTAAATACCAAAACACCAAAACTGTACCAAACCAGAACCAGAATTTACTGGAAAATAGAGCTTCACTTTGACGTATTTCTGAGTCTAAATTTGAATACACTTATTTCAAGGAAATTTATTTTCCTAGAAGTCTAGTTTACCCAAAAATTTGAAAAACTCAATTTGGATTAGTAATGACCAAGTTATGGCCAAAACAAAAACACGGGTTTTGGAAAATTTTGATAACATCTCCCTAAACACCCCAACATTTCCTTTATACAAAAATTCCTCAAAACCAATCATAATCAAAGCAAAAAGGCTGCTTAAACTCTAAATCAAACATATATATATACAAAATTAGGGTTTTACCAAACCCAAACACAATCAAAGAGGGAGTTAGGAGGGTTCCTAACCTTGATCTTCACTAGCTTTCTCTTCTTCCTTCTTCTTTCATTTCTTGATCATATAGAACCTTAAACAAAATGGAGTAAATCAAACCAAATTTGGCTTCATCCCCCACAAGCACCGTAGCCCTAAGCTCTCTCAAAACCAAAATGTGTTCTTCCCCCTTTACAAGACAAGATTTGGTCTTATATCCTTTTCATGTACAATGCCATGTTTGGCTAAAAGCATTTTTGACTTAATTTCCCATTTTTGCATTAAAGCCATTCATTTCTATTTCATTTGCAGAACAACTTATCACATTTATACTTTAGCATATACTCTTCTTCATCTATGACCTTTGGGTTGTAACGCCCCAAAAATACCCTAGAATTTTTATAATAATTCTATTATATATTCTGGGTATAAATAGAACCAAACTTGGGTTTTTCTAGGAATTTTTTAAATGTTATATGATTGCATGACTAAATGTTAATTGAAAATGATATATGATTGAATGTGATATACTAAGTGATTAAGTGATTGAACCCGGAAATAAACCCAAGTGTAAAAAGGGCAAATTTGGAATTGGAAAAATGAGGACCTAACGGTCAAAAATAGAATAAGCTTAAAAGCTATGGTAATGTAAATGTCTAAGTGAAATTATGAGAAATGAATGAGCAAAGTGGAATAATAGGAGACTTAAATGAAAATGGGTTAAGATCCAAAAGAGGAAAGAGCTAAACATGGCTTTAGGAGAAAATGAACTTAAAGACCAAAAAGTGGTGTAAGGGCTCATTTGAGCAAAAAACGTTTTTAAGAGAGTGGGAGAGGAGAAAAGCTAGGGGTTTTGGAGGAAAAGAGGGATTTTTGTGTAAATCCTTCCATTTGCTCAAGATCTTGCAAGAAGGAAGAACGAAAAAGGTTAGGGCTTCAAGTGCAAAGGGATTTAAGGTAAGAACCAATCCCTAGAATTTCTTTGATGATGTTTGGGTTGGAAAAATCCTAAACCATCCATAGGTTCTGCTTGTGGTTGGTTTAGGATGATATTAGGATGTTATTGGGAGTGATTCCCATGTTTTGTTTTGGGATTTTGGGGTGATTTTGGAGAAAAATCGCAAAAGTGCAAAAACTGGAAAATCTAGGCATTATTGAACTCCTACGCCGCAGCGTAGGGAACCCACGCCACAGCGTACACCTACACCAAGGCATGGGATACCCTTGCCAAGGCAAGGCCGAGGTGCCAAAATGGCACCCCTCGGGTACGCCAATGCTGCGCCATGACGTAGCTACTATTCACAGCGAGCAATTTTTTAGGTTTTTATTTTCGAGTACCTCATGTTCATACACCGATAGTTTAAGGACCCTAATAAATGATTAATGGGTGTTCAATTAAGGAAAAAACTAAATGAAAAACGTACTATACTTCGCTTCAGTGATATTCGTTAAGTGTGAGTAGTGCTAGTTTACTAAATGTGATGTGTGTGATTTGCTAAGGGCCGGTAAGGATCACCTAACCTAGGACCGAGATTGAAGGCAAGGCAAAAATAAAGAGATAGATTGGTTTGTTCTATCTTCTCCTATTCTCGTTTCAAGATTTAAAATCTTTGTTCTAAATGTATAAGAAAACATATTGATTTGTTTTAATTGATTTGAGGCAATTGATTGTGAAATGTTTGGATATGAAAATTGCATGAGTATTGAAAATGGCTTGTTTATACAAATGTACATATTGTACTATATTTTTCTATAAAGGATTTGAACGCCCTTAATAGAATGTTAACCGTTTATTTCACATTAAGGATAGATTGGTATACCAATAAGGGTCAAATTAGCAATACGACAAACAAACGTATTGATGTGTCACTCCGATCAGTAGCCTAACGAGGGACGGTATGCATTTTCACCGATTCACGGGTGATTTTAATAATCGGGTGCTTGACCTGTGGCGAGCGTAGGTATAAAACAAATGTTTTTTATCTTAGGCTGCTGACTAGCGGGATCGTCTTAGGTGATTCAATATCTTAATATCACAGAAAACATAGGTTAAATTTTTTTTAGGGCAAAACTGAATTGATTTTAAGATTGTTGACATATTGGAATTGAAAAGTATGATTGCAAATTAAAATGAAAAGAGCATTGTGAAATGCATGATTTGGTTATAAATGATTTATTGCACATGAAAGTGTATATTTGGAATTATCAATGAACTATAAATGATTGTATATGAAATAAGTATATGTATTGTATTGACGATCATTCAAAAAGATTTGAAAGTTTTGTTTAGTAAAACTGCATGATTTGACTTAAACTGAAATAGAAGAATGAAATTGTATAGAACCACTAAGCATGAAAATGCTTAGCGTGTAGTGTTGCCTATGAGCAGGTACCGATTGAATAGGAATGAAAGGTAAGATCGAGGAGTGTCAAGTCATAGAGAAAGATTTGCGGAGTATGCTCTGACATATGCATTCACTCCATTTTTTTTAACATGGATATTTTGTAGAAACAATTTGAACTTTGAACATCTATTTTATAAATCATTTTGAAAAACGATGCGCCTTTATAGTAGCTATGATAAATGTAATGTTAATGGGCACACCCCTTTAAAAACGCTTCCGCATATTTAAAGGGCTTCTATGCATCTCTTGAATTGTAGCAGCTTTCGCGTGTTTTTGATAAATGATTTGATAAAGTGTCTGATGGTATCAGAACATCGAACCGAGTTAGACCCATGATTAGATTCGGACAGGGGAGTGCTACATAGGTCCTCATTTGATAATTACTATTTTAACCTTGACTCTTGTATTAATTTTGGTTTTATTTTTTTTATTTTTTTTTTCACTTAGCATTTAAATTCCAAAATATTCAAATTTAACTTGTATTATACCCTAAACATATCATTAAACTACTAGGGCTTAATTTAATCCACTATGCGAATTCTCACTTTAAAAACCTCTATTTTTATTACTTAAAACCAATAAAATATCGAATAAATAAAATAAAAATTTATAATACTAAATGTTATAAAAGTAAAATAATAAAGAAACGAAAGACTATTTTGGGACGTTACGGCCTCGTAGGCGGGATGCCTAGCCAGTCTTTGCTAAGCTCGTAAGTTCCTCAGTAGAATTGGGTATCTTAAATGAGACCACGGTGGCTCTGACCCCGAAAGAATTTTTGGAAATCATTGACCATTAGAGCCCCTTCAACAAGAGGGAGTCTTCGATTATGCACATGTACGACCTCTACCCCACTCTTCTCCGAGTGCCGATGGTGGCTCACGCTGAGAAGTATTCCATCCCATTTCTCAGCTACATGGACAGGGAGACCTTTCAGCGTGTGGCCGAAGGGATGCTCATCCGCAATCACTACTTTCACCAGTCGACTGAGCTGGTAAGTTTTGACTTTTAGTTCTTGATTGCTAATTTTGTGTTGTGGTTTTCGTCTGACATCTTCTCTTTTCTAGGCTATGACGACCATTAGAAACATGGCTCACCAGCATAAGGAATTCCAATCTCGATTGGGCCCGATCTTTGAAAGTTGTGGTTCCTGACTGATGTCGGTAGATCTCGAAGCACCTGCCGGGCTTTTGGATGCTTCCACCCCAGCGAGCGAAGTCAAGTTGAAGCACTAGGAATCGGAGGCTAAGGCCGTGGGAAAGTTATGGATGGAGAAGGAAGGGGATGAAGTCAAATAGGAGGCTGAGTTGGCCCGCTAAGAGGCCGGTGCAGTAGGCAATGCCAAGGCAAGGGTGGAGGAGGACCTGGCTCAGATCCAAGAAGCCCTAGCGGTTGCGGAGGAGGCGGCCTTGAGCGGAGGAGATGAGGCGCCCTCACGGGTTGAGAATGAACATCTCTCCTACTAGAGCTCAGGGCGACCAAAGGAAAGGTGTCCACCCTCCATTCTCAGGTGGGTAGGGACAAGGAGGCCATGGAGGAAGAGTACCAGAAGGCTCTGGAGGTGATCTTTACCTATGGGTATGGGTGTTGTGTGTTGAGCCTGACATCTATGGAGACAGTCCCATAGGTATGCCCCCAGCTACACCAGCTTGTTGCCTCCTAGAGTTCTTTGTAAACCTCGGGTGTCGGCCAGGTCCAGCGGCTCTTAGGGGCCACAACGACAAAACACCTTGACCCGAGTAGCGAGGAACCCATGGAGGGGCTGTAGCTAGCCGTAGGGACACCCGAGGCGAACTTCTAGTCCCTCTTTTTCCGTTCTCATTTTATAATTTTTCTTTTTGTACATGGGCCTTGTTCGGTCGCCATCACTTGTGCACTCTCTAGAAGCCATTGGCGCTTTAAGGAAATATACCTTTTTTGTTTACTTCTTCTATTGCTTATTTTTATTTCTCATCCTGACGCCATTAACGCTTTTATAATTTCTAGTTTACTTAAGCCATTGATTCCTTTCATTATGCAACCCCTTTCCTCAATTCTCGGTTATGATGGTTGCTTTAGGACATTAATGTTAAGTTAGGAGCTGGCAGGGTTCGCCCTTGTGCCGATGGTAGGGCACCCTTCGGAGCCTTAGTTGTGACGGACGAGGACCACCATATGGCAGTCGCGTACTAGCGGTACGGAGGCCTTGTCACAGTTTTTTGAGAAAGTGCTGGCGGGTTAGGCCACGTCGGTCTTTTGAAGGTGCCGAGTGGGCTAGAGCCACATCTAGTCTTTGAAGTCTTTAGAATTTGAGAGCCACATGATCTTTAAGAGGGTGCTAGGCGAGACCCGCATCCCAGGTCTTTTGAAAGTGTGTTAAATTTAAGAGCCACATCGGTCTTTTGAAAATGCCGGCAAGGTGAGAACCACATCGGTCTTTTGAAAGTGTTAACAGGCTAAGAGCCACATCTGGTCTTTTGAAAGTGTCAACAGGCTTAGAGCCCATCTGGTCTTTTGAAAGTGCCAGCAGGTTGAGAACCACATCTAGTCTTTTGAAAGTGCTAACAGGCTAAGAGCAACATCTGGTCTTTTGAAAGTGCCAACAGGCTTCGAGCGACATCTGGTCTTTTGAAAGTGCCAGTAGGTTGAAATCCACATATGATCTTTTGAAAGTGCCTGGGTGAGAGCCATCTAGTCTTTTGAAGTGGCCTTGATTAAGATCCACATCTGGTCTTTTGAGTGACAACGGTGAAGAGACACGTCACAGTGCTTTTGAGGGTGCTGACAAGCTAAGAGCCACAGCTGGTCCTTTGAAAGTGTCAACAAGCTAAGAGCCACATCTGGTCTTTTGAGAAGAGACAGTTGCAAAATTTCAAAATATTGTAAAGACGATCTTTATTGATAGTAATACTTTTAAAGGAAGTTTTACTGGTAATACCTCTTCAGATGCATGGCATTCCACATTCTAGGCATTAGAGTCCCGTCTAGTTTATTTAAAGCCTATGACCCAACTGCCCCTACTCGGACTACCTTGTATGGCCCTTCCTAGTTTGGTTGGAACTTCCCGTCTACTAGGTTAGCCGTGTTTTCAAAGATTCTTCTCAAGACCAGCTCTCCATCTCGGAATGTACGCGGTTTTACCCACCTATTGTACATGTTCGTCAATCTTTGCTGGTATGACGCTATACGTACAGGTGCAACTTCATGAAGCTCGTTTGTCATATCTAGGTCTTTAGTAATGACTTCAACATTAGCTTCTTCATGAGTTTCAATTCGAAGTATGGACATCCTAACCGAGGATTATAGCTTCCATCACATAAGTAGGGTGAGCGACAACATCCTAGTTGAAAACTAGGTTGGTCGTGTAGGCCCGTAGAACTCATGGTAGTTCATCACACCCATTTTTCCTTTGTAGGATACCAGCGCTTTTTAAAGCGTTGAGGAGAGTCTTATTAGATGATTCCACCTGACTGTTGCTTTGTGGGTAGCACGAGGTTGAATACAAGTTCTTGACTTTCAACTCGTTATAAAAATTCTTGTATACTCTACTATCAAACTGTGGCCCATTGTCAATCATTATCGACTGTGGTATTTCAAGCCAAACCAGAGATGATGTTTCCATACAAATTAGACGACATCTTTGTCTTTGATGGAGACGAAGACTTCAGCTTCTACTAATTTGCTAAAATAGTATGTTGCCACTAGTAATAGCTCCTTCTGTGTTGGGGCAGTAGGTAGCGGTCCAACTATATCAATTCAGGCGGCGAAGAGGCGGTGGCTCTTTATCGTCATCGGATTACGGCGGGCACCCGCCAGGATGAGGGCTTCTTTGTTGCGAGCAATCACCTTCTTGACGCATAAGCGTGCATCGCCCTCATGGTTGGCTAGTAGTAGCCTTGGGTGTAGGCCTTATGCGCCAAAGTACTGCCACTTGGATGGTTTCCGCATATTCCTTCATGGAGTTTTTTATAGGACCCGACCCGGATACCCTCCCAGGATTCCCCGGGTGGTCCTGCCTAGTGAAGTCCCACTGTACAATCCCTAGGGAATATCCAATGAAACCCCACTTTAAGAAGAAAGTAGACACACGCATTAATATAATACCTCAGTATATATAAAGATCTAAAGCAGCTCAAATCCCGCAGCCGACCTATTTTCTGTAGGTCATAACCACAAACACACATAATAAAGGCTCATATTAGTTGATACTAAGATAAGAGCATTCTAAAAATGTTGCGAATTTAGAGTCTGAAATAGAAATACATAAGTCCAATAAAATAAAGACAGGATAGATAAGATAGAATCTTGCGAGTTGTCCTTGAGAGGCGGGTGAAGTAGAAGTTGGCGCGGTGAGTCTCTACGAACTACACGGACCTAGGAAGCGGATTTAAAACAATAAAGCGTGAGATAATAAATCTCGATGAGTGGCACATAATTTATAAGGAAAAATAATTTTTATTTTCGAGAATTCCTTCTCCAGGCCTCACTTCCACTCTTTTGCAAAGTTCCTAGTTTAAAATCATTTCACAAAACCCGAACTTATACCCAGAGTCATGATATGAAATTCATGCTTAAAATTAGATAATCATGAAAATACACTAACCATAAATATTGAAATGGTTATAGCTTACACAGACACCAACAATGTACCATACCATATATCCTTCATAAACCATGGGATACCCCACCTCACGACCCCTAACCTCGAAAGGTGTCGTGGTAATAATAATAATAATAATAATAATAAGCTAGTCGGGTGGCTTGGAGCCTCACGGCTAGTGGAATAATATATAATGGAATTTAGAAACCAACCTCCCGCATTGTGGAAATAATATATAACCGTTGGGTGAAGAACCAACCTCAGACGGTGGAAACCCCGATTACCTTTGTATTATAAATATTGGATCGAACCTCTGGTACTATATGATACATCAATTTATAACAACCAACACAGTATCCTTACTCACATATACTTTTCCAACGATACTGTATTCTTAAATCAATAAATTTTCAAAGTGGTTTAAAACCTCAATCAAAGCCACACCAAAATACTTAAATACACCACAAATTTATCCATGAACTGTTAGAATTTCCAAATATTTAAAATATTTGACAAAATTCACATGAAATTATAACTTGTTTATAAAAAAACGGATAATTATTTTTATGCATAACCAACCATTTGATCAAATAATATATATATAAAATAATTTACCACCATTTTATATCATAATAATATCCCAAGGTATTTAAAGCATATAAACCACTCACAACTACAGATGCTTAGTCCTGCTCCCCTGCAGGATCGTCTCCAAACTCAGCGTGAGTGCCTGTAATATAATAAAATACCACTTAGGCTCTAATAACTAAACCAAAGACATTGGGATGCTAATGTCTTAGAAGAATAATTTTCGAACTATGAAGCTATCTAAATTGGACTCAGCGGTCTGATTATACGGTGTGCCCTATGCAGATACCCCGAAATTGGGGCTTTTCACCGGAGGCTAATTTTTGAAATTGAACCTTCGATAAATCATAAAAATATCGATTTCAGTAATCCCAACTTCAATTTTGCCTAATCCGACCAATTGGTGTCCAATTTAGGTCCAAACCTTTTCGGTAATTACCTAAATGACCCAAAAATGGAAAGCTAACCAAATGACATCCAAAATTTACAAACTTTATATCGATAAAATCGAACCCGAAACAGTACCCTTACCTTGGTCCAAAGTTGCTGTGGTGGCGGAAGCTTCGATCAGCCAAATCGAAGGCCAAATTTGTTTCGTCGTATCTTTCAAGCGATGAGGAATGCGAAAAGACCCACGGGAATGAGTTCGGTGAAAATGGGAGAGAGGTATGGGTAAGCCTGGAATGGCCGGAAAATAGCAAAATCCGGCGACCCAGTGGCGATCGTCGCGCGTTACGCCGACCGATGCAGGCGTAGGTAGACGAGGTTATTGTGAAATTTCACGGCCAAAGTCGATGCAGTGGTGGCCTCCTACCTGAATGAGCGATGCATGAGGGTGTGGAAACATCTCGTGGCCAAAGCAGATTGGCACAGCAGGTGGCTGGCCAGGTTTGGAGTCCACTCGGGTTTTGGGAACCCCCAGGGTTTGGAGGAAAATGGGTGTTTGGAATTTAGGGTTGTTGGCATGCAAAGCGGGTTTACATAGAGCTCGAGTCCTTTCGGGTAAAACCCCGGTTGACTTGGACAACGATAAAATGCTATTTGTTGAACTTCTCAGGGCCATAACTTTTTATCCGTAAGTCATATTTTGACATTCAAACCGTCTATGAACTCGTATCGACGAAGCCTACGAGATGGTGCCTTAGTCAACCCAAAATTATTCATCCTTGAAAAAGTCAACTTGGGTCCACATACTAATTGTTGAATTGAGCCAGTCAAACTTAGTCCAAACGTATTTAAAAACTTATGTATTATTTGAGTGCAGTCGATTACAACCTACCCCCTTAAAAGAAAAAATTTTCCACCAGTCGTACGTGTCGTGGAAGAGATAGGGAATCTTGGTTCAGCGTTGGTCCTCCAGAAGCTCCCAGTCGCCTCCTCGACTAGGTGGTTTCTCGAAAAGGACTTTCATTAAGGATATTGTCTTGTTCGCGAGCTCCTTCTCTTCTCTACCCGGAATCTACCTTTGGCTGCTCCTCATGGGATGATCATCCCTCAACTCAATCTACGGTGTCTCGACACATGTGAGGGGATTTGAGATATACTTGCGTAGCATGAGATGTGAAAAACATTATGGACTCGAAAGCTCAGCAGTGAGTCTAATCTATAAACCCTTGGACACATCCTCTCGACAATCAAAGGTCAGTGTAGAGAGGACTTAGCTTCCCTCTCTTCCCAAAGCGTACCACGCCCTTCCAAGGAGAGAGTTTTAAGAATACTTTCGATCCTTTCAGCCTCAAACTCAAGGTCCTTTACGCGTCGCGCCAGGCTCTTTTGCCTATCCTAAGTACGCTTTCGGCTGGCACGTATAACATTAACCTTGTCCCTTTATCGTTTATACAATCTCGAGGACCCTAGTAATTTCCTTTCGCCAGTCTCATTCCAACATAATGGAGTGCGACATTGTTTCCCATACAATGCCTCATATGGTGACATCTCAATGCTTGAGTGATAGCTGTTGTTATAAGTGAACTCTGCCAAAGGTAGATATTCATTCCAATGTCCTTTGAATTGAAGTACGCATGACCTCAACATATCCTCTGGAGTGCGAATAGTCCTCTCAGTTGTCCATCGGTCGAGGGTGAAAAGAAGGTATAAATTCAACTTGACACTGGTTCCTTTCATCGATCCCTTCGAAACCTCGAAGTGAATCATGGATCTCTATAGAGATGATCGACATTGGCACCCCATGCAAACTCACTATATGATTCATAAAAGTTAGCTAACCGAGGGAGAAAACTTCTCCACGAATAGGTAGGAAATGCGCGGACTTGGTGAGATTGATCGTACTACCCAAAATGTCGTCATATCTCTGAGCTTGTGGGAGGTTTGAATACAAAATCCATTGTAATGCGCTCCCATTTCCATTACGGGATGGGTAAGGGCTCTGGCGAAGCAGAGCTTTTGTCTCTACGCCTTCACTTGTTGACGGATGAAGTACTTGGATACGTACTCGCGACTTCTCTTTTCATCCACGACCGCCAATAATATTCCTTGATTACCGCGGTACATCTTGGTACTCACAAGGGTGCACGACATAAAAGCGGTATGTTTCCTCCCGATATTTACCTTTTTAACTCTTCAGTTGCTGGAACACAAAGCCTAGAACCAATCACCAAGGCTCCATCGTCTCTAATGGAAAAATCCGACTTTTCCCCTTCCTCGACTTTCCTTCTCATGTTCATCAAATAGGGATCTTCTAGTTGTGCCTCGAGAATTCGATCTACAAGTATCGGTCGTAGTTGGAAACTAGCAAAAAGTGCTCCTGAAGCATGCATCCACCCGGCTTCGACACTAACTCGCAGCTTCGACCACATCAATGGAAGTTGTATTGTATGCGCATATAAACGAAAACTGTAGACTTCTGCTCGAGGCATCATACGCTACATTTGTCTTACTTGGATGGTAGTCGATAGTGCGATCATAATCCTTAAATGTTTCATCCACCTCCCTTTGCCTTAAGTTTAACTCCTTAGGTAAACAAATATTTAAGGCTCTTATGGTCGGTAAATATCGACAAATCCTCCCTTCAAAAGTAATGCCTCAGTCTTCAATCACGAAATTACCGCGAGTTCAGTCATGGTAGGATAATTCAGCTCGTGTTTCTTCAACTGTAGGAAGCATACGCCACAACTCTCTTATGTTGCATCAACACGCAACCTAAACCTTAAGCGTGAAGCATATTTTGTAAACCTCGAACCCCTCGTTGCCCTCTGGCAATGTCGAACGAGAGGCGACGTCAACTTTTCCTTCAGTGTTTGGAAGCTTTCCTCACACATGTCAGTCCACTCAAACTTAACTCCTTTCCTAGTCAAACAATGAAGTGGTCCTGCTATCTTTGAGAACCCTTCTATGAATCTGCTGTAATACCCCGCTAATCCTAGGAAACTCCGCACTTCTGTCACCATAGTTGGTTGCTCCCAATTTGCCACTGCTTCTACTTTCTGAGGATCCACATAAATGCCATCAACAGAAACCACATGTCCGAGAAATCCCACTCGGCTCAACCAAAACTCACATTTGCTTGAACTTGGAATACAAGCGGTCTGCCTTAAAGTGCGCAACACGAACCAGATGTATCTCATGCTCCAACTCGCTTCTCGAGTACACCAAGATATCGTCGATGAAGACAATGACAAATCGATCTAAGTATGGATGGAAGACCCGGTTCATCAAATCCATGAAAGTTGTTGGGGCATTGGTGAGTCTAAAAGACATCACTAGAAACTCATAATGCCCATATCTCATCTGGCCGGAGTCTTGAAGATATCAGATTCCACTAATCCTTAAGCGATGGTACCACGACCTCAGGAATCCGATCTTGAGAACACTTTACTTTGGTGATCAAATAGATCACATCAATCGAGGCAAAGGATGTTGTTTGAATGGTGACCTTATTCGAAATTTGTTTGTAGTCTATACCACTGACCTCAGTACCATCCTTCTTCTTCACAAAAAATAACTGCCGCTCCCCCAATTGAAATCTTTACGGGCCTAATACATCCCCGATCCACCCGGCTCACCTTAGGCGAGTCTTCAACCTCTTTCAACTCGGTGGTGCCATTCTATAAGGTGGTAAGAAATAGAGTTGTACCCGAGGACTAAATCAATGGGAAAATCTATTTCGTTACGGAGGTAAACTGAAGATCGTCGAGAAAACACATCGAGAAAATCCTCACTATTGGTACATCCTCTAATCTCCTTCGCTACCCTCACAGTGTCAACTACGTAATTTAGATACCCCAATGACCTTTACGAGTAAACATCTAGCGAAATGGTAATCGAGCACGAAGGTGCTCGCCTCGGCTCTCCATGAAGGCTACTGCGGTAGTCTCGATTAGTCTAAATATCACCTCCTTGCGGAAATGATCCATTAAAGCATAGTTTGAAGCGAAGCCTTGATCCATCGAGAATCCGCGTCGACCCGCGAGAGCTCTTAATATCAAATCTGCTTTCATAACTTGGCCCTTAATAGAAAACAAGCTACCCTTAAGCATCTGACTAGGCCGTAGAGACTCTCTATTAGATTGTGGCAATCTCGAGCCAGTCCCGAAGGCCCCGGAGTCATCCCAGACTCGTCTGCGACATACCCACGTGAAATAAAAGAGTGTGTAGCCCCTGTGTCAATGAATACACGTGCATCGTCACCAAAAATAGATAATGTACATCCGCGGCGTCGGGGTGGCACGTGCCTCCTTCACGGTCATATAAGCTTCTGCCTCCTAGCGAGTGGTCGTCCTCTCTATCCCACGCCTCCCCAGCCGTTTGGTGCGGTATTGTCCGTCTTCAAGGAACCACCCAGAGGAGTGCCTTACGTCTGTGTATCAGTCCCTCCGTACCCATTAGCCTGTTTAGGCCCGAACATCGATCCGAGACTCTGAGTACGGCGGATCCTCGATGAGGCGGAGTCCCTCTGAAATGTCTGTGCGCATTGAAAGCATACATTATCGGCATGGTCGAGTCATGAATCTTGCGTCAGCGCCCGCAGTCGACGAAACCTCTCGGCTGCCGGATCCACACGAAAATGGCTCACACCCTTTACTCAGCGATTGAAATCGAGAACCATGTGTATGTCCACCTCTACAAAACACCTTTCTGCATTGGCACCCGTCTACATCCCAGTGGATCCTCTTGCCGAAGATCCGGTGAAACTTCACCCCTCTTAGATGATCACGTGGGATTCCCAGAACAATCAGGTCGTATGATCGCGGCGCTTAGTCTGGCGTATCAAGATCTGTCTCTCCACCTCTAAAGCGGCGTCTCTCATCGACTAATCTAGTGGGATGGTGAACTGAGAGGCTGGCTGCTCGGCTCATTCAATTCAACGAGAAACCTCCTCTTTTTGCTGACCTCATCATGACCAAATTGAGACGAAATACGATAGCTCTCTGAACTACGGCTCGTACTCGAAGCGTCATGCCTGCAGTGCGTCTCAAACTCTAGCCTCTTAGTCCCGACAAGTGGGGCGAAACTTCGGTGTGGCAGTCTTGGTGTGCCCAGTGTAATGTTTCTGGAGTCCTCGTACGCGCTCTTCGCACCTTTACCCCCTAGCGAGAAAACCGGCTATCCTGACTCATCATAAATCAGGACCTTTGCATACGCCGTCAAAAATCTTCTGTGTCATCTAGCCAGGATAAAGCCACCATGGGATCCGTGGAGCCATCAAAACCCACTGCTCCAAGTATATGAGCCTGATCAACAATAACACCAGTAAACCCACTCCTCTCGAGTGATCGAGCCAGGCGCTCGACAAGATTCTCCTCATAAGTAGGTGCATTTGAACCATGAAACTCTTTGGAACCTCGTCTACCTACATTAGCCATCGAGAAGAAGAATTTGTTTCGAATAAATGAAACAAAATCAATTTCAGGATAAGGTTAGGGAGGTATACAAAACGGATAGGTTGCACGGCCAGTATGCGACCACGAGGAATTTAAGCGCAGAACACGTCACTAAGGCGACGGACCCGGGCAGGATACCCTCCCGGGATTCCCGGGTGGTCCGCCTAGTCGAAGTCAACATGCCAAATCCTAGGGAATATCAATGAAACCCCACTTTAAGAAAGAAAGTAGACACACGCATTAATATAATACCTGAATATATATAAAGATAAGCATTTCGAATCCACAGCGGAGCTGTTTTCTTAGTAGGTCATAACCACAAACACACATAAAGACTCATATGAGTTCAATACTAAAGATCGAGCATTCTAAGAGTGTTTGCGAATTTAGAGTACAAATGAAATACATAAGTCAATAAAATAAAGACGTATAGATAAGATAGAATCTTTGCATTTGTCGGGAAGAGTGAAGTAGAAGTTGGCGAGGTAGGTCTCTACAAGTATGCGGACCTAGAAACGAATTTAAAACAATAAAGCATTGAGATAATAAATCTCGATTGAGTGACATAATTTATAAGGAAAAATAATGTTTTTATTTTAGAAATTCCTTCTCTCAGGCCTCAAACTTCCGCTCTTTTTACCAAAGTTCCTAGTTTAAAATCATTTCACAAAACCCAAACTTATACCCAGTCAAGCTTAATATGAATTCATGCTCAAAATTAGATAATCATGAAAATACACTAACCATAAATATTGAAATGGTTATAGCTTACACAGACACCAACAATGTACCATACCATATATCCTTCATAAGCGAGTAGGATGCCCCGCCCCTCATTTGACCTCGAAGGTGCCATGGTAATAATAATAATAATAATAAATAGTCGAGATGGCTTAGAACTCCCGACTAGTGGAATAATATGCTTAGTGGGTGAAACCAGCCTCACATTTGTAGAGGAAATAATAAATAGCGTTGGGTGAAACCAACCTCCATTGTGGAAATAATATATAGCAGTTAGGTGAAACCAACCTCACGACAGGTAAGCGAGCCAGTGCATATTATAAATATTGGATCGAACACTCTAGTACTATGATGCATCAATTTATAACTGACCAACCACGGTATCCTTACTCACATATGCTTTTCCAACGATCACGTATTCTTAAATCGATAAATTTTCAAAGTGGTTTCAAAACCTCGATCCATTTACCAAAATACTTAAATACTACAAATTTATCCATGAACTCAGTAGAATTTCCAAATATTTAAAATGTTGACAAAATTCACATTAAATTATAACTTGTTTATATAAAAACGGATAATTATTTTTATGCATAACCAACCATTCGATCAAATAATATATATATATATATATATATATATATATATATATATAATAATTTACCTACATTTTATATCACAATAATATCGAGGCATTTAAAGCATATAAACCACTCACAACTACGGTCTTTCAGTCCTGCTCCCTGAGGATGTCTCAACTTAAGCGTGAGTGCACATAATATAATAAAAACACCACTTAGGCTCGATAACTAAACGAAAGACATTGGGATGCTGAATGTCTTAAAGTAATTTAGAACTATGAAGGTATCTAAATTGGACTCAGGCAGGTGCGATTTATACAGTGTCTTTTATGGGCCGTGCCACGAATTGGGGCTTTTCACTAGAAGGCTAATTTTGAAATTGAACCTTCGATAAATCATAAAATATCGATTTCACTAATCAGCTTCCAATTTTGCCTAATTCGACCAATTGGTGTACAATTTCGGTCCAAACCTTTTCGGTAATTACCTAAATGACCCAAAAATGGAAAAGCAGCAATCAAAAATTTACAAAATTTATATCAGCAAAGCCCGAGACCCGAGAACAGCGGTACCTGCCTTGGTCCAAAGTTTACGTGGTGGTAGGAAAAGCTTCGATCCAACCGTCGACCAAATTTGTTTTCGTCGTATCTTTCAAACGATGAGGAATTTGAGAAAAAGGACCACGGGAATGAATTCAGAGGATCCAAGAATGGGGGGAAGGAGGTATGGGTAGGCCTGGAATGGCCTGAAAATAGCAAAATCCGGCGACCCAAGGTGGCCGCCGCCACCGCGTTCGCCGGCCCTATTTGGGCGCGTCTAGCGGCGGTTCGCAGTGAAATTTCACTTGCCAGATGCGTCTACGGTGGTGGCGCTCTATTTGGGTGGCCGTGCATCGAGGGTGGTAGGAACGTCTCCAACTGACGAAAACCAGGTGGCTTGGTCGAAGCGACCCGGTTCGGAGTCCTCGGGTTTGGGGGTTTCCTCCTAGGGTTTTGGAGCTATAAATGGGTGTTTTGGGGCTAGGGTTCTATTTGGCACGCAAAACTGGGTTTATATAGTGCCCAGGGTTGCTCTCAGGTAAAAACCCCGGACTGACTTGAGCATTGATAAAATACTGCTGTTTAAAATTCTCATGGGCATAACTTTTTATCCGTAAGTCGGATTTTGACGTTCAACCGGTCTATGAACTCGTATCGAAGAGGCCTACGAGATGGTGTCTTAGTCAACCCAAAATTATTCATCCTTGAAAAAGTCAACTTGGGTCCACATACTAATTATTGGTCAAACTTTGTCAAACTTAGTCAAACATGGTCAAATGTGTTAAAAACTTGTATTATTTAGTGGTCGTTACGGTTTGCCAACACATATTGCCTGGCAGGTGGTGAGCATTTAAGTTATGGAGTGTCACAGAGATCGTTTATCTCTATTTGCCGTTCATAATGGAAAATCGGCGCTGAACTTTGCCAGATCTTATGGGCTTCGACCTTGCATGCAGGAGTTCTCCGACTCGGGTAATAGACTATTGGAGTCATCCAAGAGGGATATGCTTCTTCTATCTCGTTTACCCGGTGGGCAGCAATTGACGACTCCGGCTGGTAATAGATAGTGATGAGCACAATTTCTTTGGTTGGTAGGGACGAGACCACTGCTGCTAAGGCATCCGCCTTTTCATTTGAACCCCTCGGGATATGCTTAAACTTCCAAGCCACAAAGCTCTCTAGTCGGAGTTTAACTAGGCATACATACTTAGCCATGCGCTGGTCCCGCCTTTCGTATTTCTCGTTTACCCGTTCTACCACCAATTGGGAGTCACTTTGTATGATTATCTTTTCTAAGGACACGGAGATTGCAAGATCTATACCGGCTAGGATTGCTTCATATTCTGCCTCATTATTGAATGCGAGGAAGTCAAACCATATAACCTGCTCTATTCTTTCCTTGGTTGGGGCTTTAAGTTGCAAACTAACACAGGCTCCTATTTGCAGAGAAGCGCCATCCACATTGAGGACCCACCAGTCGGCATAAGGCACTTGACTAAATTTCAGCATGGTATTTCCACTCGCAGACAGATGGACAATTAGAGAGAGTGATTCAAGTTTTAGAAGATATGTTGAGAAGTTGTATGATCGACTATGAGGGTAGTTGAGATAAACATATTCCTTTAGTTGAATTTGTGTATAACAATAACTTCCAGTCGAGTATTGGAATGGCACGTACCTTACAAGGCTCTCTATAGAAGGAAATGTAGAACACCATTGTGTTGGATAAAGTTAAGTGAGAAGAAAGTAATCATTTTGTTGATTGAGGGCGAGTAAAGGAGAAAATAATCGGAGAAAGATTAAAGGTGGCAGGATGAACAAAAGTCTTGCGCCTACTTGAAGAAAGACATTCAATATGAGATTGGTAAGTGTTCTAAAAGTTTCTCCTTGAAGAAAGTCATGGTCGGGGAAAAAGAATAGAGTTGAGCCTTAGGTTCATTGGGTCATATGAAGTGATCGAGAAAGTGGGTCCAGTGGCATATAAACTAGCCTTACCTCCAAAGTTGGAAAAAATCCATAATGTTTTCCATGTTTCAATGTTAAGGAGGTAAAGGTCAGACCCATCACATGTGGTCACTTCAAAGATTATTAAGGCTTCGTGGGCTTCGACTTACAAGAGGAACCGATATAAATTTTGGCTCGAGAAGTCAAAGAATTGAGAACAAACAAATTCCATTAGTCAAAGTATTGTAAGAAAAAACCCGCAGAACTAAGGAAGCCACATGAAGCGAAAACATGCGGCAACAATATCCACAACTGTTCAATGAAGGTAATTTCGAGGACGAAATCTCCTAAGTGTGGAGGAGTTCTTATCCAATAAATTTTTGTTTTATTATATTACTTTATAACATTTTCTGCTATTATAAAATTTTATTTTATTTATTCGATATTTTATTGGTTCTAAGTGATAAAAATAGAGGTTTTTAAAGTGAGAATTCGCATAGTGGATTAGTGCACCTCAAATTAAGCCCTATTAGTTTAATGATATGTTTAGGGTATAACACAAGTTAAATTTGAATTTTTCGGAATTTAAATGCTAAGTGAAAAAATAAAAAATAAAGCAGGAATTATCTGAGAGTCAATGTTAAGTGGTAAAATGTCAAAATGAGGACCCAAACGTCATAAATGAAGAAGAATATATGCCAAAATAGAAATGTGATAAGTTGTTGTGCGAATAGAAATGAAATGAAGGACTTTAATGCAAAAATGGAAAATTTAAGCAAAAATTAGATTTGCCAAATAAGGCCTTATACATGAAATAGGATAAGACCAAATTTGGTCTTAGAATTGGGCATTTCATGTTTTGGAAAAGGGAGAGAGAGCTAGGGTTATGGGTTCTTGAGAAGAGCCATTGTTGGTGATTGTTCTCCATTTGTTCAAATTTTTGCAAGAAAGAAGACAAAGGAAGCTTGATTTGAAGGTTTTAAGAAGAAAGCAAGGTATGGATTATCCCCATTTGCTTGTTAACTCCCTCTTTGATTGTGTTTAGATTGGTAAAACCATCATTTAGTATATATATGTTTGAGTTAGAGTTCAAGCAGCTTTTTTGATTTGATTAGGATTGGTTTTGAGGAATTTTTGTATAAAGGAAATGTTGGGGTTTTAGGGGAGATGCTGTCAAAATTGTTCAAAACTCATGTTTTTGTTTTGACCATTACTCATCCAAATTGAGTGATTCCAATTTTTGGGTAAACTAGACTTCTAGTAGAACAAATTTTTTTGAAATAAGTGTTCAAATTTTGACCCCATTGGACCCAGAAATTCGTCAAAGTGAGGCTCTGTTTTCAGGCAAATTCTGGTTCAGTTTGGTACAGTTTTTGTGTTTTGGAATAGATTTGGTATTTAGGCCATAAGTTGAGTTTCACTCATCCAAATTAAGTAATTCAAATTTTTGGGTAAACTATACTTCTAGGAGAACAAATATCCTTAAAATAAGTATATTCAAATTTGGAACCCATTGGACCCATAAATTCGTCAAAGTGAAGCTCTGTTTTTGAGCAAATTTTGGTTCAGTTTGGTATAGTTTTGGTGTTTTGAAACGGTTTTTTTATTTAGGCCATAAGTTGAGTGTCACTCATCCAAATTGAGTGATTAAATTTAATAGGTAAACTAAACTTCTAAGAGAACAAATCTCCTTGAAATAAATGTATTCAAATTTGGACCCAGAAATTCATCAAAGTGAAGTTCTATTTTCGCGCAAATTCTGGTTATGTTTTGAAAATAAAGTAGTCCCGGTTGTTTTGAACATATCTTGAGTTTCAGTGCTCTGAATTGAATGATTCCAATTTCTGAATAAAATAGATTTATAGGGGAACAATGAACTTGAAGGAAGTTGGGTAGAAAACAACCCTAACTAGAAACCTAAATAAGCCAACTAATATTGTTCTCTCATTGTGATGGATTAGGGGTTGGTGATGAGAAAAGCCCTAACCCAGAAATAGATTCCAAGGATAGGAATCGATGAGCGACAATCTTTTTGGGTTTGTTCTCCATACCTCTTTTCTTATATCAAGTTTTGTGATCGTTGGTTGAAATGATTTTCAAGAAAACTACAAATATGATTTGTTTTAAGGGATTTGGGAAAATTGATTTTAAATGCATTGCCATCAAAAAATTGTATGAGCATCAAAATGTATTATTTGGGTATAAATGTATATACAATATTGTAAATTACGATAACTGAGTTTTAATGCCCTTAATGGGAATATTTATCAAGTCATGTCGAGTTAAGGATAGATTGGTATACAGTAAGGGTCCAAACTAGCAATCACGTGAACAAAATGAAATATAATTGGCATCTGCGTCAAGTAGCCCGACAGGACAATATTAGCAATGTACACACAATGATTTTTAAATAACCAGTTAGTAGCCTAGCAGGACTGTAATGTGTTATAAAATGTTTTTTTCTACCTGTCTACAACCCAACAGGACCGTGCCGGTGATTCCGTTATCCTAGGCACCGAAAGAAATGGTTAAATTTGTTTAAGGGCAAAATTATAAGTAAATGTGTGAAATGCATTATTGGAGTTTCAAATGAAATATTGCATATGAAATTGTATACTTTGAAGTGATCAAATGATTTGCAAATGAAAGTATATGAAATAAGCACATATACATAATATATATTGCATGGACTATTGAACTTGTGTCAAAACATTGTTTCATAAAAGTTTGCATATTTGCGTGTTTAATTGAAATGAAGAATTGCATAGAACCATTAAGACATGAAGAATGCTTAGCGCGTTGTTTTTATCATCGAAGTGTATATGACTAAGGGCGAGGAAGCGAGACCCACGAGTTGAGTCATCGTCGGTCGTCTTGATATAAGTACACGCTCCGTCTCATGCGCCCATTTCATCCCATGACATTATTTGATCATTTTTGTAATGAAACCAAAAATGTATAAGTTTTCATAGGAAGAACATATTTGATTTATTTGTGGAGATGAACTCACGATAATGTTTTATAAATGATAATGTTGAAAGGGCATATGTCATATTGAATGAAAGTGTTAATTGACAAAACGGTGGGAACTTTAATCGAAATGATTATGCGACATTTATTTCTACAGTATTCGAAAATGTATATACGATAAAACTAGTCTGCGTCCCCGGATCCGGTCGGCCTTCGAGCCGGGTCGGGTACGGGGGCGTGACATCGACCTTACAACTCTTTCATTTGTCTTGCTTGTTCCTCTTACTTTATCTGTATGCTTGGCGGTAATGGAGGAATTAGTCTTGCGGAATTGGTGCCAATGCTTTCGTCATTGCGCCTGCCTCGGGTGGATTAGACGTAGAATGGGGGATTAGTAGAGCTTCAAGCGATGAAGGGCTGCTTGACAGTTGTTGAAGCTAAGTTCTTATAGCCTATAAGCAAGACTTTTTGTTCGATTCCCGCGGGCCGGCGCCAATTATTTGTTACCTCGATCGTTTGACGCCGGGCATCGACCCGCGGCGCAATGTCAACAGCCCGAGGCGATCTAGTAGTGGTGGGCGGTCGCCTCTTCGATGATTAAGTCAACAAAAATACGGAGAGAAGGAAAGAAAGAAGTTTAGCTAGTTTTGATGATACCTTCATCATGAGATCCTCCCGATTTATAGTAGTGGCTTGGAGAATCTCTTTTTTTCTTCGAAAGAATCTCCTTCCTTAGAACTAAATTTCTTTTTTCTTTTCAAAGACCAATTCTTCCTATCAACATTATCCCTTCCTTATCAGGATTATCTCTCCGATGGGTTAGTGGAATTTGGAAGCCGGAAATTCAAGCACACATTGCTTTTAAGTGGATTTTCCGCTTATAGGTGCTTATTCGTAACAAACTTTCCCATATTGTAAGAATTAATAATCGTGCACTTGAAATCCCAAACGGACCGCCTCAAGCAAGCCTTAGGAATGTTTGACTTTGCTTTCACAAGCAGCCTCTTTAGATTCTCCCGTTCAGAAAGTGTCCTCTTGACTTTGGTGAGGTGAGTAGAATCGGGCCGCTTCATAATACAAGCCAAAAGGTCCTCAGGCAAAGATCATGGTACTCACAATTATTAGCCTCATGGGCCTAGTACGCTAATAATATTACTTTGGAAAACTTGAATTAACTGTGTCCAGAAACTTCCATTTTCAAAGAAATTGCCAAAGCCTTACGTAGAACCAAGGATCAAAATATCGGTAAACATGGATATATCGGTAAATAATTTTACGGAAATATCGGAAATATCGGAAATATCGGTAAAGTATCGGTGGATATTTTTACAAAAATATCGGTTATTAAAATTTTTCATATTTTAATTATATAGATTATGAGAAATGATTCATATCTTAATTAAGGTAGATTATCAAATGGATTAGTAATTATTAAAATTAAAATAAAAGTTATTATTATATTATTCAGATATTATTATGTTAAAGAGATATTTATTTGTTTTTGTTATTATTATAAATATTATGTAGATAATGAGGATATTCAAAATATTAAGTATATTATAATTTTAAATGTTTAAATGATATTATTTATTTATTTTCTTTTCAAATTAATATTTTGATTTAAAATATTATAAGTTATAATGTAAAATAAAATAAAATAAAATATTAAAGTGGACATGAACAAATAAATACAAGTAATATAAAAACGTTTATTTACATGGTTAAATGAATCAATGATTTGTGGCCGAAGGTGCCACTCTGGGGCACTTTAAACGGCCTGGGTTCAGGCTGAAGAATTTTTTTCATATTTTTTGAAAACAAGAAACAAAAGGAAAAACAATTTTTCGGGAAAATCAAGATTTTTTCCCAATTTTTTTCTTCCATTTTTCCACAATTTTTAAAATTTTAGACTAAGAAGGAGATTTTTTTTCATATTGAAAAACACTGAAAATCCATGTCTGCAAAAATAATTTAGAACTTAATAAAAAAATTTTCATAGGCTATTTATTTATATATGTGTATAAAAAAAAGTGAAGAATTTTAAAGTGCATAAATATGTAAATAAATTTTATACCATGTTATATTTTATTTTTGCTTATCAGCAATTGGGTGACCCAGACCGAAAGTAAACAGAGGTAATTTTTTTTAACTTTTTTAAAGACATACTTTTCTAACTTCTTTTTTTTCAAAGACATACTTTTCTAACTTTTAATGTAAGGATTAAATTCCATGGAACCTTCAATTTCGTGTGTATGTATGTTATAGGAAGCTAAAAGGAAAAGACTATCTGGTGTTGGAGACCCTGAACCCCAAGACCACTTCTAGCGCATGAACTTTACTACATAAGGACGAAACCAAAAGGAAAAAGGCAAAAGGCAGAGACTAGTATATGTTAATTTGGCAGTATGGATCCAATGATGTTCAAGGCTGCAAGAGATGGCAATGTTGAAGATTTGCCTAGCCCTGGAAGATGATCCTTATCTTGAACGGCAGGTGAATGCATCTGCAGATACGCCTCTTCATGTTGCCATGCTGGGACATCTGATTTGTTGGTGAACCTATCAAGAAAAAAGACCAATGTGGTGGATTATGTGAGGGAACTCAACCAGCAAGGATATAGTTCCATTCACTTGGCTGCTGCACATGGGCATGTTGATGTTGTGAGGATGTTGATTGAAATTAGCTCAGCGCTTAGTTGTGTTAAGGGAAGAGATGGGATGACTCCTCTTCATTGTGCTTCAGTAAAAGGACGAGCCGAGACGATGAACTCGCCTTCAGCCACGCGGTATGTGTTGTAGAGGGGACGGAGAGGGGCGAAACCGCCTTGCATATTGCTGCCAGGAACAACCGGTTTGACGCTCTTAAAATACTTCTGGAATGGCTCCGGAGGAACCAAGCTTTGGTGGTCATAAACTCTAAGGATGGTGATGGAAATACTGTTCTTCATCTGGCTGCGGCCAGGAAAAATAATCAGGCTATTGAATTGTTGATGAGCTGCAATGAAGAAGCTCCTGGAGTTCTGCTAATGCTGTAACAAGAGAGGCCCACAGTTTGATCTCATGCTATGTACATGAATCAGAATAGTGGATCTATTCAGAAGCAGAAAGGCTTTTTCAGGGGGGCTTATGGCAAGTAGTCTCTCTATCAGGTCACAGTACTAACACTGTCAAAACTCCTTCACCCCGCCTCTGACAAGATACCATGCTTCTGGGGATCATAAAATTGATCACCTGGAGGAACTACTTTGCCTCAGTTCGACCGACACCGAGCAGCGCAAGTGGAGGCGTTCCTAGTAGTGGCTGTGCTAATAGCAGCTGCATCATATCAGACAGGGCAAAGTATCTCTACTTAGATAGTTTGAGGCTTCCGATAAATTTGATAGGAATCAGCTTAAGGGGATCTTGGTCGTCTTTACGTTCTTTCTAACACCATAGGGTTCTTGGTATCCTTGGATATGATTTTGGTACTCACCAGCAAGTTCCCAATGTATTGGTGGCTGGTTGTGGCTGTACATGCAATGGCCATTAACTACACCATCTCAATTGTTGGAAATGTCCCCTCCGGGCACCTGAAGACGTCTCTGCTGTGACCTGTATCTCCTTGCTATTGGTAATAAGATTGACATCCAGATGCATAAGAACACGCTTGACGCCATGATACATAGATCATCTGCTGAGCAACTGGCATGATAGGATTGCTTGATTTTCTTACTACTACTTGGTATTTCCTACTAAGATGCCGTGCTTTATGGAAGCTATTGTTCGTCTCTTATACTTTAACAAGACTTGTACATTAATCTCATTATTGGGAGTTCTGCTTCTGTTCATCAACGTTTTGATACTCCTAAAATGACTTTTGGGGATTGGTTTTACGCGCGTATTCAAATTCAAGATGTCATTCAGGACTGAACATATTTCTTGCAAGGCGTGTTGGGACACGCTTGATTTAACAATCCTTCCCTTCTGTCAAACATGATTTTGTCAAAAGAGAAACAGGGGGTGGTAGAAATTGGCCTAAAGAGATTCTCAAGAATCATCCCAAAGATCTCATACACATTGTGCAATCTTCCAAGACTCTTGTCTCTTGCAGTAGCCGCTGGGGTGGGGCAATAAACAATGGCAGAAATGATAGATTTTATAAGTAAGTTAGAGAATCAAGAAATTTTAATATACAGCTATGGCTTATAAATGTACTTTAAAATTGTCTTAGAGATTATGTATCATGGTTTCTGAAATGTTTAAAAAACCGAGAGAGCTTCGTACAGTCAAGCTTCCTGGGTGTTGAGCTCTCTTAATTCTTAAATAACTGGGAGCACGAGGGAAAACAGTCACTTGCAAGTTGAGATTAGAGTCTATATTATAATCCAAAAAGCCTATATGTATTTATCAGTTTATGCAGATCATCTTGGACCCCTCTTATTATATGATAGGAAGAACTAAAGCTAAACCTTAAGGGTTTGGAAGTATAATGGATCCATTGTTGTTCAAAGCTGCAAGAGATGGGAGCATCGAGGCTTTTCTTGAGCTTCTGCAAAGTGATCCTCTAATCCTGGAGCGTGTTTCGACTACAACTGCAGATACTCCTCTGCACATTGCAGCCATGCTTGGACACCTTGATTTTGCAAATGAAGTCCTCAAGCACAAAACCAATGTGGTGGAATATGAAAGAAATGAACTAGCATGGATACAGCCCCATTCACTTAGCTGTGCAATGGGGCATGTTAATATTGTTGGGAGATGCTCTTAGAAGTTAGCCATGAGCTTGGCTATCTCAGGGGAAAAGGGGTTTTAACCTTAATTTCACTATGCTTCCATTAAAGGAAGAGCTGATATTATTAGTCTGCTTCTTCCAGATCTCCACTTTGCTATGGAGGAGACAGAGACGGAGAAACTGCCCTGCATATTGTGAAAGTGAGAACAACCAGCTTGAAACCCTCAGAGTGCTGGTGGATGGGCCTAAGAGATGCAACAATTTCAGGTTATAAACTGAAGGACAAGGAAGGGAGCACTATCTCCTAACTAGCTGCAGCCAGGAAGAATCTATCACATAATTTATCTCCTCTGCACACTCTTGTTGTGCTACTAGTTACAACAACTCTGCCACACATCTAATCTGGCTTATGACTTGACAACAAACAGGTGATTGACTGTCGCTGAACTGCAATAATGAGAGTCCAGAGTGGAATAAACTCAAGAACAGATTTTATTTAACAGCATTAGATATTTAATTTCTGGCTCATATGAATCAGATGTTCAGAACTATGTTATTATTAAGAAGCGTTATTATTATAAGATTAATGCAAAACCCACTTAAGAGTCTTGTTCATTACGAACTATGGAATCGGTCCCAAACATTCATAGACTTCTCATCGAACGATAATAATGCTATCTCTCCTAAACTAAAACTACAATCATAATCTCCAACTCCACAACACGGTGTTTCCAACTCATCAAGAGACCAGAAATTACATCAGATCATGGTACACCAAGTTAGTTCGAAATGCAATGCTAGTGGTGGCAATGATAGCAACAGCTACTTACCAGGCAGTGCTAAGCCCTCCTGGTGGCCTTCAGCCGTTTGACCCTAAATCTGGGTCAGGTGGAGAAGGTAGAAGACAGATTTCTGCGGCTATTTTTCGTGTTCCTGAACAGTGCAGTGTTCCACATTTCATTGTATATGATTGTGAAGCTCATCGGAAAGTCCCATATGCAGCTGGAGCTTTTTGCAGCCATAGTAGCCATGTTCTTCACCTATGAAACAGGGTTGTTTATAATTGCGGTCAGAAGTGATAGGACAATTGCCATCTCTACTCATATGTATGCCTTTCTACAGGGTCTATCCACAATTATAAATGGGCAAGGGTGGTCTGGAAAGAGCTCAGGAGCTGCCTTACACCCCACAAACACAAAGTGTGATCCATCCTCCAGACTGGTGGGAGGGACTACCATTTAGTGCCCTTGCTGCTGTAATTTGGTATTTTTTAGGGTTCGGCTTCTTTGTATGGTGACTAACTTCAACCAATCACCAATAACATGAACTTGCAGAATTTGTTCAATCTACATATGATTTAATTAGTTTTTGAAATAAAATTTAAAATACAGCGTAGCATGAGCACAGCCTAATCTGGATAAGCTGTGTCTAACGAGCCTTCAATTACTGTCCTCAAGTCCTCCATCAATGACGGCTGTACTTTGCATCATGATCATGTTTTTGACACGATCTTACCCTCTCTTGATCTCTAGGTATAAGTCCCATTCAGAATTACCACATTGAGGGAGCAATATCTTCGTAGCCAGCCTGGATAAACGATTTAATTAATGTATAAATGTTGTTAAATCCATTGTTTAGCAAGAACGCTTCAAACCTAAGATGTGAGATATATCAGTATTACAATTAAAAAAACTAAGTCACAGTCCAGTTTATCTAAGAGACGTGACTAGTATGTAACCTACACTCAGACATATAAGTTAATGCTTGGATGCCTATAAAATTCAAGAGAATTAGAGACACAGGAAATGGATGCGGAGTTGGTCAAGGCTGCTAGAGATGGGAATACCAGGGTTCTGCTGGAGCTCCTGGAAAGAGATCCTCTTCTCCTGGAGGGTGTTGCGGCCGCCAGTGCATATAATCCTCTGCATATAGCTTCCATGTTAGGACACCTTGATTTTGTGAAGGAATTACTCAAGCATAAGTCAAATGTGAGAGAGTACGCCAAGGAGCTGAATCAACAGGGATACAGCCCCTTGCACTTGACTGCTGCAAATGGGCATGTTGAGGTTGTTGAGATGCTTCTAGGAATCAGTCATGAGCTCTGCCATGTCAAGGGAAGAGATGGGGTGACTCCTCTTCACCGTGCTTCCATCAAAGGTAGATCTCAGATTATTGGCCTGCTTCTCTCTGCTAGTCCGCCCTGTGTTGAAGAGGTTAACGCATGGAATGAAACTGCCCTGCATGTTGCTGTTAAGAACAATCAGTTCGAATCTGTCAGAGCATTGGTGGAAGGGATGAAGCAGAGCAACAGTTTGGTCATCTTGAACTCGAGAGACGTTGAAGGTAACACTGTTCTCCACCTGGCTGCAGCCACAAAAAATTATCAGGCAAGTTTCATGGGGTTGACTTTTTTTTTCCTAAAAAGCTTCTAGATGCTTGATATATTTATTTTATTGAACCTTAAATAAAGAACAAACATGTAATATATGTATAAATTTACATGAAAAATCTAAACAGGAAAAAAAAAAAAACCACTGGTAGAAAGAGGACTAATTCATTATCTACAAGATTGGACTGTTTGGGCGATCAGATAAAAAACCAAAAGACCCTAGAAGATATAACGTATTCCAAAATTGAGCTGATACGAAAAAATCCATAATGAAACTTTTCGGATAAGACAACTTTAACGTCGCTTGTTCATGTGAATTGGATGAACAGGCCTTGGAATTGTTGGTAAACTGCAATGATGGAGTTGGCGGGGTGCTGGACGTGAACACAACGAATAAGAGTGGGCTTACGGCAATGGATCTCTTCATACTGTGTCCGTGCGAATCAGGGAATGGATCAGAAATCATGAGGCTCCTCCTGGGGCGCCTTGGAGCTGCAAGATCGCAGGACTCACACACCGTAGCAGATCCTGTCAATCCCAACAGTGATGCAGGCCATGGAGATCAACAAGTTGCCCCAACTTCAAGCTCCCCAGCAAGAGAAGTCACTTTGAATAGAGAGGAGAAAATTTCCTGGGAAAATTACTTTCAATTTCGACTGGACAGGGACAATCCGAGCAGCGCCCGAGATGCGTTGCTGGTGGTGGCTGTTCTAATGGCGACAGCCACCTACTACAGCCTTCACCCCTCCTGCCTCTATCCTCCAATTCCTTCTTCTGTGGTTCATGGTTACAACAGCTTAGGGTTCTTCGCTTCCCTTAACATGATTGACATACTCACCTATAACTTCCCCTTGAAATTGGAGTTGTTTGTGACTGGATTGGCAATGGGGGCCACCTATGGAAGTGCAATGATCACACAAGCTCCAGAAGGACCCATCAAAGGCACCGTCATTTGGCTCTTCGTCATTATACCCATAGCAATGGTAATCTTCAGATGCACAAAAACAAGAATTAAGCAACACAGACTGA
This sequence comes from Tetrastigma voinierianum, assembly GCA_016808115.1. Taxonomy (NCBI): domain Eukaryota; kingdom Viridiplantae; phylum Streptophyta; class Magnoliopsida; order Vitales; family Vitaceae; genus Tetrastigma; species Tetrastigma voinierianum. The sequence goes on from JAEQBH010001344.1 coordinate 882,535, forward strand.
ATTCAGGTGCCTATAGACGTCATCTGAGTGCCTAATAGCAGGGAAATTAGACCACAAGATGAGGGACAGGAAAAAGAAGTAACCACTCCACTCAATTACACATACACTACAGTCTACAATATTGATGTTTTTCCAATCAGAAGATATAATTACTCTGCCCCATATAATCTCTACTCTTCTTGTTTTTTTTTCTTTTTTTTTTAACTTATAATATTCACTACATATATTTGGTGTACTCTGTTATTGGATTCAAACTTGAGATATCTCATAAACTCATCCCACCCCTTTATATTTTTTTAACATGAGCCATGCCTCAAGGGCATATATTTGCTACTTGTGAAGAAATAAATTAGCGTTATAATACCATATAATATAAATTAGGAAACTTGTGTTTCAACCTTATCGATTCAGAATAATTACAAAGAAACATAAATAATAATAAAATATATTATTCAATACAATTTCATAAAAATAATTGTGTTTTCAAGTAAATAATAGCAGATTTTCGCAAAGATTAATTAATAAACTCTATGTGACTACATTTAAGATTGCTTTCATTGTAATAACTTGAATATTAAGATTGTACATACAATGTATTAAGGTAGTACTTAGGTACTATCATACCTGAAACACAATTATTTTCTATAAAATCTTATTGAATCATATATTTTGTATTTTGTATGGCTTCTTTGCAATTGTTTCCAAATGAATCGACTGAAACACAAGTTTCCCTGTATGTTCTTCTGTTGAAGGTTTGCTTTGTTATGTAAAACTAGTTGTTTGGCTTGGTCAGTACATGATTAATACTATAAATTTATTAGTTTGAGAAAACAAGTACAAAACCAGAAAGAGAATGAAGGCTGGATGCTCTGGTTCACATAAACTACCCGCTCCAATTGTTTTGGCTCAAGATTCGTTACATTGATATTCAAAACTGAGCAATAGATAACCAAAACCGAGGCTGCCAAGAATATATGAGACGATTTGCATAGCTGTTGGAAGCAGAACTTACAGATTCAAGTTGGAGATATAGGATGTGACAGCAGGGTTGTTCATGGTTGCAAGAGACGGAAATTTCAAGGCTCTGCTCGACCATCCCCTTTCTGTCAAACATAGTTTTTTCAATCCATTTTTGTTCAAAGAAGTCGTGAAGAGAGAAAACTGATGGAAGTGCTTGAAATTGATTTCAAACTGATGTAGCCATGTTCTTCACCTATGAAACAGGGTTGTTTATAATCGCAGTCAGAAATGGATAGGGATACAATTTGTCATTCTACTATCTGTATGCTCTTTGTTGGAAGGAAAATGGAGGAAGATGAACTAAGATGGAGTAAGAACTTAAAGATGGGGAGAGAGAGATTAGTACGAGGATGATATGGATCGACTTCATTGCTCAGCCGTTTGTAGGACAAAGGAAGGCGATAGCAGGGAACAGATGGAAATAGGGGTACACCAGATTTACAGGGAAAGGTCCTTTTAAGGTGAAGGAAAACTACGGATAAACTCGAACACCACTATCTCAAAATGGTATGCAATACAATTCTCCAAAGAATATTTTAATCTCGGGGTATACACTAAAAATTGAGATAACCTCACACTCTCATGTTTTGGAAATTTCTCAATTGAGAATATCCCTCTCGACTTTCTCTCTAATATTTTCCCCTCACTCTCTCCCTCTATCTCTTTGTTTCTGTTGGATGGATTTCTAAGCTTCTCACTTGCCTATTTATAGGTCAAGGGGAGAAGGCATCTTGCTCAAAACAGTTGTTCTGAAGGAACAAGTAGAGACATGCTTTCATGTTTCATGAAAAAGATGCTCTATGAAAATAAAATGGGGATGGACCCCATCAAATCTCCCCCTCCAGACCCATTTAACACCGGAAGGAGGAAATCGCCTAAATCCTTAATAGGATTCCATGCCAACTAGCTTGGAACAAAACTCCAACTTATGCTTTGGAATGACTTTTGTCATCATGTCGGCTACATTCTTGTAAGTGTAAATCTTCTTCAATTGGAAGCATTTCCTTTATGTAGCATCATGAATCCAGTGATATCTGACACATATGCTTTGTCCTGGAGTGATAGGTGGCATTCTTGCTCAAGTCTATTGCACTTTGACTATCGCAATATACCACATACTTGTTAGAGATCAGTACTATAAAAACAATGCAGAATAGAACAGAATGAGATGAGCATAAAACACGTTTAATGGAAAACAGTTTTACAGAACCTTAAGCAATATGTGGAGATGCAATTAACACGTTTGCAGGAAAACCAAAAAAGAACCTGTTTGCAGATCAAGTCTTGTATTGGACCGCAATCTCCTTAAAGGCCGAGTATTGCCCTCGCGGTGGTGCTTAGGGAATAATGGCAATTTGTCTCCCGGGGATGAAATGATCTCCCAACGAGGAAGAAAGCACTTCTCTGTGTTGGGTACATCGGGCCGACTTGTGTGCGAGAACTCGGTCCTCTCTCAAACGTATAGAAATGAAATGAATGAATGGACAGATATTTCAAAGAGTATGCATCTCGAATGGGAGAAAGTGTGGTCTTTAGCATAAGACTGCTCATGGTATTCGAATACAGTCGTGAAGCTTGGAAAGAATTCGTGTGCATTTCGGTTCATGTAGCGAAACCGAACACGATCGCGTCTTGGAGAAGGCATCGATCAATGGTAACTATGCAAAAAGCGACAGCGTTTTGATGCCAAAGTGAGTTTAAGCTAGCTCAGAACTCGAACCGAACCGGCCGGCGACTGAGGGCGACGGCCGATGCGCGTGTGTGGTGAGACAGCATGAAATTTAGGTCCTCCCCTTCCACAAAGCTGGGGGTGCCTTGGGGCCCCAGACCCGACTATAAGGTGGGTGTATTTATACCCTTTAAAGTCTTTGTTACGTCCAGTGTGGGACACAAAGGCTTCCACAACTTAAACCTTTGATTCATAGTTTTCAAGGGGTGATGTTTGGAGGCAATTTCTAATTCACTCCTTAATGGTTTTGAGCAACTAAATATATAATCTTCATCTCCTCATGGAGGAGAACACATTCCCATGTGGACCCACCAAAAAGCTTTGTGGGACTAATGTAATTTTAGCTCAAAGATAGCTAAATTATTGTGCTCAAAACCTATTTTTCCAACAATCCCCCACATGAATGAAATTAGTGAGATTAATCACGAATGACATGCGACACAAGGGAGTTCGGGTTGGAAATTTTTACGTATAGAAGGAAGGTAGCTTGTGGCCTTGAACCTTCCCTTGTGAGGAAATGCTATCGGGGTTGCGATTGATCGAGTGAACATGATGTCTTGAGCATTCAATCATTTGTGTAAACCCCGAAACTGATAACATTCCGCGAGTCTTTCTTGACACAATTAGTTCTCACGGTTGTGTTCATTTTGGCTCTGAACAATTCCTGGTTTCATGAGTGCTCCTAGAGAATGTAACCTATCATTCTCATAGAATAAAACGATTCTCGCTCGCATAGGTGAAACTAGCATGGAAGGTGATACTTGCTATACCCACTTGTCTTTAACAAGATATAAGAATCATTAAAAGCATAGCTTACCACGTTGTATTGCGGGCGTCAGTATTGATTATAGGAACGAGTGGGAGATTTGTTCTCCGTAGTGATCTTCAATGAGTCACCTGGCTTGGTTGTCCCTTTGAACTGAATCTTGGGATCTCCGGTCGGCTAAGGTTGGGTTTCCATTCGACGACTACCGTTAGTGTATAGGCTTGGAAACCCATTCCCTCGATGATTTACTTACTTGCTCTACGAATTGACCTTTGGTTAACGGATCATAATGTTATACTTTTGACCTTATGTATTGATGGTCATAATACCATTAAGAAGAAGTTATCTTATGGTATTATGTCTTGACGAATATGAGACTTACCGTTATATATATGACTACGTAACTCTTCCCGATTGCTGATTATTGCTCTCAATGAATGTAGATAGAGCCTGAAGTTATAGCCATATTGGAATATCTTCTAGAAATAGTGAAGCCCTTTCTGCTTCTTCACTGACATTATTTAGTTCAATAAACTCAGATTCCATCATGGATCTAGCAATGCACGTTTGCTTAGAAGATTTCCAAGACTTTGCTCCACCACCAAGTGTAAATAGATAGCCACTTGTGGACTTCGAGTCTTTGGTGTCGGATATCCAATTCGCATCACAATATCCTTCAAGTACTGCTGGATATTTTGAGTAGTGCAATCCATAGTTTTGGGTGTATTTCAAATATCTCAAAACTCTAACTATAGCCTTCAGTAGATTAGGGACTGGATTACTTGTGTATCTACTCAGATTTATTGGCGGTATCTTTATGTGCGGAGCAGTACAGTTCATGACATACATCAGGATACCAATTGCTTGTGCATATTCTTGTTGTGGCTTTTGCCAATATTTTTTGAGATAGATGTAGATTTACATCTCACAGTGTTCTCATTAATTTTATATCATTTTGTTTAAATTTCAACGAGAATTTTCTCAATGTAATGTGATTGAGATAATATTAGTCCATCACGATGTTTTGGAGATCTTTATCCCAGTATAACATCGGCAACACCTAAGTCTTTCATGTCGAACTTATTGTTGAACATTTCCTTGGTAGTTTTAATGACTTCATTATTGCTACCCATGATGAGTATATCATCAACATAGAGACAAATAATGACAAATCCACGTTCGGTGTTCTTAACATATACACATTTGTCACACTCGTTGATTTTGAATCCATTTGTCATCATTACACTGTCAAATTTCTCATGCCACTGCATTGGTGCTTGCTTTAATCCATAAAGGGATTTAACAATGAAGCGAGGCTTTCTTTTCTTGACCTGGAGCAACGACCAGCGGGTTGTTCCATGTAGATGATCTCTTCATCGAGGTCACCATTTAAGAAAGTTGTCTTTACAAAATCCATTTGATGTATCTCGAGATTGTGTATAGGCTATGATAGCTATTAACATTCGAATGGATGATATTCTTCATTCTTGGTGAATAGGTGTCGAAATAGTCAAAATTGCTTCTTTTTTGCTTGTAACTGATAACCAGGTCTGGCTTTATATTTATCAATAGATCCATCTGCTTTCATTTTCTTCTTGAATATCCATTTATATCCACTACAGGGTTTTAGAGCACAGTGGAAGATCCACTAGTTCCCACATATGATTTGCAAAGGCAGTTCTACTTATTCGTTTGTAGCCTCTTTCCAATATGGAGCTTCGGAATTTCGACATAGCTTCATAAAGCTTTTAAGGCTCATCTTCCTTGAGATACATTAGAAAATGCGGACCAAAGATTTGACGTTCCTGATGCTGGCTGCGTCTGGGTTCATCATCATCTTGTTGGCCTTGACTCGCGTGGGTATCATGAGTCCTTTTACCCAGGTTTGACTCTGTGTGGATTTGTAAGGAAATACATTTTCAAAGAAAGATGCATTCCTTGATTCGATAATAGTATTGGCATGCATATCGATAATTTCTTATTTATGAATCGAGAAAGCAGAGTATGCACTACTATTATGTGCATATCAGTGGCTTTACAAATCAACGTTTTTGGTCACATTTTAACCTTTTAGGTATGAAATTTGCCGCCACTTTAGCGATTTTACGCTTTCCAAGTGTTTGTAAGGAAGGTCTTCGTGGCGCTAGCCCCTTACCCGACCCGACCAGCTTGGGGCGGATCCAGAATCAGTCAGGGATGCCACTAAAATCACTCAAAATTACTCGAAATCATATCTTTGCGGAGCGGTGAAATTAGACAAGCCCATAAAAACATTTACATTTAACAAAATCCATTTTCAAGTAGCCCAGGCGTCAAGCCTTTTCAAAATGATTTTGAGAATAGATAATTTGGAGTATTGAGCTTGTTTATACAAAATATCCATATCAAAAGAACACGTGAAATGAGTGCAGCTAACCGGAGCATACTCAGGATTTCTTTCTTTATGACTCGGCGCTCCTCGATCTTGGGTAGTATCGATCACTATCTATCACTCTCATTTTCGCGCATTGGTAAAACAATGCAGCTAAGCATTTTCATGCTTAGTGGTTCTATACAAATCCATTCCTCAGTTCCAGCTTAAATCAATTTATGCAATTTAATAGTCGAGAACTTTCAATCATTTGGATGATCGATATAAATACATTAATATACTTTGTTATATATATCTGATAAATTATAGTTCATTGATCATCCCAAAATACATTTTCATAATCAATATTTCCACGATCTCAAATCGAAATTTAAAATATGCTCACAAATTGATTTGGATTCGACGGTCAATTCAATTACGAAAATCAATTCGATTCGAAAATAAATTCGATTATGCCCGATGGTCGTTTTTACAGCCGGTCCATGGCAGTTATGCGGTCGATTCAATTATGCCCATCAATTCGAGTTATGCCTTAGCAATTTAACCTATGTCTTGATATCGGGGATATCGAGTCAAACACCCAGTCCATTTGGGGCTGCACGGGCCGGTATCACATGGTTTATAACCTGATGCGGTCCTGCATTTGGGTTCTTTGGCCCAGTTATAAGCAATCGAATGAGCAATGCCGTCTGGTCCAGAAGTACTGATCGGAGTGACACATCAATAGATTCCACTTAATCTTGCTATTTGACTACTATTGGTATACCAATCTATCATATCTCGAAATAAGCGGTTAACATTCTATTAAGGCGTTCAAATTATCCCTTTATAACCAAAATATATTCATGTATGCGGCTTGTATAAACAGTTTTATTTTCAAATAATCATGAAATTTTTATATGCAAATATTTCACAATCACTTTTCTCAAATCAATTAAATCAATTCAATATGCTTTTAGAACAGCATGCAAGGAAACTTGAAGCGAGGAATAGGAGTTGGTAGAACAAACCAATGTTGCACTTTGATTCCGATCCTTGGAATCTCAATCCTGGAATTTGGCTTTCCTCCTCGTCAGTCCACTATTCCAAAACCATTAAAGAACAATATTATTCAAGTGTACTAGTGGTTTTGGTTAGGATTGATTTTGGGTTTAATATGAGTTCCAATTTAAACATTCTATATGTAGATGGATTCTTGACTCAATGGGCTTTCCATGGGGTCTGAGAACACTCGAATCGGGTTCGGACGTAGGAGTTAGGACCTTCGAAGTTGGAGGTCATACGGGTCAAATCCACAGGCTGACAGGCAGACCCAGACTGGACAGGCTCGTCACCTCAGTCAAGACATCTTCTATACTCCTCAGAGATATTAATGTATTCTTGACTCAATGGGCTTTCCATAGGTCAAGAACACCAGTAGGGTTTGAAGCGAGGGAGATATGACCAGTTGGAGTCATTGTGTAGTCAACTTTGACGAGCTGACCTGGACTGACGAGCTGCACTGAAAAGTGACAGGCTCAGTCAAACACCTCGGTCTGACATCTAACATCCTCCTCAGGCATGCGCGGAATATATTCTTGACTCCATGGGCTTTCCATAGAGTCAGAACACCCAATCGGAGTTCAAGCGGGAGATATGACCTTAGAGTTGGAGGTCATCGTGATCAACTTTGACAGTGACTGATGGCGACGTTTGGCGACCCTTTGTTGGGCTGACCCTTTGTTGGATGACCACTATTTGGCGACCATTGGGCGACCAGCGTTGGGCGACCCAGCATTTGGCGACCCTTGTTTGGCGACCCTTTGTTTGGCGTGCTTTGTTTGGCGATCAGCGTTTGGCGAGCAACTGTTTGGCGACCAACATTTGGCGACCTCGGTTTGGCGATGTGTTTGATGACCCTTTGTTTGGCGGACTTTGTTTGGCGACCACTTGTTTGTGACCTTGTTTTGTGACCATTGTTTGGCGACCTCGGTTTGCGACCTCGGTTTGGCGACCATGACCCATTTAGTTCGGAGTAAAGACCGTAGCGGTCTCACGAAGTCCAGATTAAAGTTAAAAGCCCTAACATCAAGTTCATTGATGTGGATACAACAGAAGGACTTAGGTGCCAATTCCCACTTTGACACCTGATCCAAAAACCAGTTCTAAGGTACGGTAGTTGACAGAGGCTGGACAAAGCGGCCGACCAAGATTTAGGTGGGCTGACCTCTAAAGATTTATGCTTAGTCTGAGAGGTCCAATCGAGGAAATTCAAAAGCCTAACATCAAGCTAATTGATGTGGATACAATTACTAGAAGGACGCACTACCAATTTCCTTCACTTCATACCCAAAAATCATCTCTAAGGTTCCATTTATTGCGCACTACCCTGATGTAGCGACTTCCCATGGTTTAAAATGCAACCAAACTTTCCCCCAGGCCGAGATAACTGCAACTGATCCTTAGGGTAGAAGAGACCAAGTAGGAGAAGACCTACCTCCTTGGGTTTGTCGAAAGTCCGGTTCGGTCTCTACTTGTAGCTCTTGTCACTAGGAAGGACTTCCCTTCGTGCTTCGCCGGAGACCTATGGTCCGATCATCGGAAAATCTAGAGAGAAGGTGGAGCCTCTCTCTCTGACTTTCCCACCTTTTCTATTTTTCTTTTCTTATGGATCCTCTTAATGGAAACACTTTTAAAAGGAGGAGCTTCTCCTATTTCCCTACATGCCACATGTCATTTCCTTGATTTTTCCTTTTACTTATTTATTTCTCCTAATATCACTTAGACATATAAACTTATTTACAATTGACCCTTAGGTCCCCATTTCTAATTCTATATTTCTCTTTTTCACTTGGGTTCATTTATGGATTCAACATTCATCTAGTAATATTAAAAAAATTTCAGAAAAAGAAATACCTAAGTTGGCTCAATTATACCCGGAATATATAATAATTTTATTATAAAAGAAATTTTAGGAGGCTATTTTTAAGTGTCTGACTCTCCCCACTTAATAAAATTCGTCCTCGAAATTACCTTGAATCAAGCAGTTGCGGATGCTGGCGCGCATGGTTTCCTCACTTTCAGTGGCTAACCGGTCTTATGGTTTCTCCCGGCACCTTGACTAAGCAGGAATCTTCTTATTCCGGCTAATTCCTTCACTTCAGGAGCCCAAAATCTTTACTGGCTCTTCTTCATATGTCAAATCTGGTCTCAGCTCAATTGTCTCCGAAGAGACTACATGTGGCTTGAATTACGTCCGGTACCTCATAGCATGGACCGTGAAACAGTCATGGATCTTTTCCAAGTCGAGAGGTAATGCCAATCATGCCTGCTGATCCCACTTTCTCAATCACTTCATGGGACCAATAAATCTAGGGCTCGACTTGCACTTTTCCAAATCTCATACCTTCTTCGAGGGGCGATACTTTCGAAAACACCTTTCGTAGATCTCATATCGAATATCTTTTCTTTTCATGTCGGCGTATGATTTGTCTAGCCCGGTGGCCACCTTCGTCTCTCTCACAATCATTTTCCACTTTTCTTCGAGTCTCTTGTATCCAGTCGGGACCCGATCACTTTCTTTTCACTCGATTAGTCGACACAATGGTGTTTTACATTTCTCGTATAAAGCCTCGCAAGGCGCCATTAATCTTGATTGGAAGCTGTTGTTCATACACAAATTCAACTAGAAACAATGTGTTGATCCCAGCTACCCTCGGTCGATCACCTGACTCCTTAACATATCTTCGGAATGCGGATCACTCTCTCGGTGTCCATCCCGGTTTGTGGGTGGAGCATTTATCTTGCGAAATTCAATCGTGCGAGGCCTGCTGCAATTTTCCCAATCTGGTAAACCTCGGATCTCGGTCACGAAATAATGGTCTGGGAATCCCATGTAGAACTATTTCCTTGATATCTGACTCTGCTAGCTTGTCAAGTGAATAAGTCTGTTCTTCTTGGTAGAATTGAAGTGACTTAGTTAATCGTTTCACTCTGACCCAGGCTGAGTCATGCCTTCTCCTGTCAATGGTAACTGACCCTGAAAATCCATGGTGATTGATTACACATTTCCACTCCAGTACTCTAATGAGAACAAAAATCCGAAGGAACTTGATGCTACGCCTTTACTCTTTGACACACGAACCTTGGCTACAAATTCGACACATCTCTTTTCATCCCACAGGACCACCCGAATGACATTTTAAATCTCGAGCCCATCTTTGTGCTACGGGATGGATGAAAGATCCACTATGTGCCTCTTCATTGGATTTCCTCGAATCATTACGAGTGAATTTTCGACAGATCCTTATAATACAACACTCCATTTCGTTCCTTTGTGAACTCCCGGTTTCCTTACCATTTCTAATCTAATTTATTATGGCAACAATTTCTCTTCTTTCCTTTGTGCCTCTAGCACTTGATTCAACAAACTGGTCTGTATCGGTTACGCCCACTACAGTACCATCGTCGTATAATGACAAATGGGCGCATTCCAGCGCTCGACGTTCGTATTGACTTTCTACTCGAGGCGTAGAAGCCTACATTGGCGCTTTCCCCGGGTGATAATCCAATTCACAGCAGTCATAATCTTTATAGGTTATCCGTCTCACATTTGCCTCGAGTTAAGCTCTCGTTGTGAGGGCAAATACTTAAGACTCTTATGATCGTGTAGATGAAACACTTCTCTCCATATAAATAATGTCTCCAAATTTTCGAGCGCAAGTAATTACGTAATTCAAATCATGCGTGGGAGTAGTTCCTTTCATGAAGCTGGCGTGTCTTGAAGCATAGAGCTCACTTTACCTCTGCATTAGGACACATCCAAGCCCATTTAGCGACGCATCACTAAAAATCACATATTCTCTAAGTAGGTGGGATTGAGTAAGAGCAGAGCCTCGGTTAAGAATGCTCAACTTATCGAAACTTCTTTGGGCATTTTCCTCCATTCATACTTTACATTTTTCTGGAGCAATCTCGTCGCCGAGTGGTGTGAAAACCCTTAACGAATCTTACGCGGTATCCTGTAGTCGGAAACTACCGCCTGTAACATTTCTAGGTGGCTTCCATTCAGCAGCACTTCTATTTTCCTTTGGATCTACTCAGTTCCTTCTTTCGATACTATATGCAGAAAAGGACACTTCATTCTTCCAAAACTCACACTTTCGGTTTAAATGCAATTCTTTCTTTTCTCGAAGTCTCTAACACTACTCTAAGGTGTGTGTCATGACTATCCTAATCTCTTTTGAATACACAAGAATATAGATCTATGAACACTATGACAAACTGATCCACATACGATCAGAAAACACGATTCATTAGTCCGTAGGCATATTTGGAGCATTTGTCGATCAAGCGGCATTACGAGGAACTCATAATGTCCATGTCGCGTCTAGCGCCGTCTTATACGCCGACATCTTTAATTCTCAAGCGTGGTACCCGGATCATAAGTCAATCTTTGAGTCTTGCACCTTTAGTGGTCGAACAAATCATCAGTGCGGGTAACGGATACTTATTCTTTTCTTGTTAACTTGTTCGGTTAATGCGTAATCAATACATAGCCGAAGTGTACCCTCTTTCTTTTTAACAAAAAGCACGGGAGATCCCCATGGTGATACACTTTGTCTAATAAACCCTTTTTCTAGTAGTTCTTGCAACTGCAATTTCAATTCCTTTAGCTCTAGTGGAGCCATTAAATGCGGTGTAATGGATGCGGGTGTGGCACACAATGGCGTCAATAGCAAACTCAGTCTCCACATGTAGAGCGATCTGGTAACTCTTAGAAACACATCGGAGAGAGTCGCTAACGATGGGATATGTCGGATACACTAGGCCTTGCCTTCACCATATCAATCACATAAGCCAAGTAGGCTTCACATCCTTTAGTACCATTGTTCTACTTGATGGTGGCGGATATCACATTAGATAGATGGTTGACCTCTCAGATGAAGGTTACTTCGTCTTCATTCGGTGCTTTAAGGTTACTCTTTTTTTCATTCTACAATCGACTATTGCTTGATGTCGGGACAACAGTCCATCTGATATCACATCAAACTCCCTGAAGGATAGCACCGATCAAATCTCGAAATTCATACTCTCGTATTTTGATGGAATGATCTCACATAGACTCATTCCACTGATAACACTATGGCGAGCGGGTTCGTCACCAAGATGTCATACTCGGTTTCACTTCTTGGCAATTTACCTAAGTTGGGTATGTCAGTACATATGTATGAATGAGTCGATCCACGGATCTATCGATGCATGCATAATAGTATCGAATGGTAAAATTACCGGTATCACATGCGGGCGTCGGGTATCTTCCAGCTTGCATTGCGTATGCTCTAGCTGGGGCATGACCTTCATCTGCCTACCCAAAGTTTGTGTCCCTTGTCTCGGAACATTAGGTGATCGCAAACACTCTTATTGCCTTTTGTAACACTAAAGCTGTACCCCGGTCACGTAGATATGCTTTGTAAATGAGAGCAGGCTAGAGACGATCTCTTGCTCTATATACTTTGGATCCACAATTCAAACAAGCACCTGTAAGTCCAACATGATCTCCTTTGATTTCTCCCACAATGGGAGCAAATGGGAGCAATCTGTCCTCTATAAGGACCTCTGGTGTACTATGACGATGGTGCTGGTAGAGTGAGTATTCCTCTAGGTAGCACATTGTTATAGGCTGATTGGAACCTGTGGTCCCCTTAATTTCCTTGGCTATTGTTGCGAAATTTGGTGACACGGATTTTTCTTTCCCTGTCTTTTATCCTTTCTCTCTTTTTCCTCTTTCTTTACTCTTTCCACATTCAATGCACATGTCACAATTTTGGAGAAATCCTCATGGCAAAATGCTGTGACATGAACTCAAATATGGTCGTAAGGCCGTCTTCAAACCTCACGGCGCACTTCTTCCTCGCTCCTGAAGTATCACCGGAGCATACTTGCTCAATAAATGTGAATTCTCTTTGATATTCGGAGTCCACACTCATCTGTCTTTGCTTCCAGATTATAGAAACTCTCGTCTCATGTTGTTCGGATAAATCGACCCACATAATGTTTCTTGAACTCATCGAAGAACCCGTGTAACTCTCGATGGTGCCGGTCTAGTCACAGGAAGCCACCAGCGATCGCCTAAATCACGAGTAATGGTCGCACATTCCAGCTTCTCTTCGAGTTGTGCAATGCATTTGCACAAGCATTCGCGCCTCGGTTCTCGAGCCAATTTTTTACGCCATAGAGGCTCATCCTCTTTCTTCCCATCAAAATCTACGGTCGATGCCTTGCCATTCTCCCGATGGTGATCGCGCTGGAGCAGTGCGGTTGGTTAGGCTCTTTGCAATGCACGAACTGTTTCTTTGGAGGATACCCATAGTACCTCATACTTGATACAGTTCATTCGTGGTGGGGCATGGGATGCTTCCACCTTCCACCTTGGCAGGTTGTTTGGGCGAGTCCACAGTCGTCCCTCGACCTTTAAGGGAGCCGAATCGTCCATGCTTATCCTGATATTAAGACGTGAATCCGTACGTCGAGTCATGTCATCAACTTTATATACAAATGAAATGCATGTTAAACACAATTTCAAAATCGTTTACAAACAATTTAAAAATCATTTGTAGAGCACTTTAAACTGAGCTCGATACGATAAAGTTGTGGCGCCCTTTACCGGCAGGCAAGCAGGGGCGGATCAGAACCGAGTCAGGGATGCCACTAAAATCACTCAAAATTACTCAAAATCATATCTTTGCGGAAGCGTTACGAAATTGGGCAAGCCACTTAAACATTTACATTTAACAAAATCCGTTTACAATGTAGGCATCGAGCCTTTTCAAAATGATTTTAAAATGATGTTCGATATTCGGTGTTTATACAAAATATCCATATCAAAAAGAACACGTGAAATGAGTGCGTGCCGGAGCATACTCAGATTTCTTTCTTTATATTTCGGCGGCTCCTCGATCTTGGGTCCTTCTCCGATCACTACTCATCTTTTCACGGTACTGCGCATTAGTAAAACAATACTCTAAGCATTTTCATGCTTAGTGGTTCTATACAAATCCATTCCTCAGTTCCAGCTTAAATCAATTTATGCAATTTAATAATTCAGAACTTTCAATCATTTAGATGATCAATATAAATACATTACATATACTTTGTTATATATATACAATAAATTATAGTTCATTGATCATCCATAAATGCATTTTCATAATCAATATTTCCACGATCTCAAATCAATTCAAATATGCTCACAAATTCAATTTAGTTCGGCATTTCAATTCAATTAAAGAAAATCAATTGAGTTAAAATAAAATTCGATTATACCCGATCAATTAGGTTTACATCCAATCACTTGAGTTATGCCCGATCAATTCGATTATGCCCATGTCAATTCGAGTTATGCCCTTACTTGAATTTAACTATGTCTTCGATATACGGGATGTCCAGTCGCGGCGGTCGTGAGGCTGCGGTAGGTATCACATGGTTTTATAACCTGATGCGGTCCATTGTTGTTATTTGGTTATAAACAATCAAATAGTGAACACTACCGATCACGGTCCATTTGTTCTTGATCGGATTGACACATCAATAGTTCGCAATCTTGCTATTTGACCTATTGGTATACCCGATCTATCTTTAATACGAAATAAGCGGTTAACATTCCTTATTAAGGGCGTTCAAATCCTTTATAGCGAATATAGTACAATATGCGCTTATCATCAGATTTATTTTCAATAATCATGAAATTTTTATAATATGAATATTTCCACAATCACTTTTCTCAAATCAATTAAATCAATTGATATGCTTTTAGAACAACATAAAAACTTGAAACGAGGAATAGGAGTTGAGTAGAACAAACCGAAAATGTTGCACTTTGCGATTCAATCACTTGGAATCTCAATCCACGGTTGGCTTTTCCTCTAAGTCGGTCCACATTCCAAAACCATTAAAAGAACAATATTATTCAAGTGTACTAGTGGTTTTGGTTAGGATGATTTTTGGAGTTTATGAGTTCCAATTTAAACATTTCTATGTGGAGTAGGATTCTTGACTCAATGGGCTTTCCATAGAGTCTTGAGAACACTTTCGAATCAGTTCGGACGTAGGAGTTAGGACCTTCAGAGTTGGAGGTCATACCAGTCAAATCCTGGATTGTGACAGGACCAGACTGGACGAGCTCGTCTACCACCTCAGTCAAAACATCTTCTATACTCCTCGGGAATATTAATGTATTCTTGACTCGATAGAACTGGTAAATTAAAGAACACCAATCGGAGTTCAAACGAAGGAGATATGACCTTCCGAAGTTGGAGGTCATGTGTAGTCAACTTTGACGAGCTGACCTGAACTGACGAGCTGCACTGAAGTGACGAGCTCAGTCAAACACCTCAGTCTGACATCTAACATCCTCCTCAGGCATATGAATGTATTCTTGACTCCATGGGCTTTCCATAGAGTCCAAGAACACCCAAATCGGAGTTCAAGCGGGGAGATATATGACCTTGCAGTTGGAGGTCATGCGTGGTCGGCTTTGTGAGGCTGGCTGAAGCTAGCAGCCTTGTTTGATGAAACCTTGTTTGGCGAGCCAGCATTTGGGCGACCAGCGTTGGACGACCACTATTTGGCGATACTATTGGGCGACCACTATTTGGCGACCCTTTGTTTGGCGACCCTTTGTTTGGCGACAACGTTGGCGATCAACTGTTTGGCGACCCTTTGTTTGGCGGCCGCTGTTTGGCGACCCTTTGTTTGGCGACCTCGGTTTGGCGACCGTTTAGCGACCAGCGTTTGGCGACCTTTGTTTGGCGACCTTGTTTGGCGACAACGTTTTGGCGACGGCGACCCATTTGGTATTGAGGTAAAAGACCATAACTTGGTCTACGAATTCGAATTAAAATTCAAAGCCTAACATCAATTTCATTGATGTGGCTACAATTTCTAGAAGGACTTACTGCCAAATTCACTTTATTTCTGATCAAAAGCCCGTTCTAAAGGTACGGCTAGTTGACCGGCTGGACAAAGTAGGCAGAACTAGATTTAGCTGGGTGACCTCATTAAAAGGACTATAACTTAGTACACGGGAGGGTCCCGAATCGAGGAAATTGGCTTGACATCAAGCTAATTGATGTGGCTACAATTTACTAGAAGGACGCACTACTAATTTCCCTTCACTTCGTACCCAATCAGCTCTAAGGTTGGCTAGCTGCGCTGCTTCTACCACCAATGTGGCAGCTTCCCGTGGTTTAAAATGCAACCAAACTTTCCCTAAGGCGGATAACTACCCGACAATCCTTAGGGTAGAAGAAGATAAGTAGGAAGACCTACCTCATGGGTTTTGTCGAAAGTCCAGTTAAGTCTCTACTTGTAGCTCTTGTCACTAGGAAGGACTTCCCTTAGTGCTTCGCCGGAGACCTATGGTCCGATCGTCGGAAAATCTAGAGAGAAGGTGGAGCCTCTCTCTCTAACTTTCCCTTTTCTCTATTTTTCTTTTCTTATGGATCACTCATAATCGTACTTTTAAAAAGGAGGAAGCTTCCTCCCTCTTTCACACATGCCACATGTCATTTCCTTTGATTTTTTTTCCTTTTACTCATTTATTTCTCCCCAATATCACTTAGACATATAAACTTATTTGTTGACCCTTGGGTCCCCATTTTACAATTTCTATATTTTCTCTTTTTCACTTGGGTTCATTTACTTGGATTCACTTGATCATCTAATCAATATTAAAAAAATTTCCAGAGAAAAATACGAGTTGGCTCAATTATACTCGGAATATATAATAATTTTTATTATAAAAATTTTAGGGTTTTTTTGGGGTGTTACACTTCGACCTTTCCACAACTCATAGGGGGTTTATTGGTTTTCTTGTGAGGTATTCGGTTGAGAATATAATTTGCGGAAAGAATTGCTTGTGAATTTCAAGGTGATCCGAACTTAATAGTAATGCATTCATCATTTCTTTTAAAGGTGTTCTTACCGTTCGAGCAACCCCATTTCTTTGAGGTGAATAGAGATGCGATCGTTTGGTGTATTATACCATGTTGTGAACAAAAATCCCAAAGGTGCTTCATATTCACACCTCATCACCGTATTACCTTGATTTTTTACATCAAGTTGGTTCTCCACCTCATTCTTGAAATGTTGAAACATTTCCAAATGCCTCATCTTTACTTCTCAATAAGTAAACATAACAATATATTGTGCAATCATCAATTAATGTAAGAAAATATTTCTTACCACCTCTAGTTTGAATAAATTTCAGATCACTGATATATGAGTGTATTAATTCTAGAGGTTCAATACTTCTTTCTATTGATTGGAAAGAAGTTCTTGTTAGTTTAGATTCCCACCCCACGGATCTCACATTTATTTGGATCTATTTTAAATTTAGGCAGACATTCCATATTAATTAATCTACATGATGTATCATAATTAACATGTGTCACAGTCTACCATACCACATATTTGAAGATTCAAGCATATAGCGAGAAGACGTGCTCTTCTTATTGATATTGTTAATAGAATTTGCAGTCATTACATTCATTTTGAAGGCCATTGCTCATGGCACCCTTTCCCACATACATCCCTTTTGGGTGAGGGATGAAGTTGTGCGGGAGACAAACACCAGCTTGAAGCCACTTCTTCGCAGCGACAATGATCCAGACACTAGATTCTTTCGAATTTCTGGCACATGCAACACATCATTGAGAGTAAGTTCCTTGCCCGATGTCATCTTCAATACTACTCCAATAGCCTTCAACCTTGGAAGAAGAGGAGTTGCCCATAAAGAGTTGTTCTCCATTATCTATGGTTTGATATGATGAGAACATCTTCTTGTCTGAGCAAACATGGCGAGTGGCCCTGTACCCACCATTCCTTGGTATTCTTTGCGATGAAGTTCACCTCGGAGACTACGGTTAAGAGGTTCATGTCTGAGACATCGTCTACTTCAGTCACATTGGCTTGAGGGTGTTTCTTCTTCGGATTCCCTTGTTCCTTACGACTACGACAGTCCTTAGCACGGTGCCCTTGCTTGTTGCACACATAGCACTTGCCTTGGAACTTTTTCGTAGGACCTTGCTTAGGACCATTGCCATTGTGCTTCCTCTTCTTGTGATTGTGGGAGGTCTGACCTTGTTCCACAACATTAGCCTTGGATTCCATGAAGCCCTTGCACATGCTTGCTACCGGATGCGGTTGTCTTCCTACATTCTAGGCCTCACTATCAAGTCTTCAAGTCTCATTTCCTTCGAAACGCCTTTGGAGTGGTCTTGAATTCTTTTCCTTATCGGTGTTGTTTTCAATAATTGCAGCCACTTGGAAGGATTCCCTAAGAGACATCCCTTTTGCATGTATGTCATGCAGAATCACTTGTAGATCTTGAACTTGGCTGATCATTGTCTTGGTATCAAGCATCTTGTAGTCTAGGAATTTTCCCACTACAAACTTCTTGAGCCCTGCATCCTTAGTCTTGTACTTTTTGTCCAAGGATTCCCACAGTTCTCTTGCAGTATTGAAGGTGCAATACACATTATACAGTGTGTTGTCAGGCCATTCGAGTAGTTGCGACCTGGCTCGACGTAACCCATGCTTCCACAGCGGCAACCACTTGCCTGTCAGTTACATTTTCCTTCAATGCGGGAGCATCCTCTTAAAGGAAACGGGCCAAATTCAAGGTGGTCAGGTAGAACAACATCTTTTGTTGCCACCTTTTGAATTCTGTCCCATTAAACTTTTCTGGCTTCTCTCCATGACTCACAGTCATTGGCGCCATAACAGCCATTGGAGGGAGGCTTCTACAGGTGGGGAGTAGAATCAGTAGTCATTCACTGAACCCAGTGTTCTGAGAATTAATAAAATGACTTAGCGAATTTTGAGCAAACACGATTATATGTAAAAAATGGCCCGAGCCATTAGGGATTAATCAAAGTGGCTATTGTTTACGAAGCGATTATAAAAATTGTTCCTTGAGTCATTTTGCAAACCAATTATATAAAACGAGTTAGCCCACTTATGGGAAAACAATAACTCAATAAATAAATAAAGCCCGTGTTAACCAAACGATTCCCATTTTAGAGCTAACAATGGAAAGAAAAAGGAATTGATAGGACCAAAGACGTAATTAACCAACACGGTCGCATTAGTTCGGCAATTGTGAAGACAAATAGCTGAAGTTACGTATTTCGGAAGCTGAGATCTATATCTAAATAAATTAATTAAATCCGGTCACGTGCCGAAATAACATAAGCAGGTTATCTAACGGTTCTAGAATAACATTAATCTTGTCTTAACGAATGAGGTTGTAGCATAAACGAAAGTTTTGCAAGCGAAAAATTGCGGCGAAAAACGGTGCGATTAGTTACGTAGTCGAGCGGGCGAAGTCTATAAAAAGCGATAAATGCATTATACATTAAATAAAAACTATAAAGCAGCGTTTTTCGCAAAAAAAAAGTGCGGCCGAAAAACGGTCTGTTAAAGCGAGGCGAGCGTTACTGTTTTTTGATTTATGTAAAACGAAAAGACCAAAAAGATACTTATCTTGGAATTTGTTGAGATCGGTACTATAAGCAATGCGAGAATATAACAAAATGAGATGAGCATAAAACATGTTTAATGGAAAACGGTTTTACAGAACCTTAAGCAATATGTGGAGATGCAATTAACACGTTTGCAGGAAAACTAGAAAAGAACCTGTTTGCAGATCAAATGAATGAATGAATGAATATTTCAAAAATGTATCTCAAATGAGAGAAAGTGTGGTCTTTATATAGACCTGCTCGTGGTATTCGATGCAGTCATGAAAGCTGGAGTGCACCTACCTTAAAAGCGACAGCGTTTTGATGCCAAAATGTGAGTTTAAGCTAGCTCCGAACCCAGCCCGGCTCGGTTTGGTGGGGTGCGAGGCGGCGCTTGCGACGTGTGGTGAAGCCGGCGTAAGTGAGTCCTCTGCCTGCGGGGTGCCGCCCAGGGTCAGGCCCGACTACAAAGTGGGTGTATTTATACCCTTTAAAAGTCTTGTTCCCATCCGATGTGGGATACAAGCTTTTCCATAAGCTTAAACCTTTAGTTACCGTTTTCAAGGGATGATGTTTGGAGGCAATTTCTAATTCACTCCTTAATGGTTTTTGAGCAACTAAATATATAATCTTCATTTCCTCATAGAGGAGAACACATTTCCTTGTGGACCCACCAAAAAAGCTTTATGGGACCTAATGTAATTTTAGCTCAAAGATAGCTAAATTATTGTGCTCAAACCCATTTTTTCCAACAATACTCATCTTGTTTCAGACCCAGTTCCTTGAAAAAAATCTTCATCCATAATATCTCGTTGCCAGCTTCAGTGGCAGCTATATATTCTGCTTCAGTTGTGGATAAAGCACAACATTTTTGCACCTTGGATTGCCATGATATGCCTCCCCTACAAAAGTAAACAAATAATCGGATGTAGATTTTATGCCATTAAGATCACCAGCCATATCTGTATATGTGTAGCCTTCGAGAACTGGTTTTCCTTTTCCAAAACATAAACAAAGTTTGGAAGTTCCCCTTAGATATCTGAAGATCTATTTCATTGCTTTCCAATGTTCTTTGCTAGGGTTTTGCAAAATGCACTCCTACTCAACTGACATGAGCTGTATGCATGCGTGTACAAACTATAGCGCCCATGAGGCTGCTTGATAGCCAATATGGAGATATGATCCATTTTCTTCTTCTTTTTCTTTAGTTGAAGGACACGACTTCTTGTTGAGTTTGAGATGACCACGAGGCTTGTGTGACAACTCTTTCATGAATCTTTCAGAATCAGTTCCAACGTAACTTTCTTGTGACAATCATGTGCCTTTTCTGTCGCAGAGTGATCTCTCCCATCCCTAAAATTTGCTTGGCTAGGCTAAGATCCTTTAAATCAAAGGACTTAGCTAACTCTTCCTTCAACTTACTAATTTGTGCTCTATCCTGGCCAACTATCAGCATATCATCTACATGTAATAATAGGATAATAAACTTCTCACTAGGAAATTGTTTCAAGTAGACACAATAGTGCACTACAGGTTCTTTGGTGCCAGCTGACCCCACCATGAATGAGTCTGAACTCATACCATTGCCAGGAGCCTACTTCAACCCATACAGACTCTTATTCAATTTACAGACCAAGTCTTCTTTCCCTTTGACTTCAAACCCTTCTAGTTGTTACATGTAGATTTCTTCTTCCAAATCACCATGGAGAAATGTAGTTTTTACATCTAACTACTCTATCCCGAGGTCTTGAGTAGCTGCTAACCCTAAGAAGTACGCCCTAACGGGGAATAAAACCCTTGGAATCTTCCTCTCTAAGGATTCTACCCTCAACATCCACATCGGTGGCATCAACCACCTCGCAGCACGCACATTCCACGGGTCCAATCCAGCGTTATCATCAAAAATCAAGAAAGACATCAATAGGAACTATGAAGGCTAAGTGGAAAGATGAATATAAGAGCTACAGAAGGGAAATGTGGAATACGAACGAAATATGTGGTTTTGTAAGAGCGAAAAGGAGGGCTGAAGAACTGGAGGAAAGAGTGAGGAGAGTTGTAATTAATTAGAGACAGAAAACCAGTCCGTCCCTGATTAGGGATGAAATTTCATCTCTAAATTGAGACGGATTTACTTCCATCTCAAATCAGAGACGGAATTGGTCGGTCTTTGAATAGGGACGGAAATTCCGTCTCTAAATAGAGACAAAAATTCTTTTATTCCGTCTCTGATTTGAGACGGATGTCTGCAATCATCTCTAAATAGAGACGGACATCATTCGTCTCTCTAATTCCATTTTTTTTCTCTCAGAAGGTTTCTCGATACATGTACTGAAGCCTATAAAAGGGCCTCACTTACACCTTGTAAAATGATTTGAAGAAATACAATTCTCTCATCCATATTTATTTTCTTTTCTCTCCAATATCTCTCTGTTCCTTAGAACATATTTTACAATACGTCATCAAAACAAGTACTCTATCACCCGATGAACGCACTTCAAAATGTCCGACATTACTAAGAGGGAGTCATTGAGCCCGCCCTGGGACGGCAGAATTATTTGACTCGGGCTCGATGCTGAGATTCACTCTGAGCATCTGATCAGAACCATTATCCGGATTCACATCTAAGTTGATTTACCTCTACCATCACTCTATTTAATCCAAATGAATATTTTACGTGTGACGTCCATATTTATGAACCTAGATCATCATCACAAAAACAAACATAATCCTCCCTTAAGCACAATATGATTGGTTGAACTAATGATTCCAATATTTTAAATCTATGATGGAATATAACTCAGCTTTACACCACATTGTCTCACAATTGAAGCTTTGTAAACAGAACATTACAAATATTGAACTGATAGAAAAGACACTATCAACTTTCCATGCTAGCAATCTTGTACTCCAACAACAGTACAAGGCCAAGAACTATGCTACGCATTCTAAACTAATTTTTGCATTGTTGGTGGCAGAAAAACATAACCAACTATTGATGAAAAATCATAATGCAAGACTAGTTGGTTCACAAGCAGTGCCTAAAGCACATGCTATAGTTCACAGAAATGATAGTAGAAGTGGAAGAGGTCGAGGTCGAGGAAATACCAGTTGATCTCATAGAGGTGGTTGAGGTCGGGGTAATCATAATATTGATCGAGTTCAAGGCCATGGAAGGGGCATGAACAATGTTGAACCTCCTCCATAAAAACCAAGTTCAACTTAACAAACTATAGATCAGAATCAAGTTTGTTACAAGTGTCGATGCGATGGCCATTGGTCTCGCACATGCCGCACACCTAAACACTTGGTTAAGGTGTAACAACCCATACCCGTACATAGTGTACCATTCACCAATATGGTAGGTTGCACTATGTCAAGTGAGGAATGCCACAAAGCTGGGAGCTTCTAATCTGTTTAGTTTACAATACATGTGACAGAGTTATTCTTTGATCCATGATAGAATTACCCTTAATATCATTCTTTCCAGAATTATAAAAGTTCATGTCCACATATAACATAATATTATAAAACACTACTATAGTAGTGTTCAAATATCATTTACATATCATACTTATATATATATATATATGCATATTTGTACTAATACATATTTATCTACTTCTCATTATAACAAAATATTACATTCAGAAAGCATTATCACAAAACTCAAGACCTACATTAGTGAGCCTACCGCTGAAGCATTTAGTACTGCAAGATGTCCTTGGCGTCAACTTTAACTATGATACCTACAAGGATAGAACACTTGAGCTAAGCATATAGCTTAGTGGGGAACAAATATGATATGGACAACCACTCATAGTGATCATCAAGAACATCACACACATATGAATATATTTCATAATAAGAGTAAATTGCAACATTCTATTTAGATAGACATAACAGGACCTATAGGTGCAATGTAATCTATTATTTATATTCATTAATCATTTTCATGTTCATATTACTTACATCTGAACACATTTCATAAAAGTTAGCCTCGCATACCTCGAAGAAGTGATAACAGAAATTACAAGACGCCACTGTAGGTACCTCATAAGACATTACTTAGTGAACATACTAGCTGAAAGTGACCCAAACGAGGTCCTATACATCTAAACGGTCTGAAGACTAAGAGGGTTGCAAACGACAATGGGGTCCCTATAGGCATGTCTATATATCTACTACGTCATAAGAAAGCATTCGTGATATATGCATTTCTATATCGATTATACTGCATCATTAATACACATATCATACTTACAATCAATTATTATGATCGTGATAGCAATCATGCGATAGTGGAGTCCATGTCACATACTTATCATGTAATATTCATTAACATATAACATTTTTATATACAATTCTTCATGTAATATTCATTAACATAGAACATTTTCACATAGAAGGTTCTTCATGTATTTATTAGTATCATCTTAATAAACTATCTAAATTCATTTAACATTAATGTATTAACTCATATTAAGTATCATTTAATAAGGTTAAGCCACGTCTAAACCTTCGGAAGTTTAGTGAGGTTCGTAACATTACGACGCAGGTACTTCACATTTTATGCAAGTGAGGGCATACAATGGGGAGAATTTTTCCCACCTTGTAAACCCATTATCCCTACATTAATAACTAATTTTGTCCGAACAGTACAAGGCAACTCCCACATCAACTTCCAACTATAATTTTTTTTTCTTTTAACCAAATGTTCCCCTATGTCTTAAGTTTCCAATGGCTCAAAAATCAAGTCATTTGAACCTTTAAATTAGGAGGTATGGCCTAGACATTCCGAACTGCTCCTGGACAGTTTCTAAGAACATAATTGTTTCCAATATTTGAAATTTTCTAGGAACAATAGAGACATAATGTGACCATACTTTATTCATGAAAGTTGCTTTCCTAGGTATCTAATTTAAGTAGAATTTTGATTCACCTCATTTGGGTCAGTAGAACTCAATATATGGCCCAAACAACATAAATTGCTCCCATTAAGGGAACAATTTCAAAGATTCAGCATCGACTCGGCCCAAAGGGTCATAAAGCAGGATTTAGTTCTCAGTCTCTTTTGAACATTTGTAGTTATTGGTCTTAAATTTCATCTCCAATTGGAATCATTCAATTTGGAGGTCTGTAGGCCAAATCATGGCCAAAACAAGGACACTGGTCTAATGAAATTTTGACAGAGTTTCCTCTTAAACACTTAGACATCAGGACCACACATCTCATTCCTTATTAAAGGCCACAACTGACTCATATCACAAATATGTCATCAATTCAATATCATAAATTCAATTTAATATAAAAATATAAACATACACAAAGAGAGTTAGGTTCCCAAACCTTAATTTGCTCCTATTTGCTTCAAATCTACCCTTTCTTTTCTTCTTTTTCCTTCTCTTTGTCTAGCTGCTTCTCCTTGTTTGACCTAAGGTGGATAGCTAAAATTGAAGAGAATTGAGTTAGGTTTTCACCCTAGAACAATCGAATTCCTCTATATTTAAATAAGCCATGAAGAGCTTCTCCACCTTCTTTGCTTTTCTAGAAATCCAAGTCTCGTGTCCTTATTTGATTGGCTCAATTTATTTAATTTTTTATTTAGTCCTCTTCCAAATCTTTATTTAATTAGACATTTAATATATAAATATTTCTAAATCAAATATTTACATACAAAACTTTAATTTATGTCTGGGTCCCTAAATCTGACACTTACCACTTACTATTGACTTCCTAATAATTCACTCATTTCATTTTTTCATTCTTTACTATTTTAATCCACTCAATTACACATTTTCGACCTTCATTATACCCTAGATGTAAAACCTCAAATTACACCCTAGTGGTTTGTTACATGTTTAGGTATAATATAAGTAAAATTGCATTTTTCTTGAATTGAGTACTAAGGTAAAATGGTAATTACTAAATTAAGGACTCAAGTGACATAAGATGAAAAGATTATATGTTAAAGTGGAAATATGACAAGTTGATTTTCAAATAGAATGAAGTGGAAGGACTAATAAGCAAAAGAAAATTGGAGGCCAGTCGCCCAGTCAAATACGGGCCTTACAAGGGTGGACATTTCCCATTCGCTAAGAGAGGGCAAAGCTACGGTTTGAGAGGAGAAGAAGCCATTTTTGGGTTTCCAATTGTTCAAACAAAGATAAGGAAAAGAAGAAGAGAAGAAATCCAAGTTTGGAACTCTAATATTTGTTAGTATGGAACCTATATGTATGGATACTTGTTTAGGTTTGTGTATGGATTTGTTGGTTAGGAAACCTCAACTCTCTTGCCTATGTTTGCCCTATCTCCTCGTATAAAAGTGATTTTTGTTAGTGTTAGTTTTGCTTTGTGGTTGATTTCGGGGTTTTAGTTGAAATTTCAGTGAAAAGAGGCAAACTCATAAATAATACGTGAGTACTCTAGACTAAAAGTTTAGCACCGATCAAAGTTGTTTTCGCCGAGATATTGAGCATAAGTACCGAAAGTTGAGTACCCAAGACTCAAAGCCAAGTATTGGTCCGCAGGATCGGGCATCGGGGTATTGAAAGTTGAGTACCGATACTGTATGGTTTAAGGTCCAGAGGATGTTGGCACTTTAGATTTCAAACCAGCACCTAGACAACGCGGGTTTAAGGTTCAGAGGATGCTGGCACTGATATTGAAAGTTGAGTACCGGTACTCAAAGTTTTGTATGGTCTGAGAACGGGTCCTACAACCCTGTTTTGTTCTGTTCTTCCGTTAATTCCGAATGAAAGGATTAGTACATGTATAAAAGTTATATGAAAAATGCTATGTGCCTCTTCGCCGAGGCGAAGCTTCTTGTCGTTGGGAAAACATTATTCTTACCCCTTATTTGTTAATGTAATTAAGAACAAAATAACAAGCTCAGTGATATATATAATTATATGTCTGCCTAAGATCAAATAGCGAATGAATAGGCACCTCTGATCAATGCTTCAGCACTCCTGCTAGTGCTACGACACTTTTATTATGTGGGCAGCATCGCCTCCTCGCTCTATGGCACTTCATGGGCGCACACGTCTCTATTTGAAGCTCGCACGCCTCTGTTCAATGCCTTAGATTCTACTAGTGCACGACACTTTGTTACGTATGTGCATTTCTCTGTTCAATGCATCGGCTCTCCTTCTAATGCTACGACACTTTTGTTACATGGGCATGCACGACTGCTCACATCAGATTGTACCTTCGTACCATCAGGTCAGATCCCTATCATTCATCGTTACTAGTCTATGGAGGCAAAACATTTATATGAAAAGTATTTGAATAAAATGATGTGTGAAACATTTATATAATAAGAATCAATAATGAACACAAGAGAGCATGCGGAGTTCGTTTGAAATGTAATTCCATCGTACCTTCTCAGACAAGATCTATGTTCGAACTCCTACCGAGGCAAGCGTGATCTGCGCCATAGTACGTAGGTGATCCGAAATCAACAAAATTTGTATCCTAAATTCTCCACTCGTCGTAGCAAAGCTAACAAGCAAAGATAGCGCCTTTCTGTGGCCTAAATACGTGACGGGTTTTCTTCATACAAACGACTTACAAAGGATATTAAAATTGGTGAATTTGGTTTGATTATGGATTTGCCAAAACAGCGGGTTTCATGGTGACAACCGGAAATAAACTCAAGTGAAATAAGAAAAATAATAAAAGATGTTCTGAAGTATCAGTGATACCGGGCTTAGGATTCTGGTAAGCAACCGAGGGGTCCTCAAAGTTCATTTCTCGCTGGAGGATGACATATAGTCATTTCCTCGAACCTGACTTCATTTAGCTATAACCTAACCCAAAATATTTATCCTTTTGAAAGATGGTGTTTAATGAAAGGAAGAAGTGGCACCACAAGAAGAACAATTCTCCCCGACTCACCTTACAATGATTAATAGAGGGTAATCCACGAATCTCTAAGGATTCTAGCAATAAGCATCCACGAACCCTAAAAGATTACCAAATAAAGGTCATTCAAGGTGAATCTAGGATTTAAACCTGTAGCCCAAAGGAAACACAAACCCGCAAGGCACTGCAACATGGGAACCTCCAAGAATTTTCGGGATCTTGCACCCAAAGAACCTTCTCGTCTGTTGAGAGGGATTTTAGCCGTCATCTCCGAGTCATTATCCCTGAGGGTGTTCTAATGTTTAAAATGGAAAAGAAATGAAAGAAAAGGGAGCAAAGAGAAAACACGGAGAGCCGAAAGCTTCTCCCAAAAATTTATCAAGTGTGTTGATGTCTCTACAGGAACTCGACTGAGCTTTTATATAAGGGCTCGTGAGCAAGGGAAATTACAAAAACAAACCGAAACAAAGCTATACATAAGTGTAGAAATGAAATTAATTCAAACTGGTCGTTTCAGACACAAAACGACAAGAGCAAGTAGAATTGCGATAACAAAATTTTCGCTTACATAGCGGCTCCCGCTATGATAGCGAAAATTCCAAATAAGAGCGAAAATTTGCTTCAAAGACTGCTCATCACTGCTCCATCAAGCTCCTATCGCTACTATTCACGCCGCACTATTCCATTTCTTCTGCTTTGATATTCTTCATTCCCACTTTCAATAAATTGGTAGAAAACCATATGAAATTGATGGGAAATCAACCCGACTTGTTACGATTGATCGACACGACGATTCGCTTCCACCCCGCAGAAAAACTACAAAACAACCCTAATGCGATCAGAATAATGCGGACCTAATGTGCAAATCGGGTTAATTAGAATGATTAGTATACAAAAAGCACTCAAACCTATAATAAATAGGGCTCAAAATGCACTGGGCACTAATCATTAATTTAACCTGATACATTTATTAATCCTTTAGCAATGAAAGAAAGAAAGAAAGAGAGAACATACAACAATAACAAAATTATGTTCACAAAATTGCTATTTCAAAAAAGGTTGTGAATGAGTAATGCCTAACCCTAAGTAAGAATCATCAAAGCCTTGTCCAATACCTATCTTTGAGAGAATGAATTCCATACAAAATTGGCATCAAAAAGAGTCATCTTTGAATCAACCGTAAACTTCCACTAAAATTCCATGCTCGTTGATCGGGCCTCAATAATAACGCTAAACTGCATTCTCCCAACCCAGTTACCGCTACAACCTAGCATGCTAACTAACCTAGTCAGGATTCGTAGACCTAGCTCTTTATTCCACAACTCTTTGCGTCAGGTGCAATGCCGAGGGTTTGATCACCTTCAAAGTCCGTGTAACTGGATTAACCGACGACTCCCAACCAGGAAGGTTTAGGGCATCAAGTCATGAGGATCTTTCGACCATAAACTCTATAGGTTTCACCCCGGACTTCGAATGATTTCGAGCCTCCAGAACCTACAACTCGCTAAACTCCACCCATCCACCCGCAGCGAACACTAACTCCAAGGGTCTTCAACCACTGGGCTTAGTAAGCACCGTGCTTTAAAGGCTTTCGCCATAAACCCTACCGGTAGTTTCGTTTCAAGGCAAAGCGTTGCAATTTTCTCTTTTTTTCTTTTTCTTTTTTTTCTTTTATTTTCTAAGACATATTGGCCTTTATTCACGGGGGTCCTTAACCCATTAAAGGTAGTCAACCTAAACTAGGTAAGTTATTGCAAGGCTTAGGAGGCTAGGCAATGCCAGTTATTGAAGAAACTGATGTGCACAAAGGTGTGGTTAGCTGAAGGTGGAAGAAAATGGTCAAAGCAACAAGAGTTCAACTTATTATCCACTCGCCCATGCATGGAGCCAATCTAACATCAATAGAATCGACAAAGTTTCAATTCTAAACTATGTGCTACAAAAAAAAAAAAAAAAGGGTGCATGGAAAAAAATAAGTTGTATAGTATAACAGCTTCACGAAAAGGAAAACCGCAAGCCACCTAACATCACAAAGTGGGCTTGCTCAAAACAAAGAATAACAATAACATAAATGCAAAGCCACTTCCTTCGCTAACTCTCCCCCGGGCCAAATGTCTCATTGTCCGCAATAGGCTCTGATCGTAATGTTAGGCGAAGTGTTACCCCTTGATGAGATGTGATCATTGTTGGATAGAGACTTCCCGCAAGCTTTCCATCGACATCTATTCAATTGCCGCCTGGGACGAATCAAGAAGCTAAGAAAAGAGAGAAAAAAAGTGACGACTAGAATTTTGAAATTTTCACCTTTATAAAATTTCAAAGTGTTCTTCTGGTTATATTTAGATTCTACACTCTAAGATTTCCAATCTGCATCACAAAAACGCCTAAAACTAGCTCACATGGTAAAGTTACGCTCAAACAAAATCAGAGGCAAAACATGAGGAGTGCAAAGGAAATTTCATGAGTAGCGAAATTTTCTGCTATTTATAGCGAAAATTCAAGATAGCTTAATTTTTTAATAATAAAATTAAAAAAAAAAAAAACAAAAATTCCTTTTTGAGAGACAATTTTTTTTATAAAAATAAAAAATAAAATAATAATAATAATAATAAAACAATTTTTTTTCAACAATTTTTTGATAAAATGAAAATAAAATTTTTTTTATTATTTTTTTTATTTTTATTAAATATTATTTTTTTTTTTTTACTTACCTTACTGTTCCTTTTTTGTCTTTATCTAAGGGGACCATCCGTACATCATTTCGCTACATAGCGAATACCTCTTCAAGCATGTGAGCGAAATTGTTATCATGAGTATCATAAAATTTCGCTATAATAGCGAAATTGTCCTTGATGCCACTGCTTGCTCCTCGCTTTTCTGATCTTCTACTTCAAAATTTTTACTCAAACTACAAAAATTAATACAAGAAAAATTAAGAAAATCACAGAAGGCTTAAAAACAAACTGTAACAAAGACACTTAAAATTGCAGAAAATCTAAAGTTAAAAATTAAAAAAATCAAACAACTAAAATAAAACAAAATAAAATAAGAAAATAAATAAAAATGAGTGAACTTTGTTCACTTAAAACCAGCTTTGCTCGTCTTGTCCGGTGGTGCGAGGAACTGCGGGAGCTTTAGAAATGCCGTAGGTTCGCCCAACCAACCTAAGACCGGGGTCCATCTACTATGCCATGCAACGAGCGGTCGCTTAATGTCTCGATGTAGCGGGCAAGGCTCTTATAAGGCTACTAATGTCTTAAAGTTTTGCAGAGCGGGTGCATAAGAATTTGCGGTTTTGCGGGTACCAGCTTCAGTGTGAACCGCAAGCGCGGTGTATAAGTGTGATATGCAATGGTTCGTGATAGAGTGCTAATGCGCGGTCAGAGGTGGCCCGGGCATCAAGTGCTGGGGTTCACCTTCGTGGGAAATGGTTTGAGAACATGCTGGGGCTCATCCACTCCTTCTTTCCACTTCCTCCGCTATAAAAGGGAAAGATTTCTTCGGTTCTCCCTTGAAAACAACATCACACATATCTGAGGATCTCGCACAATCCTCTCGTACAATCCACAAAACTTCCTATAAGCCCCGGTGTGGCTATTGTTGACACTGCTCCTCTGCCATGGTGTCACTTTGGCACTCTTCCTCTGGTGGACATTGATGCTGATCGATTAGGTTTTCAATGGAGTCTTGCAGGTTGTCCCATTTATGCTCAAGGTCATTTTTCAGCCCATCTAATTTCTTGTTCAAATCATTCCACAAAGGACAATTCTCTTATTCGTATGGGCATTAACTTCTTCGCTCTCCGGCCACAAAGTCATCCACTATCCGGCAAGGTCCAAAATGGCTTATTCAAATGGAGGATTGACTGTGGTGGCCGAGGTACTCAAGGAGTTGAAGCATAATAATGGAGGTTCAAGAGGTGCATATCAGGAGGTCTCTGGGTTCCCAGAGGTGCATAAGGCTGTGAACTCATCCATTGCTTCTCTCTATAGTCCCTAAGTGGACCTATATTCATTAGATTCCTCTCCACGTTGCCGACTTTGCCATGGCCGGCTCTCGTGAATCCCTCATGGACATATACGCACTGGGTGGCCACCCCCGCACATGTCACCGTGGGGTGATCGTCCCTCTTCCATTGGGTTCAAATTCAACCTTGATTAAGAAACTCTATCCCATTAGAACACGAACCCCTGCAACAAGAACAAAGCAAACACCAAACAAGGGAAAAAACAACTCTACCAAAAGGGGTAAAGTTAGTTGAAAACAAAATAATATGGAACAAAATTAAACACACTGAAAACACTAAAATATATATATATATATATATATAAGAAAATTCACCAGAACTTGTGATGAGGATCACTGCAGCTCATCAGTCAACATTTGCACTTAGGCACCATCCCCGGCACCGGCGCCATTTGATTCGTGCTGCAGCAGTAAGGATCCAAATCAACAAAATTCGTGATCCTAAATTCCTCCTATCACAGAGCTACTTCCAAAGATAAATACGGCTCTGTGGCCGAACACGGACGGGTTTTCTTCGTACAAATGACTAACAATGATATTAAAATTGGTGAATTTGGTTTGGATTATGGGATTTGCTAAAAACAATGGGGATTTTGATGGTGAAAACTGGAAATAAACTGTAGTGAAATAAGAAAAATAATAAAAGATGTCTCCTTGAAGTATCAGGATACTGGGCTTAGGATTCTAGGGCAACTGAGGGGTCCTCGGGTTCATTTCCTCGCGTTGGGAGGATGACATAGTCATTTCCCGAACCGGATCTTCATTTAGCTATAAAACTTAACCCAAAAATAATTATCCTTTAAAAGATGGTGTTTAATGTAGCAAGAAGGGTCACCAACAATGAAGAACAATTCTCCCCGACTCACCTTACAATGATTAATGTGAGGGTAACTAATGAATCTCAAAGGATCTAGCAATAAGCATCCACGACCCTAAAAGATTACCAACAAAGGTCATTCAAGGTGAATATAGGGGATTTAAACTAGAGTTCAAAGGAAACACAACCGCCAAGCAAGGCATCGCGTGAAAATGTGTGGGAACCTCCAGCACTTTTAGATTCAGACCAAGAACCTTTCTCGCTTCAAGGAGGAAGGGATTTTAGCCGCTCATTCTCCGAGTTGTCATCCTCGGAGGGTGTTTGGCTGCCCAGAAAATGGAAAAGAAAATGAAAGAAAAGGGAGTAGCAGAAAAAAATGCGAGAGAGCTGAAAGCTTCTCCCCAAAAATTTATTGCAGAAGTGATGTCTCTTACAGGAACTTGATTGAGCTTATATAGTGCTCAGAGCAAGGAAAATTACAAAAACAAACCAAAACAAAAGCTATTACAAGGATAGAAATGAAATTAACCAAAACGGGGTCGTTTGTACACAAACTACAAGAGCGTAGGAATTTGTTATAAACAAAATTTCGCGATAGCGAAAAATTCACTATATAGGAAAATTTGCTTCGCAAAGACTATTCATCACTGCCCCATCAGGCTCGTCGCTAATATTCACGCCGCACTATTCCATTTCTTCTCGCTGATATTTCATTCCCAGCCTTGTCAAATTGGTAGAAACCATATGAAATTGATGGAATCAACCCCACTTTGTTATGATCGATTGGAGACGACGATTTGGCTTCCAATTCCTCGCAAAACTACAAAAAATGCACTTCTGAATGCGATCGCAGAATAAGAGGGACCTTAATGTGCAAATCGGGTTAATTAGGAATGATTAGTATACAAAAAGCACTCAAAACCTATAATAAATAGGCTCAAAATAGCACTTCGTGGCACTAATCGCATGAAAACCCCTTTATAAGAATTATATGAAACTCAAGCCATAGAATCTCATATACATAAACTCTGACATATGCATTATGTTATATGTATCCTGTAATTGTGGACTACTTGAAGTGGTCATATTTGTTATCTGTTTCCCACTAAGCTATAAGCTTAGCACGAGTATTTCATCCGTATAGGCACTGAAGAGGACATCCGAGGCATTCCGTATACAACAAGTCCAACACAACAATAGGAGTCCACCTAATGTAGGTTTTGATTTTTGGTTTTGGAATGTAAATGTAAAAGTTTTTATAATAGTGGAGTTTGTGTAAGTACAAGTAAATGAGACTCAAGCATGTATATACAGGACATTTAAACGCCACTACAGTGGTTGTATTACAATTTGTATTTCATTATGAAATTATATATGAAATGGGACCACCGATGTCCGAAAAACAGGTTAAGGAGACCCAGTCCCGTGTAATAGGGGCGTGACACTAGACATGTCATAAAACTACTAGAGCATAAATTGGGGCATAAGGCATATCAAAGAATAAAAAAGGACAAAAAAGGGAAGGCTCCTCAAGGTGAATCACATCATGCTAGCTCGTCAAGCAAATACTTAATTCGAATGTTGATAATGATGATTTCAAAGTTGATCCGAAGATTTCGAGATAATGAGTGATCCTATTTTATGTTCATTTTATAAAATTTGCATAAAAAATTTTTGGATAGCAACCCATGAAGAATGAGAATATTCTATGCTTGGTAAATAGTGCTACCACACACACTATCTTTAAAGATAGAAAATTCTTTCACACTTTAACTGAGAAAAGAGGAATTGTTACTACAATTGCAAATGATAATGTTTTAATAGTGGGCTCTAGAAGAGCTTCACTAATCCTTCCTATGGGTATAGAACTGAATATCGATGATGCGCTACTATATCCACAATCCACACGCCCTTCTCGGTTTTAAGGACATCTCGATCGAACAGCTTTTTCACATCAGAACCGGAATTGAAATGATATTGAATATCTCCTCATGACTCGATCAATAGGATGTCAGAAGCAAATAGTCGAAAAGTTTCCCTCTTTCTCCTCAGGGTTGTATTATACATACATCCTGCCTTCTCATCACAATGTTGCGATGAGTTTAAAATTTAAAGACCCATATTCATTCAAATTATGGCATGAGCGACAATATCCTAGGCAAAACATTACGTGGCCGATTTCAATTTCATTCTATTGGGCATAATATGCCAAGCAGCAGAATCCCTTCTGTAAATAAATTTATTTATGAAGCTTGTGCAAAGGGAAAACTCATAGTATGACCTTCTCGTACTAAAGTTGGAATATAATCTCCTATGGATTCATTGAGATATATGTGGACCAATTCATCCAGCATTAGGACCATTTCGATATTTCATGGTCCTAATGGATGCTTCCACTCGATGGACTCATGTGTGTTTATTATCCATACGAAATAATACATTTGCCAAGTTTATTCCTAACTTATTGGACTTAGAGCCTAATTCCCTAATTATCCATTTAAATCCATTATAATGCCAGTGAATTCACATCGAAAGCATTCAATGATTATTGTATGGCATTAGGTATCGCATGGAGCATCTTGGGCTCTTACGTCTACACCATAATGGTATAGTCGAAATAAGCGTGATCAAATTAATTGCTAAATTGTTAAACATTCTAACTTACCTATCTCTTGTTTGGGACATGTGGTTGCACGCTTGTCGCTCTAATTCAAATCACTTATTGCATATCATGATTATTCACCCCATAAATAAGAAAAGAACCAACATTTCCCATTTGCAAATCTTTGGATGTGCTGTCTATGTTCCTATATCACCACCACAACGTACCTCTATAGGTCCTTAGGGAAAGCTAGGTCTATATATTGGTTTTGAATCCCGATCTATTCTTAAATATCTAGAACCCATAACAAGGGATCAATTTACAGCTCAATACGCTAACTACATGTTCGATGAAGATCATTTCTCGGCTTAAGAAGGAGATAAGAACCAAAAATTAAAAGAATACTGAGAAATTTCATGGAATGTAAAAGATCTTCAATATTTAGATCCACGCACTAGTCAAACTGAACTGGAAGTTCAGAAGATAATTAATTTGCAATATTTAGCAAGTAATCTACCAAATGAATTTACTAACCACAAAGGAGTGACTAAATCTCATATACTTGTTGTAAACACACCACAAAGAGTGGAGGTCCCCAAGGGATCAAGTATATCTACCGATGCTCCTCAATGCTAGAAGCGTGGGAGACCTATCGGTGCAAAAGATGAGAATCCGCGGAAAACAAAATCTAATAAAGAAACCTTGTCACTTCTAGAACCTCTTGAAGAAGATCGTCTGAAGACAACAATCCCAATACATTTGCACGCGCTTCAATAATTTCATATAATAACGGGATTAACGACTAGATCAAATACTGGGGAAATGATGAGGTTCTGGTTGATGTAAATATGGAAGTTGTCATGCATTTCATAAATACGGGGGAAACAAATAATAGAAATATTACAGTCGTCGACATATTTGCCTCTACAATTGCTTTTACTATCTCAAATGATAATCTGGATCCAGAACCTAAGTCAATAAAAAAGTGTCAGAAGTGCTCAGACTAGGTAAGATGGAAACAAGCAATTTAGGCTAAGCTTGACTCGCTAAATAAAAGAAAAGTTTTTGGCTCTGTAGTATGTACACCTCAAAATGTTATCCCAATAGGATATAAATGGGTGTTCGTACGAAAGAGAAATAAGAATAATAAGGTAGTGAGATATAAAGTGAGATTAGTTGCTCAAGGGTTTTCGTAGAGACAGGTTATTGATTATGATCAAACATATTCTCCCGTTATGGATGGCATTACGCTCGCTTACCTAATATCTCTGAAGAAGAAATATGAATTTATATGCGTTAATGGACCGTGATATTTATGGGTCACAGATTAATCATATTTACATGAAAATCCTTGATGGATTTAAGATTCTTGAGATTAGAGAAAATGAAAATCGCAACATGCATAGCATTAAATTGCAAAGGTCATTATATGGTCTAAAACAGTCGGGTAGGATGTGGTACAACCGACTGAGTGAATTCCTCCTGAAAAGGGAATATATAAATAATGATTCATATCCTTGCGTGTTCATAAAGAAGTCGTTGAATGGATTTTGTATTATCTCAATTTATGTTGATGACATAAACATTATTGGAACACGTAAGGAAATTGAGGAAGTTAGCTCATGCTTAAAGACGGAGTTTGAAATCAAAGACTTGGGCAAACCAAGTACGCTTCGACATGCGACGAGCACTCAAGGAATTTTTCAGACACCATCAACCTACTTGAAGAAGATTTTGAAGAGATTTTATATGGATAAATCTCATCCACTTGGCACACCCATGGTTGTCCTATCCCTTGAAGTGGATAAGGACCCATTTAGACCTAAAGAAGATACTGAAGATATTTTAGGACTAGAAGTTCCTTACTTAAGTGCCATTGGAGCATTACTTTATCTCGCAAATTGCACCAAGCCTGATATTGCATTTATAGTAAACTTGCTATCAAGGTTTAGTACTTCTCCTACAAGGAGGCATTGGAATGGCATTAAACATATTTTTCGGTATCTTCAAGGTTCACAAGATATTGGTTTACTTTATACAAGAAATCAAGATATGACATTGGTGGTCT
Source organism: Tetrastigma voinierianum (assembly GCA_016808115.1). Classification (NCBI taxonomy): domain Eukaryota; kingdom Viridiplantae; phylum Streptophyta; class Magnoliopsida; order Vitales; family Vitaceae; genus Tetrastigma; species Tetrastigma voinierianum. The sequence continues at coordinate 919,299 of JAEQBH010001344.1, forward strand.
ACTCAGATGCTGACTATATGTCTAATCCCCATAATGCCAAGTCCCATACTAGTTATGTTTTTCTCTATGGTGATACTGCAATTTCATGGAGGTCTATTAAATAGACTATGGTTACTACTTCTTCAAACCACTAAGAGATTATAGCTTTATATGAGGCTTCACAAGAATGTGTATGGTTATGACCATTGATACTACATATTCAGAGTTCAGGTGGCATCACGACATGATATGCCGGTGATAGTGCCGAATGACAAACCTAGTTAATGGACAAATGGCTTCTTTTGAAGCCTGGAGCAGTTAGAAGACAAATTAGCCAATAGTGGCCTTCTTCCTTCAAAACCAAAGACCAAAAACGTGAAATCAAAAAGGGGGGATGCAGTGGCCATGGCTGGTGCGTTTTTTTGAGAGAGAGAGAACTTCTCTCTAGAATCGTGGGAGATCCGATCGGCCTGGGCACCGCCTGACGAGAAGGAAAAGCCGCCGACGCGGAGATCACGCTGCGGTACTTCTGGATGAAGGAGTTTAGACAACTCCGTGAGGTAGGGGTTTTCCCATCAGGGTTTTATTCTTTATTTAAGTACTTTGTTAACGTTGGGTGCTGAATGAGGCCGTGAGGCCGCTTGATCGTCCCAAATCTGGGATCTAATTGTTATAATTTTTGAAACTCAGAATGGATGTGTACTCGCAGGCCACTGGGATCGCTTGTGATGGGTATGATGGAAATTAAGTGTATTAAATGGTGCTTTGGTATGTATAGGGCTCCAGAATGGTCAGAAATCTGGTTCACAAAGTGAACTGACGATTGGTGTAATTTTCCGTAGAATAGTAATCGAGGGTTTCCACTCATTCCCGAGAGAATAGTGTTCAGAAAATAATTTTTGTGAAATAATGTGTTTGCTGAGTAATTCAAATCGAATTGCTCGTGTTTGATCATTAGCCCACGTGAGCTAATTTTTGATGTGATTGATGCAGAAATTTCATGTGACATGTTTGTGTGATTTAAATTATGTGAATATATGCATGATTATATATTTGCATGTGTTATCAATTGAAATGGAATCGCAGATTCATTCCATATGCACTACAGTAGCACCCTAGACGATGGGGAGGAGTGCATGAGGTAATTCGAGAGAATGGACTCCGAGGGTTGTCTAAAAATATTAAATATCGGAGGGTAGTCCAAACATAATATCAATCGTCAGATTTCCACCTGCCCAATCGATATACATCTAAGTGTTAGCCCATACATAATATCAATCGTCGAGACGAATCAATTGATATATACATTCCGAGGGTCAGCCCACAAACAAATAAACATAATAATTTCATACGAGGCTTAGCGAGAAAGTGTGAGGGAGTCGGGAGGACTCGGATATGAGATGATCATTAGACATTCAAGGTGATCATGCATTCGCTAAATGTGTGTTTATTTTGGAGTTATCGCAATGCACTTAAAGCGGAGAGTAGCCCACTTGTGGTGATTCCACTATCGTTAATAGCTCACCCCGTCGAGGGATACTATTTTACAGGCCAGGAGCGTATGGTATATCGCCTCCCATCCTAGACTAGTTTTTAAAAGAGAGCTCTAATGTGGTATCATGGTTCTGGCTATTAGAATTGTTTTAATTTTAATATATGTTGTATAAGAGTAAAAACATTGGAACTCCTCAAACTATCGGATATAGTTGATATATATATATTGATGAGTAGTGTTGGGATTAGCCCAAGCTACCGCTTGTACTCATGATATCGATAAGTTCGGGGACAAAGTTATATACATGTTTTCTATTTGTGTAGAGCTCCCTGTGCATAAAGGAGACTCGCCTGATTGTGGAAAATGCCTGTTACCCGACATTCACGAGATCTGCGGTCGATTTACCATCAGATCAGAATCAGCGCCACAACTTGGTATCGTAGCTAGGTTTACCAATACCTAGGAGCTCAAGTTTGGGTATCCATCATCATCAGGTGTGGCCTATGCCAAGTGTAGCATGAGATTACTTCAGAATGCACTAACAAAACTAGACACGCATGTGTGTTTTGTGTGTGCTTTGGATGCATTGGTTGTTCGAATATGTTATAACATGGCTCAGGATATGTTATGATGTCGTGCTTAGTGGATTAGCACTTAGTATATTGAAAATGTTTTTGGGGAGTTTTTACAAGTAAAAAACTGAACAAGGAGAAGAAAATGAAAATAAATTTCATAAATTTATTTGGCTTTTGGTGTGAAGAAAAATTAATTTTAAGTTTTACAAAGGTAAAACTGGCAGAAAATTGAATAAAACAAAATTTTTATAAATTTATTAGAGTATTCTGGAAAGAGAAAAAAAAAATTTTTTTAGTATTTTCCAATAGCTGGAAATAAATGGAAAAAAAAAATTAAATGCATAATTGATTGCCTCAGACACTAGAATGCAAGGACAATGTGTATACATCGATTTATGTATGAATAGTGTCTCTAGTCGTTTATGCCTTAGAGATATCAGATGAGATTTAACCCGCTATGTTAATTGTGTAGATGGCTAGTAGAGGACGAGGACAGAGGACGCTCCACTGGTAATCGGGCCGCACCACCGATATTCACCGTACCACATTTGATCAATAGGCCCTGCTGAGGATGGGTGTTGGGTAAATGCACTGTCGCACAAAGTTAGCATAAATAGTAGTCAAGGGGGGTCCTAGTAACTCCCGCAGGTTTAGAGCGCATCATCCTCCGACATTCACAGGGGAGTGGTAACTGATGGGCGGCAGACCATTGGTTTATGCATCGGAGAACGTGACGGAGGCTGAGATCACCTCCGGCTACGACCAGATCGCTAGCTGGGACACCTGTGGAGGGCGAGGCCCAAGTGTGGTGGAGATGGGCGAAGACCTCTAGAGACTTAGAGGCTATGACATGGGCAGAGTTTCAGGAGCTGTTCATGGGCAAGTACTTTCCAGAGACTACGAGGCATGCCAAGGCTCAGAGTCTTGTAGCCGGGCCAGGCGACGATCGTGATGGATCACGGGCTGACCATGCAGCTACCGATGGTCGATGATTACGTGGCCACCGACCGCCAAGGTGAGGAGATTTGAGAATCGACCGCTGTCCATTCGGCCGTGATCAGAGGACTTCGCCACGTGGATATGGATTCCATGGCTGACAAACTCGACCATAGAGAGAGATGAGGATGCCCGAAGCACCCCGGATACGTGTTAGTAGCAAAGAGGAAGGAGAGCGCCTTCCGCCTCAGAGTTATGCGAGAGCTTCTACCACTTCCAGAGTTTCGTGAGTCGCGACCATCCGGGTCAGGGATGACATGAGAGTTTCCTGGCCAAAGTGGCATGTGATGGTGTGCTACCATCACAATGTACCGACACATGATGGTGGATCGCCTTCTAGAGACAAGGATCCCGTATTTGGGACAAGATACCTGGGCCAAGATACAGGATAGAGAGGATGGCAAGACGCCCACGAAGACTAAGACAAATGAGAGCTTTGGCCTTTAGCTTTCGTGGAGCCATACGGGCACCTCTACATTTTCACAGTAGCTCGAGCCGAGTACGGGTGCAGGCAGAGACGAGGCCCATAAAGCGTGACATCAAACCAGGGGCGTGCCCACTTATCACAACGCGCGCCGAAATCAGACGCCCAATTATACAGTGGTACGTTTGCTATCTCGCTACGGGCAAGAGTGTTATTTGATTCGTGCTTCGTATTCATTCATCGCCGCATGGGCCAGGATCGAGTCATTTCTAGAGGCTGAGAGACCCAGAGCCTTTGTACGTGAGTTCCTCCCCTATGATTGTGGCGAGAATAAGGATGATATGTCGTAATGCGAAATGGAGATCTCGAGACTCCACTCCGCAGACCCGAGGATCACGGATGTCGTGAGTTCGATGTCATTCGGGAATGGATCGGGTCGATGTCTACATGGCCTATCGATTGTGAGCGAGAGGGTTACCGCCACACGCAAGACTCGCACTCGTGGTGGTATTTCAGGAGACAAGCATGATATTTCGCCTGCATAACATAATGAGTCCAAGTGTCAAGGATGGGGCCAAGGTCGCTAGCGAGCCTTACCTCAGAGGATTCCAGGTGAGACCGCACTTAGGTCTCACCTCGTTAGTTTGCGAAAGCATGCTGTGGGATGTTTCCGATGAGCTACTCCGACTACCTCCACATGTGGGATGTAGACTTCGATGATTGAAGTTACACCCCTCGGTATATTATCACCCATCTCTATGACTCCAAGACAGATGGCAATCCTGGCTGAGTTGCGGGAACTCAGAGTCTAGCTACAAGAGCTACTAGACAAGGGGTTCATTAGACCGAGCACTTCACCATGGGCGCCCGCTCTATTTAAGAAGAAGAAGGATAAAACCCTTCGATCAGGTACGATTACCGATAAATAACAGTGGTTACGATCAAGAATTCCAGACCTATTACCGAGGATTGACATTTCGATCTACTCCCACAGAGTGGAGCATGAGTATCACTTAAGGATCGTGGTTACGCTTGTCGAGACCATTAGTTGTACGCTGTCTGGGTGAAGTGCGTAGTTTCGGGGCTTACTGGAGGTGAGATTTGGGACACGTGGTCGCACGTATGCCGACGAATCTGCAGGAAGGTCGAGGCGTTGATGAGTCGAGAGAGGCCGAAGTCGCCTTCGAGATACGTAGTTTCGACTACCGCATTACAGATCTACAAGATTTCTCCAGCAAAGACTCATGACCAGGTCGACCTTAAGGAGGTCAAGTTTGAGGGATGACCGATGCAGTGTTGATTCAAGAGCTGAAGAGGAGACTTATTTCTAGCTCTCCCATCTTGATAGTCCCATCAGGGACAAGGGTACACAAGATATCAGATGCCTCGAGGGCCAAATCGGGATGTGTTTTTGATGCGTACCGGAGGGTAGTAGCTGCTGGCCTCGCGCTTGGAAGAAACTCCATGGCTGCACTACCCCACACACGACATGGAGCTGGCTACCGTAGATACCTCTTGAAGATCTGGGCGCCACAACTTATACCGACGAGGAGTTCGGGAGGTGTACTGCACTACATAAAAGTCTGAAGCATATTTTCACGCAACGAGACCTCCACATGAGGCAACGCAGATGGATGGAGTTCCTGGGAGGACAGACTTCACTTTGCATTACCATCCCTAAGGGGCAAATGCATACGATGCACTCACCCAAGTCACGAGGAGTGTTTGGCTAGTATAGCTTCCTGGAGTGAAGTGATGCTCGAGACCTGTGGGACAAGCCACATGCATGCCGAGCGCACTGGGCGTCTGGGGAGTTTAGTGGCTACACCGTCTCTCGCGGAGCGAGTGATTGAGTCCTGCTAAGTGCGATGCAAAGATAAGGTCTATCATGGACCCGGTACAACGTACGTGACGAGGGCCGACCGCTCACGTTGCATGGTGGTCTTCGACATAGGGGACTGCATGGGTTCCCAATGACCGATTTGAGAGAGAGATTCTCGTGGAGTTTCACTTCTCTCGACTTGTCAGGTATCCAAGTGGCACGAAGATGTACCAGATCTTCATCAAGCAGATACTGAGCCGATGAAGAGACACGTAGGAGACTTTGTGCGACGATGCTCACGTGTCGGCCAGGTTAAGGCCGAAAGCACCAAGACAAGCAGGCTACTTCAAATTTATCGAGGTGGCCGAGTGGAAGTGGGAGCACGTCACGATGGACTTGTGACCCACTTGCCAATGCTGACGCAGTCAGAGGCATGATCGCGCAGATGGTGATAGCTTGACTGGCCACGAAGCTCAAGAGACATTTTCACTGTATGGATGACCTTCGTGATCGGGAGATTCCGCCTGGCCAGACATTCGAGAGATAAATCTCTACTACATGAAGTACCGCATCCATAGTGTTCCGATAGGGGACCCGAGGTTTACTGGCGCACTTTCGAAGAGTTTCCAAAAGGCTATGGGCACACGACTGACGATGAGTACATCTTTCCACTTCGCATGTGATGGTCACCCGAGGACTATACAGTAGCTAGAGGACATGCTACGAGCATGCGGTCCCTGATCATAAGGGTAGCCGGGAAGAGCACTTGTTCTGGTGGCCCGCTTACAACAACAGCTTATCAGCGAGTATACAGATGGCACCGTACGAGGCACTATATATGGAGGCCATGCAGTAATCCATTATGTTGACCGAGGTGGGAAAGAGCCCATCACCGGTCCCGATTCGATTAGAGACACCTCCGAGAAGGTGAGCTTATTATGACAACGCCTTCACTACTAGAGCAGTGGCGAGTTATGCAGATAAAAGCACGCCGACCCTTAGAGTTCGAGGTCGGGATCATGTCTTCTCGGGTTGCGATGCCTAAGAGAGGAGGGTCGTTCAAGAAGCTGCAGCTATCGCCGAAATTATCGGGCCTTTCGAGATACTCGAGAGTAGGCACTGCTATGATCTAAGCATTATCGCCCAGCATGTCGTGTCCACGAGGTATTTCACGCCTCCATGTTTCTAAGTATACCCGATCCAAACCATGTAGTGTGATCGGGACAGATCGAGGTCAGACATCGACTGACCTTTCGAGGGAAGGACTAAGACGTGATTTTGGAGAGTCGTGGATCGTTTTACGACGCAAGACCGCGGAGGCTAGTGAGGTGCATGGAGGCACTATGGGAGGAGGAGTCCACGTGGGAGCGTGAGGACACACGCGAGCCACCTATCCCTTCTCGCTTAGTGGGACGGCGTACGTAGCTTTTTGGGCCGCCGAGATTTAAATGCCTGTTTATTACGATGGTAGAGTGCACGTTGCATATGCATGTGAGTGACTGTGATTGTCCAGAATTTTGGTACGAAATTCCCTTTAAGGAGGAGAGAATGTTAGACCCGTACCCCAATTTCTCGAAAAGGGCAAAATCGTAATTTGCATAAAATCAGACTTGCTAAAAATTTGAAATTTATTCTCGGATCTCGATGACAAAACGATTTCACCGTTGGAATCGTCTCACGAACGCTAGAACGCCGACCGCTGAATTCGAAAGATAGTTTTAATTTACACGCTTCGAGGCATCGCTGCCGTGCCGAAAAACTATTTTCGATGCTACTAAAGTCACATATAACATGTAATCATGTGCCATAAGTGGCATGAGTATAAAAATGATGAAAATGGACGGCCGAGATAGTGCCGAATGACAAAACTGGGAAAAGAAGGGACAAAATGGTCATTTTTGAGTTCGGAGGTTAAAAGGACAAATTAGCCAATAAAGGGCCTTCTTCCTTCAAAACCAAAGACCAAAAGAAATCAAAAAGGGGATGCAAAGGGCTATGATCGGTGCGCTTGAGAGAGAGAACTCTCTCTAGAATCGTGAGATCCGACTGGTTTGGCAAATGTCGACGAGAAGGAAAGCTGCTCTACGCGGAGAGGCCTACGCGTGGGTACTGGATTTAAGGATTTTAGACAAACTCCGTGAGGTATGGGTTTCTCCCTACTTGGGTTTTATTCTTTATTTAAGTACTTTGTTAATGTTTGAGTTAAATGATGCCGTGAGGGGTCAGCTTGATCGTCCCAAATTCCTCAACCTAATTGTTATAATTTTTTGAAACTCAGAATGGGATGTACCTGGCTCAATTCACTCTGACCGCTTGTGATGGGTATGATGGAAATTATGTATTAAATGGTGCTTTGGTATGTATAGGGTCAGTAATGGCTGTGAAATTCGGGTTCACAAAGTGAACCGACGATTGGTGATTTTTCGGGAATAGTAACCGAGGGTTTCACTATTCCTAAGAATAGTGTTCACAAAATAATTTTGCGGAAATAATGTGTTTGGCCGAGTAATTCAAATCAAATTGCTCGTGTTTGATCATTAGCCCAATGAGCTAATTTTGATGTGATTGATGGTAACATGTTTGTGTGATTTAAATTATGCGAATATACGACGACATATTTGCAATGCCATATCAATTGAAATGAATCGCATCACGCATTCCATATGCACTAGTGGCACCCTATGATCGACAGAGTGAAAGGTATGAGGTACCTCGAGAATGGTTCGGAAGGTTGTCTAAAAATATTAAATATCGGAGGGTAATCCAAACATAATATCAATCATCGGAGACGGCCCAATTGATATACATCGGAGGGTAGTCCATACATAATATCACCGCCTTGAGACTCGACCAAATCGATATATACATCTGGAGGGTCATTCACAAACAAATAAACATAATAATCTCTCAGCTAATGAGGTCGAGGCGAGTGTGAGGAGTCTGGGAGGACTCGGATATGAGATGATCAATAGACATTCAAGTAGGATCATGCATTTGTTTCAATGTGTGTTTATTTTCGAAAGACAGATACGACGAGCGAGAGAGCCCACTTAGGGTGATTCCACTACTGAGCATTAGCTCACCCTGTCAAGGGATACTATTTTACAAGTACAGGGAGCGTGCGAGGAGACGCCTCAGTCTCTAGAGACTCCGAAGCTTGTACAGAAATAAACGTGGCTTGATGGTTCTACATGTATTAGAATTGTTTTAATTTTAATATAAGGTCGTATAAGAGTAAAACAATCAACTTCCGAAATTATCGATATAGTTGATATAGAGTATATATATATATATATATATAGAGAAAGAGTATATATATATATATATATATATATATATATATATATATATATATATATATATATATATATATATATATATATATATATATATGGCTGATGAGTAGTAGCCAGACAAAGCCTGCTGGCTGCCAGGCTTCATGATATTGATGTTCGGGACTGTGTTATATACATGTTTTCTATTTAGGTAGAGCTTCCTGCACAAAGGAGACTCTCGCCCGATTCGTGGAAAAATGCTCGGTTACCCGACATTCACGAGTATTCCGCGGTTGACGAGAAATAACGAACCCCTGAATCGGGGCCGATAAAAGAAAGTTCGCTCTGACAATCTGGTCGATTTGTTCACTAAGTTCCTTCCTACATTTACTTTTGAAAAATATGTTCATGGTATTAGAATGCATAGGCTTGGAAGATTGTTGTCTTCAGGGGGAGCAACAACTTCAAAACAATCCTAAGGATTAGGTCCTGATGACCAATGGTTGTACTCTTTTTCCTTTACTAAGTTTTTCCCACAAGGTTTTTTAACGAGGCAACCAATGCAACACATAAAAGCGCGTATGTCATGTACTATTTTCCTTGACTGGATTTTTTTCCCATTGGGTTTTCTAGCGAGGCTTTTAATGAGGCATGGGCATCACGTAGTAATGTCCAAGGGGGAGTGTTGTAAATATAAAAGTGTAGACATTACTAAATAGATTTATGAATGTGAAAGACACTCTTCAATCTCGGGAAGGTTCATGATTCATCCAATGAACCTTGAAGATTCATCCGACAAACCTTGAAGATTCGTGTATCATTCACTTAATGTGTCTTGAAGTTTGTGATTCATCTGATGTATCAGGAAGATTCGTGAACCTATACATAATGGCCATTATGGTTGCTTTATGATGACCATTATGTAGCACCTTTCAGCTTTCCTTGATACATGTATCAGAAGCGTATAAAAGGGTCACACTCACACCTTGTAAAATGATCCGAAGAAATACAATTCTCTCGTCCATATTTCTTTCCCTCTTCCCCCAATATCTTCGTCCCTTAGAACATATTTTACAACATGTTACAAATAACCACCCACTCCAATAGCTAGGGTTACCCGGATCGTCCACCCGAGGCAGCATTAGCGCCGATGTAAAACCCCGCAGTGTGCGTCTAGCGCATGTGTCTGCCGCCTCCGGCGATTAAGTCGAAAAAGGGTGGAGAAAAGAAAGAAGGAGCACGCAGCTTAGAGTTGCATATCTTTCCCCTCGGGAGTCTGTGTTTTATACTGAATTTCTCCGATTATGGGAAAGATAATCTCGTGATTTATGATAAGATTTCTTTCCTTTTCACTAATTCTTCCTTATTAAGGATTTATGTTTTTGAGACGTATGAGATTCGGATACTAGGAGATCTATGGATAAATATCCTCTCCTTAATATATTTATCCACAACAAACTTCCTATACGTGAGGTAGAATACTGTCAGGGACTCTGATCCTGCATAAGGTTTAGGATTCTATCGTCTGGTTAGTTCCCACATGGCTTTAATATGGCAGGCCGTCTAGGGCCGCTTCATGAGGAAGGCCAAGCAGTGGGCCTGCGCGGGCACTAGGCCTATCTAATAATGGGCCTAGGCCCAAAGGCCACAGTACTCATAATGCCTCCACTGGAGGATTATGCCCTCTTAGTCAAGGAAAAATACTATATTTCAAGGCCCTAAGTATGGAGAATTGTAGATTATTAATGCGCATATGTTCCAATACGTCTGCGGCGTGTGATGTCCCGATGATGCATTCAATGTGTTTTTTGAAGTTCCACCCCTATATATATGGGGGTGAACCTCCGAAGTCTATGAAGTTACCAATGGATTCCTCTTCCGCATGTTCTTCCCCATCAGGATTTCTCCTACCCGCCTATAGGTCGGGCGAAGGTGGAGAAGTTATGGAGGGGCTTTCAGGTCTCTACAAATTGTTCGTCAGCTAATGGATATTGTGTGTTTGAAGACGACATATGTGTTGACCTATCAGATGTCCTAAATGGGAAGCCTGATTATGCCAATTCCCCTCTTCTAAAGTTCTTCGCTAGTATTAGGTGCTCCCCTATCCAGCGCCTCCGAGTCATTTTCGCAAATACGCGTATGGTTGAGAAAAGGCAGCCCTCAAACATAATATTTCAGACTTTCATCTTTTCTGACTTTCTTCTTTTTCTTTTCACAATCAGTCTAGTATGGTTGCTTGGACATATTTGTAATGGGTCTATCATGGTTGTTTTGTGTAACCATTGATGCCTATTAGCACATTTTAATAAGATTTAGTTTTTGGCATACTTATACACCAAACTTTTTATCTTTCACTCTTTCGGGCGCATGCCTAGGGCCAGTGGGAGCATCAGCCAGCTTTGAGAAGCCTTATCGTCATGGAATGCGTCGTATTTTAATGGTCATGTAGTGTGCTTAACATTCCCCACCGGCTAGATATTCTACACTAGCGTAGATTTTGTTCATCTATCCATCAAGCCGGACTAGGGCTAGCCATCTATGTCAGCTCCATAGTCCCTACAATATGTAATCTAAGTTCCCGATTCTCCTAAGACAGAGGCGAAGGGGTCATCTCTAGTTAAATCTGGGTGGGTGCACGAGATGCCCAAATTTTCACAGGCTTCCTTTTGATGAACTCACTCTTTATGTTCCTGTGCTCACCTTTAGCTCGTTGCAACTTAGGGTCTCCGCTTAGGTGACTGTTATGACATACCCGTCGCCTCGATGTTATCTAGGTAATCGCAGTAAAGGCCTACTTTTTGCTAGTCAACCGGATTGAGAAGGCTAGCTTGGAGAACATTAGACGACAAGGAGATAATCTGAGGCAAAGCGCAATCGTCATGCTTTTGTCGACAGCGAGAATCTCATGGTATCGCGCACTCTCCTTACATTATCCCCGGCTGCTCCCTCGCCGCCGCCTATATAGAGCTTATTAAGGGAGAGCACTTTGTTCTTGTAGACCTTTGCCGTCAACCTGCAGCTCTTCCCGCGGTTCTACCGTGAAGATATGGGGGCCGCTGACAAAATACCTTGCTGAGGTTTTGGCCTGTGGCCACCCACCTCAAAGTCTCGTAGCCCATCCACCGCCCAAGCAAAGAAGAAGAAAGAAAATGTAGATCGAGGGCTAAACGAAGGTATCCACGGCCGTCGAAGACTTTCAGACCGGATCGCATAATTGCGCTGAGCCTCCAAAGAGGAGGAAACGTCTAGCCTTGTCGTCGAGTTTGCCACATAGATGCGTAAGGGGGCCGCGGACTTGGAGGATGAGACCACCCGATTTGATGTGAAACCCGGCCAAAGCCGATCTTCTGTGATGAAGAGGCTCAAAGATCGGGCAATAATTTCGCAGCTGGACTCCCGATCGAGCCTCCAATGATCGCCCGTCTGGAGGTGCCCCAATGAGGCTCTGTGCACCTCCGGAGTGAGGTGGATCCCGACGGGGGGGCCTTTTAAATGCTCATAAAATTGAGACGAGGCCCCATCGTGGGTAAAACATCGTCCTATGCTCCCTCCTACGCCTCAGAGATACCGAGCCTAGCAGAAAAGGTCAGATAACGAAAGGTCGCTGATGACGCATGTTCGCCACAAGAGATGATCCATCCCCCGAAGGGCATAATTGCCCCTGATCCAAATGGTGCTTAGGAGATCATCCACTGATGGAGCCCCTTCAACCAAGTAGAGTCTCCGGTTGCGCATATGCGCGACCTCTATCCCAATTATCTTTGAGTACCTGTGGCGCCTCGCATAGAGCAGTTGACCATCCCGTTCCCCATCTACATGGATAAGGAGGCCTTCCAGTAGGTGGCCGAAGACGGGATGCTTATCCGTAATCATGACTTTCATCGATCGGTTGAGCTGGTATGTGCTGATTTTTGGTATTTGATTGTTAGTTCTGCGTAGTAATTTTCTTTTAACTTTTCTTTTACAGGTTGTGACAACCATCCGGAATATGTCTCATCAACACAGGGAGTTTCAATCTTGGCTAGATGACGCCGAGAAACTACGACTTTATGCTCAGTTAGCCATTTCCAAGCATCAGGCTTTGGACGCTTCTTTGGCCAAGGAAAAATCTAAGTCGAAGCATTGGGAGCGAGCGGCCAAAGCCAGTGTGGAAAATATTGAATTGGCAAAGAAAGAAAGGGATGAAGCCAAGCAGGAGGCTAAGGTGGCTCATCTGACGGCCATAACAGCGAGTGATGCCAAGGCAAGGGCAGAAGATAACCTGACTAGGGCCTAGATGCCTTAGCAGCTGTGGAGGAAGACGGGCGCAAGTTAGAGGCTAAGGTTGCCCGCCTTGCGATTGAACGAACATCGCTTTTACTAGAGTTCGAGGCATACAAAGATGAGGTGTCTTCTCTTCATTCCCAGGCGGGCAAGGACAAGAAAGCCATGGAGAAAGACTACTAGAAAGGCCTAGAGCTAATTTTTGCTTACAGCTACGGATGATGTGCGTTCAAACATAGTATCTAAGGTGACCAGCCAAGGATTTCGGATGGCATGCCTGACCCTACCGACCCACTTCCTCTAGAGTTTTTTGCTAACCCAAGGTGCCCTCGCCCCCAACCCATCGGGCCAAGGCAGAGGTAGATCCGGGAGCAGTTCTACGGGCATCCTGAGTGAGGATGTCAGGGGAACAGGCTGACTTCTTTCCCTATGTTAGTTTTGGTCATTTTGTGAGATTTTTGCAAGGGGCGCCATTTTGCCACCAAGCAAAGGATATTTTCAGAATCCTCGCGCTTTAGCACATTTTAATGAAATATGAAGGTGCTAACAGGACATGAGTCATGTTTAATAAAATCCCAAAATGACAACAACCATGTCTGGACTTTTTTATTTTAAAAATGCCAGCAAGATAATAATCATGTCTGGACTCTTAAAAATGCCAACAAGAAAACAACCATATCTAGGCTTTTTTGGATGCCAGTAGGACAACAACGTATCACCCCAAATTACACCCTAATAGTTTATTACATGTTTAGGGTATAACATAAGTAAAATTTGCATTTTTCGGAAATTTGAGTACTAAGGGTAAATTGGTCATTTGCCAATTAAGGACCCAAGTGACATAAGATTAAAAGATTATATGTTAAAGTGGAAATATGACAAGTTGATTTTCAAATAGAATGAAGTGGAAGGACTAATAAGCAAAAGGAAAAATTGGAGGCCAAATGCCTTAAAGCTAAACATGGCCTTATAATAGAGAACATTTTCCCATTTGGCTTAGAGGAGGTTAGGGCTTACGGTTTAGAAGGGAACCAAATAGGGGTTTGCTTTTCTCTCCATGTCTTGGGTTCTCCTTGTTCAAGTAAGAAGGAATGAAGAAGCAAAGGTTTAAGCTTCAAGAAATCAAGGTATGGAACCTATATGCATGGATACTTGTTTAGGTTTGTGTATGGAAAGTATGGATTTGTTGGTTAGGAAACCCTCCTAACTCTCTCTTTGCCTTATATTTGGGTTAGAAGAACCCTATCTCTATATAAAAGTGATTTTTGTTAGTGTTAGTTCGGGCCAGGGTTAGTTTTGTGTTTTCGTTGGAAATTTAGGTGAAAAAGAGGCAAAACCTACCATTTCGCAGAATGAGGTGAGTACCCTGCATCAAAGTTGGCACGGCATCAAAGGTGTTTTTGGTCTGGGGAGGCTATTGAGTACTCCCAGATCGAAAGTTGAGTACCGCGATTTAACGTTGTTTTTTGTCTGATGGATGAAAGTAACGGCATCAAAGTTGTTTTTAGCCTGTAGGATAAATGAGTACCTGCGATCAAACCTCGAGTACCGGTAATCGGTGCTTGAAATTCAAATGGTTATATAAAATCGCTTTCCAATCCGCCACCGAGGCGAACCTTGCTGCTGCGTGACCTTGTTTCTCGCCCATTATTTTTTTGCACTATATAAATATAAGAATGTGAATAAGAATGATATAACAAGCTCAATAATATATATAATTGTATGTATAACTAAGACCGAATAACAAATGAATAGGCACCTTTTATCGCGTTTCAACACCCCCGGCTAATGCCACGACATCTCCTGCTACGTGGCAGCACGTCCCTCGGTCTCGGCAAGCCACACCCTTCCTGGCGCTACGCACTTCGCTACGCGGGCATGTCCCGCCCGCTGGGCTTCTACACCCTCGCCAGCTGGGCTACCGCACTCGCTAAGTGCTGCAGCACGCCTCTGCTTCTAAAGGCTTCAAGATCTTGCCATGCTATTAAATAGCTTCATTACACTAAAGTACGATCTATGTCTGCTTCGACACTCTCATAAGGTTACTTACACTTCATATGTGGGCAAGCACGCTTTGTTCAAAGATCGCATCAGACCTTCTGTGGTACCTATTATGTTGTGTCCCCATCATTCATTGTTACTGATCTATATAGGCAAACATTTATATGACAAGAATATGAATAATGAACAATAAGAAAGCATAAGTAATCAGTTCTGCTCTGTTCTATAATGTACCTATGGGTACCTTATGTACAAGATCTTTGTTCTGAACTCCTACGAGAGATATGAAAACCCCATCATAAGAATTATGTTATATGAAAACTCTGTTATAGAATTATATTATACGTAAACTCTAACATATGCATTATGTTATATGTATCCTATAATTGTGGACCACCCAAGTAGTCATATATCTGTTATTTGTTTCCCACTAAGCTATAAGCTTAGCACGGGTGTTTCATTCGTGTAGGTACTAAAGAGAACATCTGGGGTATTCTGCATTCCCCAGGGCCAACATAACAATAGGAGTCCACCTGATGTAGGCTTTTTGATTTTGTTTTGGAATGTAAATGTAAAAGTTTTTTATAATAGTGGAATTTGTTTATGTACAAGTAAATGGGACTCAGGAATATGTACAAGATAGTTTAAACACCACTACAGTGGTAGTACTAGAAGTTTTATTTCCTTATGGATTTATATATGAAATGGGCCCACCAATGTCCGAAACACGGGTTAAGGGGAGTCTCAGTCCCATGCCGCGCTCTCTTCTCTTCGTCTGTGCAGGGGCAGGGCGTTGAAACAACCGTATTCGACTATTTCGTATGACAAGATGACAACAAACTATATTCGGCTTTTTGATGTCGCAGACAACAACCATATCTGGACTTTTTTATATGCTAGTAGGACAAAAACCACATCTGGGCTTTTAAAGAGAAGCAATGATAGGCTTTCAGAGAAAATGTCTAAAAGATAATCTTTATTGATGATAGTATCCTCAAAGAAAACATTAATGATAATACTTTTTAAGGTGCATAGCTGCTCCACATCCTCGGGCATCGCAGTCTCCGTCTACCGCGAAGATAAGATCCGCTTGTCCCTATCAACTACCTTGTATGGCCCCTTCCTAATCAAGTTGGAACTTTTCAAAAGACCCTTCGAGACTTGTAATTCCGAAAAATACCCTAACAATTTTATAACATGTTCAGGGTGTAAAATAAATTAAATCATATTTTTTCCGGCTTTTGAATGGCTAAAAACAAAAAATGATAAAAACCTTGAAATTTTACAAGAGCTAAATAAATTTGGTAAAAATGTCAAATGAGGACCTAAGGGTCATAAATGAGTAATGTAAGTACCAAAGTATAATGAAATGAAATGAAGTGGAAATGAAAGTGAAATGAGGCCTTAAAATGAGAAAAATGAGAAAAAGTCAATTAATGTTCTAGCCAAACATGGCATTACACATGACAGGAGAATAAAGACCAAAGTGGCCCATGGAATGCCCATTCGGGGCATTCACGTTTTGAGAGGACCAGGGAGAAGGGAGCTAGGCTGTGGGAGAAGAAGGTATTTTTGGTGTGTTTCTCTCCATTCTTGGTCTATCTTTGTTCAAGCAAGAAGGAAGATAAGATTTGAAGAGAGCTAAGGTAAGAAAACTAACCCTAACTCCTTCTTCGATGATTTTGGATTTGGGGAAAAACCTTAACCTTATGTAAAGGTGATTTTGATTGGTTGTAGATCAATTTTGGAGTTGTTTTGGGGTTAAGTTTCAAAGTTCTTTGGGTTAGGGATTGGTTTTGGAGGAATTTTTGTATAAAGGAAATGATTAGTTTCAAAGGAGTGGTTGTCAAAAATTTCAAACCCCCGTTTGTTTTTTTTTTTTTTTTTTTTTTTTCGCTTATAAGTTGCTATAATCATCCAAATTAAGTTATTCCAATTAGTAAAGAACCATAAGAGCTAGAGGTACAAATGTATATAGGGGACCAGGAGCAAATTGTAGCTCTAAGGCACCTGAATATGGGCTTAAAGTGAGTTGCGGGTAGCTGACGGGTATGCTCTGTTTTGGGTGTAGTTGTGGTGATTTGGCCATAAGTTGAGTTTCACTCATCCAAATTTAGTGATTCAAAATTTTGGGTAAACTAGACTTTTAGGGGAATAATTTACTTGAAGGAAGTGTATGAAATTTTTAACCCCAATGTGACCAGAAACCCGTCAAAGTGGAGCTATGTGCAAGAACAATTTGATTCTGTTTTTCAAATTATAGTAGTTTGGATGTAAAATGCAATAACTTGAGTTTTGGTGATCCAAATTTGATGATTTCAATTGGAGAAAAAACCTTAGAACCAAAATCGACTACAATCAGTTTGCAACTGGCTAACAAGTCCTACCAACACCCTCGAGGTATAATTGAAAATGTCCTAGTAAAAGTGGGTAAATCTATCTTTCCGTGACCCTGGCCATCTCGACATGGAAGAAGATGACACAGTTCCCATCATACTTGGTAGACCCTTCTTAGCCATGGGAAAGACTCAAATCAATGTGCAAGAAGGTGAGCTTAAATTGAGAGTCCAAGGAGATGAGGTCACTTTCCATGTATTCCAGCCCATGAAGCATCCAAATGATGATCCCAATGAAGATATCCCGGAATTGCACCACAAGGAGATCTTGCAAGGCGACTCGGTAAACTTCCGGGATAAGCCCATTGCTGCACAGAAAGACACCAAGAGGGTTAAGGGCATGGAAGCCAAGATATTTCATCCACCTTGAGCAATGTTTTTGAGCACTATAGAGATGTGTTAGCATTCCCAGTTTCTTCTGAAATCCAACATTGAGATGCAAAGCTGTCGAGCTGACAACATTAAACAAAGCACTACTTGGGAGGCAACCTAAGCTTTTTCAAGTTTTTCATTCATTAGTGTAGCTTTGCATAGGTTTGTTTATTTTAGCGATGGAAATTTTCTCGGAGACCATAACTTATGTGTGTTGTTCTCGTTTCGTGCCCAAGATCGGCTACGATGCAGGTAGCTCGAGTAATCGAAACCGGTCGGGATACGATTGAATCAAAGAGGAGTGCTCTTAAACTTAAAAATGTGTTTATAAAAAATAAAAAATAAATAAATAAATAAAAATGAGTTTATTCTCTGTAACGTCACAACGTTGAGAAATTTTGAAATCCTAACTCGTAACGCCGCTGACGTTGAAAATTTCCCCACCTTCCGAACGCCGCGATATTGATCTCAACGCGCGACGCTTGGAAATTAATCCTCTGAACGCCGCGACGCTATCCTCGCTTTTATGAACATGAACGCTCATATAGCCTCCCCACAACACGGCCCTCACTTGTTTATGCCCATTTTTTGCAGTGTGCTCTAGCCATCCCCATCCAAGCTCGCTCACTCCCACCTTAGAAACCCCCAAAGCCCTAAGCACGTTTCTAGATCCAAAATCACTAGTGTTCACCTTCGTTTGGAGATCCGCCCTACGACCTTATTTTCGAGTAAGTTTAGGGCTAGATTCCGTGTGTATTGGAGTTTTTCTTGGTATTTCGTGTTAGCAAAATAACCCTATGCGTGGTGGGTGATTATAGGACCCTTTGTTTTGAATCGTGGACACCATCACCCTTATGGCACACTAGGTGTTTGTCCTTTTGCCTAAGTGAGTTTTTTGTGAATCTATTGGGTAAATCGGTAGAGTGGCATCACAATAGGTGTTAGGAAGCCAATTAAAGAGTGATTCAAGCTTAGACGATCCTCCAATCCCTATCCCTATTAGGTGCCCGATGTTAGGCAAAAAGAAAAAACTGAGCTCAAAAAGAAGCCGGGCAAGTGAAGAGCCTACTCTTGGTTACGATCATGATAAATTTGTCAATGAGAGCGAGGCCGAGAAATTCGGCCTCATCTCAAAGAATAGGTCCTTCATCAAGGAGAAGGGGTTTCACCACCCCGATGATTTCTTCCGTAAAACCATTGTGAACAAGGGATGGCGGGCACTTTGCCAACCTTCGAGCCCAGGTGCCATAAGTGTTGTACGAGAGTTCTACGCCAATATCGCATCCCACGTACTAAAAAAGGTCCGGGTGCACGGAGTGTTGGTAAACTTCAGTGCGAAGTCTATCAATCACTACTATAACCTAGAATCGATTAACCCTGAGACCTATGATAGGCTCCATGAGCAGCCCTGACTATCCAGGGTCCTTGGGATGTTGACCCGACGGGCGGGGTGAGTGGAAACTTAGCAGTAAAGTGGCCAGGTGCACGTCGAGGCGAGCAAACATTTGGCCCACATTCCTAAGGTATGGCATCACTTCATCACATCGCAGCTCATTCCAACGACTAATGTGTGGAAGTGACGGCCCGAAGGGCCACTACTGTATGCCATTATCAGGGACATTCCATTTGATGTCGATGAGGTTATAGAGGATGCCAATCCTCATAGAATGCGAAAGATGAGCACAGGGCACCCTTTTTCCTTATCTATAGCTTTGTAAACAAGTCGGGGTGCCCATAAGGATAATGAGGCTTGAGATACACTCGTCGAGCGATCATGGTTAAGAAAAGACAAACCCGGGTGTACGAGGTAGAAGGAGGTATCACGACTGTGATATGAGCCCTCAGATGAGAGGATGAGCTTAGAGTACCCGGTCCCCAGGTTTGGGATCTGATAGGTGCCACTGGGAGAGGCGGCGAGTCGCTGACCCACCACCAGCCATCTTAAGGAGGACCGGTCGGTCCCTTCCACACACTAGAAGGACAGTGCAGGACCTCACCGCTCGATTTGATGCAAACTGGGATGAGACCCAAGAGAACCAGATCACCATGAGCCAGGACATGGATGCACTAGGGCGAGATGGCTGCGAGTTCCTATACGACCGGGCGGTTCTCACTTGCGACCAATGGCGGTTCTCCTCACGCGGTGAGGCCATCCATGACAACTAGCAAAGCTTCTAAGCTTTCCGCCCATGCCACCACCGCCACATGGCCAGTCCATAGATCGATAGGGGAGTTTCCGACACCCTTCTTCTATTTTCTTGACACTAAGGACATTGTCCATTTTTATTTGGGGGGTGTGGGTGATCGGTTTGGCATCATGTGGTTTTTATAGAATATGATTGCATATTTTGTTTATGTTTATGTTCGTATTTTTACAGTTTTTGTTTCGATTTACGTGTGTTAGGATGTCTTAGTTTTGTTTCATGTTTTAGGGTTGTGTTAGGCAGTATGTGTGAGTGATGCCATGATTGCTAATCAATGATCCTTTTGACCTATTCAAATCTTTTCGAAAGACACAGTGAAAGTCACAAGAAAGGATCCTTGGGTTGTTAGATGCTCGAGAATTTCATGTTTGGATAGGTAGGGGTGACATAGTGAGTCACCTTCTTGGTGTTCAAGAAACCAATTCCCGATTAGTCTACCACACCCACACACGTGTGATCTCTAGGGTATGCCTAGGCTCCGGACCCGACTGCTAACGTTCGACGAACCTTGGGGTTTAAACACCTAGAGTGATGGGCGCCTTAGAAAAAAGGATTGTCATCGAGCCCCGAGGCGAAAGAAAAAAAAAGGAGAGAAGAAGAAAAAAAGTGATTCGTGCCCGCAGTGGGTGTTCCGAGATCAGCAAAATTTATAAACCCTAAATTCACTCCTCTTTGCCGTGGCAAAACTGCTGCGGTATAGTGGCACAAATTCGAACACGAGGGATGGGTTTTCTTTGTACAAAAGATTTGCAGTGAAGTCCAAAATGGTGAATTTGGTTTGGATTATGGGAATTTATAAAAATAGTGGGATTTTGGTAAAAACAGTGAGGGTTGGTTGTGTGCAGATTGAAATTAAAATGAAGAAAAATAAGAAAAGAACTCCTTGAAGTCTCAGGCCCGCTGGGTTGGGTTTTGAACCTTGACATGTCCTTGGGTCTTTTTCCTCGCGTTGGGGAGGATGACTGCAAATCATTTCCCAATAGGATCTTCATTGCAACACAAAATCTAAACTAAAATTTTCCTTCTGAAACAAGGCATTTAATGGGCATAAATGTCCGCAGCGGTGAGAACACATCTCGAAAATACCTCTGATAACTAATGAAGACAACTAGCCCGGATAACGGTGGATCTGAGTGGTAAGTATCCAGCGTACCAAAAAAAAGCTTTCCAAATACATGTTAGTAAGGACGGTTGAAGATTTAAACCTATTGTGGCGAGGCAATGGCTGTATAATGCTCACATGGCGAGAATAGTTGGGTTTACCTCAGCGGCACCGGTGGCCTTCCCTTCAAGGATGGGGAGGTTTAGCCGAACATCCCTGGTTGTCATCATCAAAGGGTGTTTGGCTACGAAAAGGAGAGAAATTGAGGAAAGTGAGCGAAGAAAGCGGAGGCTGAAAGCTTCCCTAAAAATTTTATAAAAAATTAAGAAGTCCTTTATAGTGACTGTCTAGGGGCTTTTATAGCCAACCCTTCATACAAAAAAACCAAAGAAAACAAAAAGAAAATACTATTACAATGGGAGGCGAGTCTAGGAAGAAAGCAAAAGTCCGGAAAGTCAAAATGTCAAAGCGGCATGAGCAGTGAGCGCGTAGAAGGAATTTTAGCACCATGGAGTGCTAAATTTTATGCTGTAGTGCGAAATTACCTCCTTCTGCTCCCTCTTTCTTATACACTCCTTCTTTCCTTACAGTTCGATGCAATAGTGAGTTCGATTCGAATTCTTCGTGCTTGGACCGACTCGACAATCTTGGCATTAATAGCTTGCAAAAACTACAAAATTAGCCACAAAATGTGATCAGTAGAATAACGAGGACCTTAATGTGCAAATCGGGTTAATTAGGTTGATTAGTATAGCGCTCAAACCTACAATAAATAGGGTCGAAATGGCACAGGCGCTGTCCTCCCAACAGGCACATTGCTAGTCCCTTAGCAATGAAAGAAAGAAAAGAAAGAAAGAGCATCTGAAAACAATAACAAAATGTTGTTTCCAAAAAAAAATGGTATTTCAAAGGTTGAATGAGTAATGCCTAACCCTGATGAGAATATTTGGCTATGCGCGACCCAGAGGCAGGTCAAACCAGATAGGCGAATGCGAACGAAGCAAGGGCTATTTCGGTTAATTCTTTTTATTTATTTATTTTTTGTTTTATTATGTTTTCTTTTTCAAAAATGTCGCCGACGATCAGCCCGACCGAATAATTAGTCAGAATGGAGCAGTTTACTCAAGCGTTTTTCGTTATCTTATCAAAACATTATATTATGTCGTTTGCGATCTGATGAGTTAGGTTAAAAATGGGTTATAATCGCTCAGTCTCATCACAATTCGGTAGGCCCATAAACATTTAACAAAATACATGTACAAAGAAGGCATTCATGCCTTTTCAAAATGATATACAAAATCAAGGTTCAAGGTTTAACCCTTTTTGTTTACAAAATACCACTTGTTCAAAAGAGATGATATGCAAATGACGGAGTATACTTATACGCCGTACTCTCTCTATGACTCTGCGCTTCACGATCTTGTCTTCGTTCCTGTCTACTCGAAACTGTGCATAGATAAAAACTATACGGCTAGCGTTTAAGTACTTAGTGGTTCTATCTGATTCTATTTCAATATTCAATTTAACTTGGCATGCATTTAACATCAAACCATGCCTATTATATCAACAAATACTCATGCTATTCAATTCCGCATGCTTTCATTTTTCAAATCATTTATCATATCACAACATGCATTTTCAATGCAATAATTCAATTCACAATTCAATTTATGAGATTTAAGCATATACATAAAAATCCCATTTACACTCGTCAATGTTGGTTATTTCTCTTTATTTCTTCAAATCACATTTACGACGGATTACATTTAATGAATCCGCCCTTGTATCTGTGGTAATGTGCCTACACATTTTACAATTCAGTCTCCCATCATGACGGATGCCGTTTGGTGCACCCCGACATGTGATATCACTTATTCGGTCTCCCATCATGTCAGATGTCGTTTGGTACACCTCGACATGTGGTATCACTTATTCGATCTCCCATCATGTCAGATGTCGTTTGGTGCACCTCGACGTGTGGTATCAATTAAATGCCATACGCCATCAAGACGAATGTCAATTGGTGCATCCTGCCAAGTGGGACATTTCTTCAATGTCATACGCCATCATAACGGATGCCGATTGGGGCATCCCGCCAAGTGGGACATTGGAAAAAAGATTTCGGGTGCCCATACCATTGATGGATGTCGATTGGTGCCCGTCGAGCGGTTCATTCGATATATCATTCAATTCACATTTATGACGGATTCCGTTTGATGAATCCCGTCCTTATCATCATTCACTTTCGTTCGGTTTCAAATATCACATTTCAATTCCATATTCACTTACGTATTATCTTTTCAAAGATATACTCAATCTATGTACTTATTTCATATACTCGTTCACGTACTCATTTCATAGTTACTTGGTAAACTACCAAAATACTTGAAATAAGAATAGAGTCAGAGAACAAACCGAAGCTGTCGAATCTAGCTTCCTTCTCTTCGGTCTCGGTCCTAGGTTAGGCGATCATCACCCGTCCCTTATCTCTTCAAATCTCCTCTTCCATGTTATTTGATCTCTTAGGAGCAAGAAATGGGAAGCAAAGCCCACGAAAGCTTGATCTCTTGCCAAACCCTAGTTTTTCCCCCTTTTCTCCTTCCTTCTCCCTCAAAAACGGGATTTTCTCTTCAAATGAGCCCTAAGACCACATTTTGGGTCTTTTAAATCTCTCTTAAGTGTAAGGTCATGTTTGGCCTACACCCATTTCTCATTTCTCATTTTTCCCTTTTTGCTCTTAAATCACTTATTCCTTATAAGGCCTTGTTTGGCCACCTAATAAATCCAGTTTTCCATTTTTGACATTCTAACTCTTTATTTCACCTTTCTTATCATTTATCATTTATTTCATATTAGCATTTAAGCTATCATTTGACCCTTAGGTCCTTATTTTACAAATTTCCACATTGCCATTTTCACTTAGGTTATTTCGGGTTCAATCAATTTCTCATTTTAGCATATAATATTAAATCATATGCTCACACTTTCCAATTACATTTATGATTTATCGATTTATCAATTTTTTCCCGGAAAAACTGAGTTTGTCTCAATTCATACCCGGAATATATAATAAAATTATTATAAAAATTCTAGGGTATTTTTGGGGCGTTACAGAAACCCTGCCCAATAACCATCTTGAGAGAATGAATGCCATACATAATTGAGTATCAAAAGAGCCTCCATCTCGGTGAATCAACCAGAGACTTCCACCAAAACATAAGTGTTTGTTTTATCAGTTCTCAGCAGCCAGCTGTTAAATTTGCACTCTCCTGACAGCTGCCTCCACCTAACCTGACCCTAAATAGATCGGGACCTCTTATTCCACAACTCTTTTGCGTTGTAGGGGTCTGTGCTGAGGAATCGACTTCACCAAGAGTCCATGTAGCGGGGATCCATCGTGACTCCCGACCAATTAAGGCTTAGGGCATCAAGTCATAAGGGTCTTTCGACCACTAACTCTTCGAGGTTTCACCGGAATCGAGATGATTTGAAACTCCGGCCACCTACAACTTCGCTCCACCCATCCACCCGTGTAGCGAGCACTAAGTCGGTGGCTCCCAACCAGTTGGCTTAGGGCACCGGGCTTTAAAGACTTTCGTCATATACCCCTCGGACCATGCTCGGGTTTCAAGGCGAAGCGTTGCAATTTTTCTACTTTTTCTTTTTCTTTTCTTTTTCTTTTTGTTTTTGTTTTTCTCTTCTTTTTATTTTGGAAGACTCATTGGCCTTCTTTTCATGGGGTCCTTAACTATTGAAGGTAGTAAATGAAACTAGGATAGGCTTTTGCAAGATTTAGGAGATTAGGCAGTTCTTCAACCTATTGTTGAAACCTAATGTGCATAGTGTGTGGTTAGCTAGAGGTTGAAGAGAAGGTCGAAAGCAACAAGAATTAAACTAATCATCCACTCAACTAGGCATGGAATCAATCTAACATCAACAGGATTAGACAAAGTTTCAATTTTCCAACTTGCAGGTTAGGCAAAACCACAAAAAAATGGGTGCAATTTGAATTGAAAAAGTAAGGTATTATATAATATATGACTTCCGCAAAAGGAAAACCGGCAAGCCATTGAACATATACAAATGGGCTTGCTCAAAATAATAACAAAAACATAAATAAATACCCACTTCCCTTACCGCTAACTCCTAACCGATGCCACATTGTCCATGATAGGGCTTGGATTGAAAGTTAGAAGGAAGTGTCCCTCCCTTGATGAGATGTACTTAGTTTTGGATAGGATCACTTCCTGAGCTTTCCTGAGACCTTATTCACTCCATTTGGGCTTCAAATGAACAAGTTGGAAGAAGAAAAGAGAGGAAAAAAGTGACCAGTTGGAGAATTTTGAAAATTTAGTCTTTCTAAAAATTTCACTCTTTAATCTTTCCAACGGTACCAAAATTACCCAAAACGGAGTTCGAATGAAAAAGTTATGGTCGAGAACAAAATGGAAGATTAGGAATTTGGAAAAATTTCGCACTAGTGCGGGAATTTTTGTATCTTGAAATTTCTCACTTTCGCACCAGTGCGAATTTTTTTTTTTTTTTTTTTTTTAGGTGAAAACAAAATAGATTATATATATATATGGGTCGGTGCGGAGTGCCCACCGATAGCGTGCGAGAAATTTTGTAGTAGCATGCGAAACCTCTCCTGCAACCTCTGCTTCAAAACTTAAGCATGGACCTGCAAAAATAAACACAGGAAAAATTAAAAAAAAATGCAGAAAAATGAAAATTAATCTAAAAACAAAGATTAACTAAAAATTAGAAAATATAAGAAGAAAAAATTAAAGAAATCCAAAATAAAATAGAAAAAAATAGAAAGCAAAAGTGGGGAGACTATATATGAACCAATAGTCCCTCAAGCCTTTGGAAATTTGTTGGAACTGGTGGAGCTTAGAAATGCCGAGGTTCAGGTGCTCCAGTCCGAACCAGCACCTGAACCACCCGCTATGCCATGTAGTGTAGGCAACTGCTAGTGTCTTTGATGTAGTGGCAAAGGCTCGAACAGTGGCCACTAATTTTCTGATGTTTTGCAGCACAGGCAGTGCAGATGGGGTGGCCTTTGTGGTAGGTGTTTCAGGGTTTGAGTGTGCTGCAGGTGTGGGCAAGATATACACTGAGTCAATAGGGGGCAGGGGTAAATTGTACTGATCTTGAATTGTTGTTTCTTCCACTGCCTCCTCAGTCAACAAGGGAAGGATTTCTTCTTCTCTCCTCCATTGCCCATAGAGAACACATGATTCTGGGGCATCCTGCAGTTCCTCAGGAGCTTCTGCTGGTTCTTCTTTCAATCCCTCCTGAAGCTGCAGTTGAGCCTGTTCACCCAAAATAGTGTCAGTCAGGCACTCTTCCTCCAGATTCTCCTCCTCTTGATGAACAAGCTGATTGGTGAGCTTTGAGATGGATTGTTGCAGGATGTCAAATTTATGATCAATTTCGCTCTGGAACCCATCCAATTCCTTATTCAGGGAGCTCTCCACTGTGTCAATTTCCTGATTGGCCTGGACATTCACTACCCTCTGCTCCTCTATGAAATTATCCACTAGTTTGCTCAGGGATTCGATTATTGCTGCTCAGGCGAAGATGTGACTATGGTGGTTGTGGTGGGCGAGGGGGTTGAGGGCGTAACATGGAGCGGGGAGGTGCATTGGTTGGGAACCTTTGCGAGAGGGGTGCACTCATCCATTGGTTTCTATAGTCCCTCATGGACCTATATGGGTTTGGATTTCTCTCCACAGTTTGTTGATTCTGCCATGGAAGGTTTCTATAATCCCTCATTGACATGTATGCACTAGGGTTTCTCTCAGCGGGGTATTGGTTATGCTTTGCTCTCCCACTAGGTGTTCCATTTGATCACAATTCAATCTCAGTTCAGGTTCTGTGGGAGATTGACTTTGGCCGACCTTCCTCACGGTTTCTAATCCCTTTGGAAATTCCTGTAGTAAAAACAAGGTAGACACCCAGACCGAATGCAATCTACCCCAGGTTAGGAATTACCTAAAAAAAATAAGCTGTGAACTAAAATTAAGAAGACTAACAGTAAAATATACAGAAAAAAATTCACCAAGACTTGTGATGAGGATCACAAGTGTTCATCAGGTCATCATTTGCACTTAGGCACCATCCCCGGCAACGGCGCCATTTGATTCGTGCTACAGTAGGGTATTCCGGAATCAACAAAATTTATAAACCTAAATTCCTCTTTACTTGTAGCAAAGCTCACTGCTTGGAGTATATGTAGTAACTGAATTAGAACACGGGGATGGGTTTTAACTGTACAAGCAGTTCTTGGTGAAGTCCAAAATGGTGAATTTTGTTTGGATTCTAGGAATTTATAAAAACAGTGGGATTTTGGTAAAGACAGTGAGGGTTGGTTGTAATGCGGTTTGAGAAATTAAAATGAAGAAAAATAAGAAAAGAACTCTTGAAGTCTCGGGCCCGCTTTGGGTTAGGGTTTTTAGGGCAACCAAAACATGTCAGCAGGTCTTTTCTCGCGTTGGGAGGATGACCTATAGTCATTTCCCAATAGGATCTTCGTTGCTTTAAAACCCTAAACCACAAAATTTTCCTTCTTGAAAGCGAGGCATTTAATGGGCATAAATGTCCACTGACGGTGAGAACACATCTCAAAAACTCACCCCTACGATGTTAACTAATAGAGACAACTAAGCTGGATAGCAGTGGATCTAGTGGTAAGTATCCCTTTGTACCCAAAAGTTGCCAAATACATGTTAGTGAGGGCCAGTTTTGAAGATTTAAACCTATTGTGAAAAGCAGGAACGTAAACAACCATAAATGCTCACATGAAAAGCAAGAGAATAGTTGGTTTACCTCAAAACTGGCACCCAATGGCCTTCCCCTTCAAGGATGGGGGAGGTTTAGCCGAACATCCCTTGATTTGTCATCATCAAAGGGTGTTTGGCTACCAAGAAAATGAGAGAAAGTGAGAAAGTAGACGGAAAGAAAAAGAAAGCGGGGAATTTGAAGCTTCCACTAAAGAATTTTATAAAATGAAAGAAGTCCCTTCACAGGTGGTATTTGGGGGCTTTATAATGACCCTTCATCTGAAAAAACCGAAAAAAACAAAAGAAAATACTATTCTGATAGAATAATTAGGAAGAAACGGGATACGAAGTCTTAAAATGTCAAAGCGGCATAGGCAGTGGTGCGGGAAGGTCTCGCACCATGGAGTGCGAAATTCTCTGCTAACTTCTTTCTCTTGCTTTTACTCCTTTAACTCTATACGCTCCTTCTTTCACCGAAGTTATGATCTACTTGATGTTGAGATTCCGATTCAGATTCTTAGGTGCGGGCCAGGCTTCATTGATCTTGGCATTAATAAGCACCAAAACTACAAAATTAACTTACTTAAAATGCGATTAGTAGAATAGCAAGGACCTTAATAATATGAATCAGGGTTAATTCGGTTGATTAGTACACAAAAAGCGCTCAAAACCTACAATAAATAGGGCTCAAAATAGCACTTTTTGGGCATTAATCAAAAAGCAAGATAAAAAAGAAAGTGTGAATAGAATAAGTGGGATCTTCTGGTAATCTGTGTGTGATCAGGGGGCTTTCAAAGCCTAATGCCACAGGCAATGTGAGGAGCCATTGACTTCCTTCATAGGTTACATGGAGCAAGAGGATGGAAGTTCCCCGCGACTAAGGCCCTTAGGTTTGGTTGAAAGTTCGGGGTGAAGTTCGAGGGGGGCGAATGTGCGGTGCCCTTAACCAGCGGTGAAGGGTCCTGACGAATCCTGCTACGGGGGAACCTTTCGACTAAAACTTACAGGCACTAGTATTTCTTTCATGAGTAGGTAGGTTAGTTTGAATAAAAAGGGTGTGTTCTTATCCTTATGTAGTTAGACTCTCCCAAATAGGCAAGTTGGATTCAATTTTGGGGGGTACCGGAATCGAGTTATATGCTAGAGATCATTCATCAAATGCATATAGACTTCTTAGGAAAGGCCATTGAAAACCTAGAGTTGAATGGCTTGTCTGACAACTAGTGTTCGGTGAATTCTTTGAGTCGAACAACCTTAGGATCTCTAAATTTAGAAACAAAGGAAATATTTGTGAGTTTGGTTCATTTGATCCTTCCTTTTAGCGACATGTGCATCACTTTTCGTTCCATTGAGTTTTATATGTTATTTTCTGTATTATACGGTTTTAGAGTTTCTTGCTTGGGGCAGCGAAGAATTTGGATACAGTTGTAATGAGTGTCGAAACAATGTGATACCCTCATATTTACTTCATTTTAGTTCTATTTCACATATTAATAAGTGTAGTATTTCCCTATATCTGATTTTTGGGTCTTTTGTGCATTACAAGAGAATATGGTGGCTTTCAGAAGCTTTGTGGAGATGTGAAGAAGAAAGAAGCGAGACCGGCTGACGTCGTGAGATTTGGTCGACAAATTCAAATGAAAATGACTCAGCGTCGCGGCGTTGCGCGATTCTGCGATAGAATTATAAAAAGCACGGGGAGATCTAATTTTTTTGAGGTATGAGCGGCGTACGAGACGAGAGGCGGAACCATGAAAGCAAAGTGGCGTAGAAGGGTCGTGGCTTCATTGTCTTTGTATTTCTCTTCTCGAGTATCGGTGATTTATAGAACAATGTTTGTAATAACTTTCATTAAGTTCTAGATGTACTTCTAGGGTTTTGTTGAACCACCCTTTCTGATTGGATCGGGGGTTTAATTACATTTTGTTCGGTTTATTCATGAGTTATATCGACTTGCTTTCACATGTGCATGGTTTATTTTCATGGTAATGTCGTGACGACATCAGTCTTGCTAGGTATCAGAGATGCAGAGATAAGGACT
This sequence comes from Tetrastigma voinierianum, assembly GCA_016808115.1. Classification (NCBI taxonomy): domain Eukaryota; kingdom Viridiplantae; phylum Streptophyta; class Magnoliopsida; order Vitales; family Vitaceae; genus Tetrastigma; species Tetrastigma voinierianum. The sequence goes on from JAEQBH010001344.1 coordinate 949,029, forward strand.
CCCTGAGGATATGAGTGGAGGCGACACTAGGTGTCGGCGAATAGAGATATCTGGTTGCGATGGCGCGATTAGGGTTTGATCATTCGCGTTTCGGAGTCCGAGAACGGAATGGAGTTTGCTGACCTTATCTTTGCGAGATAGGCGGATATACCTCGAGAGAGGATATCTCATAGGCACAATCACCCCCGTCAACAAGAATTCATTAATAGACTGAATGAATACTCTAGGTAAAAATCCATCAAATGTAGCAGGGGAGGCAAAACCTTAGTTTTTCATGAAGTAATTTTTCTGAATTATTTAGATTTAGTTTTAGTTCTCTACATTAATTAGAAATTCATTAGAAGTCACAAGTCCAAATAATATCGTAGGTTATTCCGATTATTCAACACACTTCTCCACGGCGGATTGTGTCAGGTACTTGGAGTCTGTTTGTATTGCTTGTCTGACAGCGTGCATAGCAGCTACCAGAGTTTATACAATTTACACATCCGCCTTTCGCGCCTGTCGTATTGAAGGGAGAAAAAAAAAGAAGAAGAATGAAGAAGTTGAGGCGGAGGTAAAGGTTGGCGAGGGCTTAGAGGTTTATTAATTAGGGTGGCTTGGTTATGGTAGCGAGGAAGGAGGAAGCAGGGAAATGTCTAGCCTTGTCCTTTGGATTCATTGCCACGGATCTTATGAGATAAGTTGCGGACGCTCGAGTGGAGTCTACCCACGACTCAGAAGGTCGAGTGATAAGCGCCAGAAGACCTAGTCAGAAGAAGAGGCTCGGAAGAGTCCAGAGCCAGTAAATGTCAGTGTGGATTCTCTTGGGGCTGAGCCCCCAGATGGCATCTTTGGTTTTGAGGGCGCCACAGGATGCTCTCGGGAGGCTTGTGCGTCTTTGGAGGAGGCCAGGGCTGGCGGAGGTTCTCCTAAAGCTGCCCAAGTTATAGGGGAGGCTCCTTGACGTTTGTTGACCGGCGTTCCACGGCTGAGACTGCAGGTCGGCCACGCAGAGGCGGGGATGCTTTATAGAGTTGTGTTGAGCTCTTTCGTTTAGGTGAAGACGGGGTATCCCATTCGGTGGACACCCCCCGAATCCCAGTCCCCAGTGGCTGCCAGTCGGGTGTCGGCCAAGCCCAGGCTCCTTGGCCGGGACTCCTCGGTGCACCGTACGTGATCTCTGCCACTCTTCTCCTAGTATCGATGGTGGCTCGTGCTAAGGAGTATAGTATCCTCTTCCCTGGCTTCATGGATAGAAATTCCTTTCAGCACGTGGCTAAAGACGGAATGTGCATCGACCATAAACCAATGACGAATAGAAAGGGAACTAAGTATGGATGAACTTCTTGTTTTCAATATTGGCTTCATCTTATGATTTCTTCTAACTCTTTTCCTTCTTGGACTTTCCACGATATACGGAACATAGGAGCTTCATTATAGTGAAAGAGCCTTGAAGTTGAGGCTGCAGCAGAATCGGCTACCTCCCGATCATCATGCCTAGAAGAGTCCACAGAATGAGGCGATGTCGTCAGAGCATTGGGAACAAAAGACGGGGCGGCGGAGAGGATCACGGGCGCTGGGATCATAGAGGGATATGGCTAAAGAGGAAGCTCGGGGTTTAGCAGAGTTGGTTGTCGTCATTGCGGATGACGTAAAGGCCTGTGGGAGGATAACTGGCTAAAGCTGGCGCCTTGGTGGTCGTTGGGGAGGCTGACGCAAGTGTGAGACCATCGCTAGAGGTTGAGCGGACATCCCTCCTACTGGAGATCGGGGGCGGTGAAGGATGAGGTGTTCTCCCTTTAGTCCCCGGTAGGGTAAGCCTGAGAAAGCCGCAGGAGGACTGCAGAAGGCCATGGGAGGTGATCTTCACTCATTTACAAGTGTTGTGTGTTTAAACACAACATCTGTGCGGACCATTCAAAGTCTGAAGCCGGTATGCTTTGACTCTTCCCATCTCGCTGCCTCAGGTTCTTTGTGCACCCCCAGTGCCCCGGATCGGCGAGCTGCGGGGACCTGCTTAGTCGAGCGCGCCCAGTGAGCGACCAAGGAACCTAAGGAGAATGCCTGGCGGACGGTGAGTTCAATCCTCATATTTTTTTTTTTAATGACTTTTTGTAACAGGCCCCAATTGGCTACCGAGTTATTAATGAAATTCGATTTTTAGTATTCTCATGTAATGAATCTTAATTATTTCTCATCCTTTTTCTTGAACATCAATTAGGATAGTTAATTCTTTTAGAAATTTGAGTTGGTGGAAGTGAAAACTAGGTCAGTAGGCATGGCATCATCCTTAGGCTTTTTCCAACATGCTTGTTTCTTTGTTGTGTAAACACGTCTGACGAGTATGAGCCATTAGGTTGGCTCACGAAAGTCTGCGTGACCTTAGAGCCCTGAGTACGGTCTTTTAGAAAGTGCTAGCGTAACCCAGAGCCACAAGTCTGGTCTTTTGAGTACCGGCCGACTTAGAGCCCATAAGTCATGCTGAAGAGTTTCGACAAGCTTGGGGCCTCAGTCGGTCTTTTGAAGTACCCCGAGCGGGCTTAAACCCTGGTATGGTCTTTGAAAGTGTCGGCGGGCTTAGGAGCCACAAGTTTGGTCTTTTGAGGATTCCCCAGCGGGCTTAGAGTCACAAGTGCGGTCTTTTAAAATGAGGCGGTTACCAAATATTGAGAGAAATATCCTAAAGAAACTTTGTATTGATACCTCTTAAAGTGCATAGCATTACACGATGCGGAATGCGGCATCCCGTCTAGTTTATTTAATGCGTATGACCCGACTGCCCCCACTCGTACAACTATGTATGGTCCTTCCCGATTTTATTTGGGGTAGTAGTAAGGTCGATTGTGTTCTCAAAGACCTTTCGAAATTTAGATCCCCAGGCTCGAGAATGCAGCGGCTTTATATGCCCTGTGTATCAGTTTTCCATCCTTTGTTGTTAGATGTTATACGTATAGCGTTTGCTTCGAAGCTGTCTATGCAGAGTCCTTGGGAGATGGCTTGGCATTAGCTGGATTCCAGAACCTCGGAGTTCAAAGTGTGGGCATCCGTTTTGTAGGAATAATGGCTTCCACACCGCTAAGTGAGGGCAAATGGTGATCTTCAGGTCGTACTTAGAGTAGTTGTTCTATAGGCGAAGGACTCGGTAGCTCGTCTATGACTTTCCCTAACTTAGAATACGGACGCTTTTCCGGCGTCGAGAGTTTTGTTGGATGCTTATTTGGTAGAATTGCTCTACGGTCTGAGTGGGGTTGAGCACAAGTTTACGATGTTCATTTCGTAGGCGTAAGTTTATGAATACTTTCTTTGTCGAGCTATGGTCGGGTTATCGATTATGATCGTTGAGGAGTATTTGAATCGGAATACAATATTCTTCCACACAAATTGGGTGATGTCCTTGTCTTTGATGGAGGCGAAGGTTTCAACTTCTATCCATTTGCTAAAGTAGTCGATGTGACCCGACAACGACTTTTACGTGTTGGGGGGTAAGCGATGAGATCGACTATATCAATTCCCAGTGAGGCAAGGGCGAGGTCTTGTAATGGTGGCTGGGTCTTGGTGGCATCAACCGTCACGGGAGCTTCTTAGTTAGCTCTGATCACACTTCTTGACATGGTAGTGCATCTACTCTTATGGTTAGCTAATAATACCCTTGTGTATAGGCTCTGTATTAAGTTACATTGCCAGGATGGTTTAGCATACCCTGTGGGATTACTCTTTAGTATATATTGTCCTGCTTAAGCGGTGAGACACTTAGATCTGACCCGAGTCGAGACCATTTGTATAATTGCCTGTTTACTAAGGAAAATTGTGTCGCTGGACACGGACCTTATGGAGCTTGACTCTATTATTGTGAGTTCTCGAAGCTCAGATAATGCAATGTAAAATTGACTAAGAAGAGCTATTTTTATACATTTGACTTACTCGATCTATTTACGATAGACGATGTCAGCCCAGTGGCAGGTGAGAGGAATACGATTTCTTTTAATGGGATGGGCTGGCCATACGCGATAATGTCGCCCTTTATTAGAGTCCCTTGGGATATGCTCAAGCTTCTAAGCCGCAAAACTCCCTAGTTGTTGCTTGACCAGGCCCATATACTTAGTCATACGTTGGTCTCGTGTTTCGTATTCTCCATTTACTTGTCGTACTACCAATTGAGAGTCATTGTGTATGAGGAGTTTCTCTGATTATACTGATTGAGCGAGATCAATCCCGATTAGGATTGCCTCATACTCAGTCTCATTATTGGACTCGAAGTCTAGTGGTAATAGTGCCTTTCTGCTCTTTCCCCGGTTGGGCTTTTTAGTTGGAGACGGATCCGGCTCTGTTTGAGCGAGAGGCTCTGTCCACATTTGGGATCCTGACCATTGTTATCTGGACCACATCAGAATTTGGGGTAGTGCTAGAAAATCTTGCGATACCTACTATGATGCTAGCGGGTTTATCTTGAATGCGAACTCACTTAGTTGTAGCTCCTTGGGCCATCCTCCTTGTGGTCGAGGATTTTTGTATAGTGTTTCATAGAGGAGATTGGTCGGCCACGATGATAGGGTGTGCTGAAAGTAGGGTGAAGCTTCTTGGAGTACACCCATTACATAGGGCTAGGTGTCGAGCTGTTACAGGCCAGATTTATGTCAGTTTCTTACTAGGGATTTGCTTATAAGAATGCTCCAGGTCTTTATTTTCCATTTTCGTCTTCTTTGAACAAAGTTGCGCTTATTGAGACTTCTAACAGTATTAGGTAAAGATAGAGTGTATCCCCTGCTCCTGGGCTAACAAGGATTGGTGGTTCGGTAAGATACTGTTTGATAGCCATGAGGGCTTGGTCACACTCCTCATTCCAACCGGCCCCTTTAGCTCCCTTTAAAGTGGTGAAAAATGTTTTAACCGGTCGGTGAAAGGGGATATAAACCACCCGAGAGCTGCTAGCCGGCCGTCAGTTGTTGAACCCCCTTTTTAGAGGTAAGAGTTTGGGAGTCCATTATTATTTTGAGTTGAATGGGATTGGCCTCAATCCCTCTTTGGGTCACCATAAAGCCTAAGAACTTGCCTACCTGCGACTCGAAACACATTTCGAGGTTGGTTCATGCCATACCTTCGTACTTGGCTGAAGGCTTCTTATAGTCTTCTGAGTGGTCGAAACGTTCTTTGGATTTTACTAGCATGTCATCGATTTAGGCTTCCATGGTGTTGCCCAACAGCAGTCAGAATATCTTAGTCACCAACCTTTGGTAAGTTGCCCTAGCATTCTTCAGGCCAAAGGGCATCACATTATAGCAGTATAACCCGTGCGGGGTAATGAAGGTCGTTTTCTCTGAGTCAGGTAAGTGCATGGGAATCTAATGATATCCAGAGAAGGCGTCGAGCAATGATATTTGTGCCGTATGGCGTCGATAATGCGATGTCTTTGCGAGGAAGCTATCCTTTGGGCATGCTTCATTTAGGTTAGTGTAATCTACACATACTCGCCACTTTCCTCATTTCTTTGGAACTACCGCCACGTTGGTTAACCACTCAAGGTACTTCACTTCCCTGATGAAGCCTGCTTTCAATAAATTGTTTACCTTCGTCTGGATGATTTGATGGTGATCCGGGTGAAAACGCCTCATCTTATGTCTGACCAGCCTGGCCTTGGGGATGATATTTAGCTTATGAGAGGCCACCGTCGAGCTAATCCCTATCATATCTGAGTAGTTCCAAGCGAACACATCTACGTTATTTAACGGCCGCAGTCGTAACTATTCTTTTGGCGCTAGACAGGAAGAGGCGGCATAAGTGAACTTCTCAGGCCCATCGACATTGCTTTCAAGGGATCCGGCCCGGCGGATCCGCTCTTATCTGATCTAGGTGGCAAGCTGATGATTGCTACATGGGTGCAATCTCTTGAAGATGAGGATTTTAGGATTCTTCTCCTTTTACGCTCCTGTGCAAATAGATGATAACCTTGTGTAACACTCAAAAAAATACCTAAATTTTATAATAATTTTATTATATAATGCAGGTATGAATTGAGAATCAAACTTAGGTTTTAAGGAAAAAACTGATAAATTGTTAAACTGTGAAAATGATAAATGTGAAATGAATATGTGAGCATATGATTAAATATTATATGCTAAAATGAGAAATTGATTGAACCCGGAAATAAACCCAAGTGAAAAATGGCAAATTTGGAAATGTGTAAATGAGGACCTAAGGAATTAATGAGAATGAAACTTAAATGCAAGTGAATTAAATGATAAATGAAAGTGAAATGAAGAGTTAAAATGCGAAAATGAAATAGATTTATGAAGTTCCAGGCATGGCCTTATAATGGATAGTGGTAGTAAGACCACATTTGAGTGTAGAGAGAGAGAGAAAATGGGGTTTTGGGGAATAGTTGGAGATTGGTGTGTGAATCCCTCCATGTTTGCTTCTTAAGATCTTTGAGGAGGAAGGAAGAAGGAAGCTAGGTCTTGAGTGAGGTCGACACTAATGAATGTTTACATTAGCATGTGGATCGGTTTGTCTTAGTGTTCATGAAATGACATACTTATGTATTGAAGGATCGAAAGATCATGACACCTTCGGGTAGTGTTAGAGACTTTGAGAAAGAGCGGTTGTATCGCAGGCGAAAGCTGAAGTGTGAGTTTTGGTTGAATGAAGTGTCCTTTCTTGGGCACATTGTATCGAAAGAAGGAATTCGAGTGGATCCAAAGAAAATAGAAGTGGTTGTTGAATGGAAGCCACCAAGAAATGTTACAGAAGTGTGTAGTTTCCTGGGACTGGCAATTTACTATAGAAGATTCGTTAAGGGGTTTTTTCTATGAGCTATGACCCTAGATGTGAGATTCTTTGCGAGAAAAATGTAAAGTATGAATGGAGTGAAAAATGTCGAAAGTTTTGATAAGTTAAAAGCATTCTTAGCAGGGGCTCAGGTTCTTACTCGGTAGACCTCACGGGGAAGAATATGCGATCTTTAGTGATGCGTCGCTAAATGGACTTGGATGTGTCTGTCTGAGGGGGTAAAGTGGTAGCTATCTTGGGAACAATTAGTCGCATGAAAAGAACTACCCGGCGCATGATTTGGAATTAAGCGTAATTGTATTTCTTGTGAAATTTTGAGACATTATTTATATGGAGAAAAATTTTTCATTTACACAGATCATAAGAGTCTTAAGTATTTGCCCTCATAACGAGAGCTTAACTTGAGATAACATAGATGGATGGAGTTGATAAAAGATTATGACTGCGTGATTGATTATCACGAGAAATGCGATGTAGTGGCGGCTTTAGAGTAGAAAGTCGATACAAACGCTTGACGTTGAATGCGCATTGTCGTTGTGGGGGCAGCGTTCTGATAGTGGCAGAGTGATGTCGAGTGAATATGTTAAGCCCAGAAGTGCTAAAGGCACAAAAGAATGATGAGAAAATTTCTGCCATAGTGAAACAGATTGAAGATGGTAAAGAAACCGAGTTTGATGTAAAGGAATATGGAGTTTTGTATTATAAGGATCGGGTTTGTGTACCCAATGATAATGATTTGAGGAAGCCATACTTGAAGAGGCACATAGTAGATCTTTTGCTATCCATCCGTGCTTGCAAGATGTATCGAAGATTTGAAAATGTCATTATAGTGATGCGGAATGAAAAGAGATGTGTCGAAATTTTAGCAACCAAGTGTTTGGTTTGTCGAAAAGTAAAAGCGAACATCGAGTTCAGCCGGGATTATTGCCTTTATCAGAATCTGGGAATTAGAAATGGGGCCAGAATCACCCATGGATTTGTGGTTGGAGTTCTGGGTGCGGGGAGAGAAAGCATGACTTAGTTTGGAGTCGTGAGTGGGCTGGAGTTGACGGAAATCGACTCTTCCCTCTTGGTGAACTTGACTATTCATGATAAGCTAAGCGAGTTGTATATCGAAATAGTTCGGTTGCATGAGATTCCTATATCAATTGTTGAATGAGAATCAGAGTTTACTTGAAGATTTTAGGGAAAATTGAGGAGCCTTGGGCACTCGATTGAATTTACGATCTGCGTTCCACCGCGGATGGATGGGCTGATCGGAGAGAGTGATCAGTTAAGAGAGACATGTTAAGGAGTTGTGTGATCGGCTACGGGGTGGTTAGGATCGACACATTTCTTTGGATTGGTTGTGTACAACAACGAGCTTCCGATCGGAGCATTTGGAATGGTAGCCTTCTGAGGCTTTATATGGAAGAAAATGTAGAACACCTTTGTGTTGGACGGAATTGAGCGAAAAGAAATTGATTAGCCCTGGGCTTCAATCTGAGGGGCGAAGAAAAAGTGAAATGATTAAGAGATTGAAGAGAATTACTTGGAGTAGACAAAATCATATGCCAACATGAAAAGAAAATATATTCGATATGAGATCGGCGAGAAAGTGTTCTTGAAAGTATCGCCTTGGAAGAAGGTGATGAGATTTGGAAAAAAGGGCAAGTTGAGCCCTAGATTTATTAGCCCTTATGAAGTGATCGAAAAAGTGGATCCAGTAGCATACCGTTTAGCCTTACCTCTGGAATTGGAAAAGATCCATAATGTTTTCCATGTTTCAATGTTAAGGAGGTACCGATCAAACCAGTCGCATGTAGTCTCTTCAGAGACAATTGAATTGAGACCAGATTTGACATATGAAGAAGAGCCAGTAGAGATCTTCGCTCGCGAAGTGAAAGAATTGCTGAACAAAAAGATTCTGCAAGTCAAAGTGTTGTGGGAGAAACCCGCAGGCAAGGAAGCTACTTAGGAGAGTAAGAGGAAGCTTGATGCGGCAATGATATCATGGCCTTGTTTAATTAAGGTAAATTTCGAATGAGATTTTCTTAAGTGGGGAGAGTTGTAACGCCCCGAAATACCACAAAATTTTTATAATAATTTTATTATATTCTAGAGTATGAATTATTGGCCCAGGGGTTTTTGGAAAAAAGCGATAAATTGTTAAGCGCAGAAAATGATAAATGTGAAATGAATATGTGAGCATATGATTAAATATTATATGCTAAAATGAGAAATTGATTGAACTCGGAAATAAACGCAAGTGAAAAAGGGTAAATTTGGAAATGTGTAAATGAGGACCTAAGGGTCTAATGAGAATGAGCTTAAATGCTAAGTGAATTAAATGATAAATGAAAGTGAAATGAAGAGTTAAAATGCCAAAAATGAGAAATGGGATTTATGAAAGTTCCAAACATGGCCTTATAATGGATAAGTGGTATTAGACCACATTTGGTCTTAGAAACCTCCCACAAGTGCCAAAAACGTTTTGGAGACGAGAGAGAGAGAGAGAGAAGAGTAGGGTTTTGGGGAATAGTTGGAGATTGGTGTGAATCCCTCCATGTTTATTGATGAGTATCTTAAATACTCATTTTATCCCTATGCTTTAGTTAGTTTTTCTAGTGTTTTTATGTTAAATAAGTGCCCTAATGCTCTAAAAGTTCACACTTATGATCAAGTCATCCATTTGGTGGAGATTATGCAAAATTGGTGGAAAAGCGCATAAACTGACTGAGAGGCTACGAATTTTGACGTTTTCAGACATCATATGAGCTCTGTGCATCAATCCATATATAGATGGATTCTACACTTGAAACTTTCATGGATACGAGAACACGAAATTGGATTCGAAACAAAAGTTATGCAGAAGTTCCAAAACTTTAAGAAACCCGTGAACATTGCAGCACCCTTCAGCGGGAGAAGACTCATTGAATTTTGACTTTTCGGACATCATATGAGCTCCTATTGCATCAATCCATATATGGATGGATGCTAAACTAAGAGATTTCAGCGGTACGAGAACACCCAATCGGAGTTCGGATGACAAAGATTATGGCTTTCTGATTGGAGGCGAAACAAAGGGGCTACCGACAACGTCGCGGCGTTGCGAGAAATAAACATCAGAAGCGTTGTAGCGTTCTTGAGCGGCGTCGCGGCGTTGAGTCGGTTTTTAGGTGGATTTTAGCCATTTTGAGCCCATAATGGAGAGGTTTTAAGCTCGAACCGGAGGGATCGAAAGGAGAGAGGATTTGTAATGATTTTGGAGGAACTTTGAAGGGGAGAAAGGCCCTCTCTTAGGGTGGAAACACCTAGGGCACACATCAGGGGAAAAGCTTAAAGAAGTTAAGGAGATTGAAGAAAAGGAGAGATGACGCTTTCACTAAAATCGTTTATTCTCATCCTCTTCTTTGCTTCTCTTTGTGATGTTTTTCTTTTACTTAGAGATGTTCTAGATTTATTTTCTAGCTTTGTTGTGAGCCTTACTACTTTCGAATGAATTAATTTTGCTAATTACGTTTTCATTCATTATGTGGATTGATTTTATCTCACTTGCTCTATCTTTGTATTTTATTTACATGGTAAAGCTCGCCAACATTGCCTTTTACCGGGAGTCCTGAGATCGAGAGATGACGACCCTGATATGAATGTAGCAACACTGGGTCAATCGGTGAGAATCAGAGATATCCTTGCCTCTAAGTGTGGCATTAAGGGTTTAAACATTTAAGCTTTTCGGAGTCCAGGGTTGAGGCAGAGATGCAATACACCCTACTGGCGAGATAGGCAAATATATCTCGAGAGAGAATATCTGTAGGGCACGATCAACCCACTGGGCCAGAATCAATTAATATACTAAATGAATAATATATTTAGTTAAATTTCATCGAGTGTGGGGTGAAGGCAAAAAACCCTAGTTTTCTCATAATTAATTCTGATTTTGAAGCAACAATATAGAATAGTTTTTCTTTATTAACTTAATTCATTACAATTCTAGTCCAGATATTTAAAACAGAAAGTCGCATCAAAGACACTCTCCCCGTGGATCGATATCCGTACTTAGAGACACCTATATTACTTCAGGCGACGCGCATCTTCGCACATGTTGCACACATTCTGGCACATCACTTCGCCTATCATTTATGCAAGATCTTGTAAGGAGGAAGGAAGAAGGAAGCTAGGTCTTCAAGTGCAAAGTGATTCCAAGGTATTACACAAACCCTAGATTCCTTTAAATGATATTTGGATTAGAAAAACCCTAATCCATCCATGGATTTTGCTCATGGTCGGGTTTAGATGATATTAAAATGCTCTCGGAGAGTTTCTTCTTCTATAATTTGTTTAGTTTTTGGGTGATTTTTGGAGGAAAATCGCAAAAGGAGCAAAAATGTGAAACTGGCATTTCGAGCCCCCTTCGTCATAGCCGAAGGCACCCCTCGCACAAATGGGGCTTCCCACGCCGCGCAACGAGGGCTACCTCGTCGCGAAGGCCGGGCGCCGTAAAGGCCCTCCTCGAGTTCGCTATGGCGTAGCCTTGCTATGCCGCGGCGTAGACACTATTCACACGAGCCATTTTCGGATTTTTGTTTCCGAACACCTCGTATTTGTACACCGATTGTTTAAGAACCCTATTAAATGGATCGATGGGGTCTAAATAAGAATAAAACTAAGTGAAAACGTACTGCACCTGCCGACCCCGCCCCTAAGAATATTTTCGTTATGTGATTAGTGCTAGTTCACTAAATGTGATGTGTGATTTTCTAGGACCAGGAGGATCACCTAAACCTAGGATCGAGATCAAGGCAAGGCAAAAAGAGAGAAAGATTGGTTTGTTCCATCTTCCTATTCTGCTTCAATATTTGAAAATGTTTGTTCTAAATGCATAAGAAAAGCATATTGATTTGCTTTAATTGATTTAAGGCAAATGATAGTGAAAAGTTTGCATATGAAAATTGCATGATTATTGAAAATGAACTGTTTATACAAATGTACATATTGTACTGTATTTTGATATAAAGGATTTGAATGCCCTTAATAAAATGTTAACCATTAAATTCGCATAAAGGATAGATTGGTATACCAATAAGGGTCAAATTAGTTAGCATCGCGAATAAATGTATCATGTGTCACCCGATCCGTGAGCCCACGACGCATTGGTAGTGTTCACAAACCGATTTTTAATAACTAACAAGAGGCTCTCACACGACCAGACCGCTGCTATAAAACAAATGTTTTTATATCGGCCCGCAGCCCTAACTGACCGTGCTGATTCCGATATCCCGTGATATCGTAAAACACAGTTAAATTCAAGTATGGGCGTAACCGAATTAATTCGAGATTGTTGACATTGAAAGTGAAAAGCATGATTGCAAATTGAAATGAAAAGAACATTGTGAACTGCATGATTTGGTTATAAATGATTTATTGCATATGAAAGTGTATATTTAGGATGATCAATGAACCATAAATGATTGTATATGAAAAATGTATATGTATTGTATAGACATTGATCATCCAAAAAGATTTGAAAGTATTGATTAGTAAAATCACATGATTTGACTTATACTGAAACGAAAGAATGGAATTGTATAGAACCACTAAGCATGAAAATGCTTAACGTATTGTTTTCATCAATGCCATGCGCATCGGCGATTGATAGTGATTGAAGACTAATTCCAAGGTCAACGAGAGCCTCGCAGTCATTCAAGGTTCACTTTGAGTATGCCTCATTATATGCATTCACTCCATTTTTTTTTTTTTAAACAATTGATATTTTGTAAAAACAATTTGAACCCTTAACATCTATTTTGTAAATCGTTTTGAAAAGGCTTGGAACGCATTCATAGTAAATGTATTTTTGTTAAATGTTATGGGCCTATTGAATGTGTAAATGTTTATGGGCTTGTCCCAAATTGAAAATGCTTTCGCAAATATTTGAGAACGAAAACATTTATGACTGAAATGTATTTGATAAATGGCTTCGGCCGGGCATCCCCGGGTTTCGATCCTGATCCGCCAATCGGGTTGGACCGAGCTCGGTGGTCGCTACAACTGCCGTGCAGCTAGCTGACTGCCTAAGAGGTCAACCTGCCCAATGTTAGTCAAATAGCTACCGTTTGGTGGTAGGTTGAAGGGATAGCTTTCATCGAGTGCAGCTAGGCCTACCCCATTATGGCGTTATAAGGCCCTAAGTCTTCGACGATTCAGAATAGAACCCGCTAAGTCACTAGCCCGACCTTCACAGGGAGAGCAACATCTCCTAGTGTTGTAGTAGTCACACCGTTGAAATCAGAGAGGATCCGCCTAGCTGAGTTCAACATTCTTAAAGAGAATTTCATCTTCTCACGCCGGTAATCAAGAATAAGCTCGCTGAGCCGCCAGATCTACCAAGCATTCTATGCACATCAAAACCACTAAAGCAGAGGGTGAGTACCAAAGCATCATAGTAAGGCATGATTATCCTGTTTGGGTTTACAGGAGGAAAGGATATGGGGCCATCAATTGGCTTGGTTTCTTCATGTCTCCTTCGCCGCGGATAGCTTCAATTCTAGTTGGATCAGGGCGCCTTAAGAGTTTCTTCTATCGCGCTTCAATCGATACCGATCACGACGAGCCGCCCAATATATAGTTTATGGCAAGTTTGGATTCTGTCAATAGCCTGCCTGGCCAGATCTGTCCACATTGCCTCGACTCCACCCTATGGTCAAGTTCCCTGACATATCTCCTGAGGTGTCCCGCCTTGATTAGCTTTTCCACCATAAATTTTAGGCTTCGGTACCTATCGGTCTCATGCCCATGGTCTCTATGATAATCGCACCGCAAGGATTTGTTCCTTTAGGAGGGATCCATCTAGATCGGAGCAGTCCATTTAAACTCTAGCAAGTCACAAATGACAAGCAATAGCCTCTCATAAGAGACATTTAGGGGTAAAACCGGGAGGCTCTTTTCTTATGATTGATCATAAGATCGCTTCCTGGGCCTCCTCGGCCCGACCTCGGGAGGGTCTTTTCCCGCATCGCTTATTTCATCTCGACCGGCCCGTGATCATAAATGGGCCAGGTCATCAGACGGATATTGTCCTCCGACGTTGGGTACCTATCAGCCAGTCTATATAATTCTTCCATCATCGTTGGCGGGTCTAAAGATAGTGGTTGGAAGAAAGGAGTAGATACCGTGCTTCTCCTAGAGTTTCTCGAGGATCGCGCCCATGCTATACGACTCTATTCGCCGACTCGCCGCTCGAACTCCTCAGAAGTCACGACCAATTCTTCTTCTGTTTGAGAATGGCTCAGAAGGAGCTAATGTTTCTCTCGGGTCGAACCAAGCAGATACTGCGGATATGAATGCGTACCCAAAGTTCATCAACGACCATGGGGCCAGGGGATCGTGGAAACCAAAACCGCGCTAGCCCTCAGAACCGGATCGAATACTTTACATAACAACCGGGTCATTACCAAAGATTCGTCATCGCCATTATAATGGAGCGGTCATAGGCCACCAGCCATCAAACGCGGGTGAAAGTTAGAATGACAAACTCGTAGGTGGCTCGTAGTCATGATGTGTCAGCCTCTAGAGGTGAAGAGAGCATGTCATCTCGTCTCCAATTGTGGTCACTCGGGCGGTATGTAAAACGCTGGCACTCGAACCAGCGCGTGGATGTAGGCGGCACTAGTGGCACGTGCTTCGGTGGGCAACACCAAATGTGCTCCCGGCTCGACCAACCAGCATCCCATCTTCCGTCCGCCTCTCTCCTCGTCCCGAGATGCACCACTAACAATGTCCTCAAGGCGTGGTGAGGAAGGCCTCGCACGATTTTCGTCTCCTTAGCGCTTTCTCGAGCACTTTTCGCCGATGAGATATTCAGGATGGGAGCCGCCTCGAGGACACCATCGTCCACTGTGGTATTGATGGTCAGAGCGCAGGGCCACTTCCCTTTATCTGACTCCAGCCAAGTGCATCGCAACCGTTATCTCGCACGTCTTTTCCAAGATCGCAACTTTTTTCAATCTAGGCTTGCAATTGGTCATTCTCACGTCATGCCGCCGCCCCAACCTTGCAACCTCTTCCATCCGTCTTGCTCACTCCTTCGCTTCTCTCCATGTCCCCACGCCAATGGAGAAATTGATCTTCTATAAATTGGTTCATCGGAATGTTCATCACCGCAACTACCTCGGGCGAATTAGACATAGAATGGGGTATCGACAGAGCTCTAGGTGATAAAGGGCTACTTGACAGTTGTTGAAGCCAATCTCTTGTAGCCTGTAAACGAGACTTTATGTTCGATTCCCATAGACGACACCAATTGTTGTTACCTTGATCATCTGACCTCTAGGGCATCAGTGGCACAATGCAAACCTTCAAAAAGGGCGATCCGACGACGGTGGGCCGGTTGTCTCTCCGATGATTAAGTCATAAAAAAAATACGAAGAGGAAGAAAAAGGAAGTTCGCACAATTGGGATTACATACCTTCTCATCGTGGGGATCCTCCTGATTTATATAAAGTGGTCCACAAATCCCTCCCCCTCTTCTCCAAAAAGAATTTCCTTCTCTTAAGGACAAAATCCCTCTTTCCTTATCAAAAACTAATTCTTTCTTATCAAGGATTAGTCTTCCTTATCAAAGATTAATCTTTCGAGAAATAAGGGATTTGAAAACTAGGAAATTCGTGGATAAATACATTTTGCGTATTTCCCACCTTTATCCATTCGTCCATAATGAACTTGCCATAAGCGGAAGAACGGCCAATTGGGGGACTTAAAACTCTAGACGAGATGGCCTCTAGGAGGACACCCCAAATTTCATAGACGGGCCTTCGGATTTCCCATTTAGGTAGTGTCTACCAGTTTTAATATGGAAGGTGGGCTTGGGGCGCTTCACATCGCGGGCTAAGCGAACCTAGGGCCAAGCGGGCCGAGCCTTGGGCCCATTGAGTTGTGGGCTCAAAAACCACGATACTCATAGAATCTCTTTGTTAGCATGTTACCTTCCCAAACTTTAATGAAATTAGGAACCATACAAATAAGTTCGGATGATAGAGGAAGTGATGGAGTGGATTGGCTGGAAAAAAAACCCCTCGGGGTTGGAAGAAGCTCAATACATATGGAAGTTTTCACTTGGACACATTGGTTGTCGGTGCAGGAGGAGTCCTGGAATGAGAAAGGTAAATAATATTACATATTATTCAAAAAACAAAAAAGGTAAAATAATATCCACAAAGATGCATGAGAATTTAACATGGTTTGGCCAATCATCCCAACATCTACGAACGAGAGATAATCTTTCGACTATACAATAGAGAATATTACAATGGATAAAACTACATACAATTGGGTTCCTCAAACATCTCATATTACCACCTTCCTTGAATCACTTTCCCTCACTCCTTCGAGTATCTCATTCTTCCTCAAATCTTTACACTCCATGTATAGCCTGTATAAGCTCAACTCTATCTCATAACATTTTCTCTTCATGATTCAAAATATTTATAGATTGTATAAGAAAGTCTAATATTACAATAATATATAAACTCATGAAATGTTCCATACAATTTCCTCTACAAAAGAAATTTATATTAATTAGAAATTTGAGACACATTTTAACAAATTTAGTTAGCTTCTTTGAAGATAGAATTGATATATGAATGTCGTTGAATCCAATGTTCTGCAAAAACACTTGAAACCTTACAAGTGAGATACTTCCAAATATTACAATTCAAAAAATTGAAAAAGTCGGAGTCCAATTTATCATTTTTGTAAGGGAATTCACAGATTTTGTATGTAACCTACACTTTGACATATAAGTTAATGCTTGGACGCCTATAAAATTCAAGAAAATTAGAGACACAGGACATGGATGCAGAGCTGTTCAAGGCTGCTAGAGATGGGAATACCAGGGTTCTGCTGGAGCTCCTGGAAAGAGATCCTCTTCTTCTGGAGGCCGCTGCTGCCGCCTGCTCATATAATCCTCTGCACATAGCTTCCATGTTAGGACACCTTGATTTTGTGAAGGAACTTCTCAAGCATAAATCAAATGTGGGAAAGTACGCCAGGGAGCTGAATCAACAGGGATATAGCTCCCTTCACCTGGCTGCTTCTAATGGGCATGTTCAGGTTGTTAAGATGCTTCTAGGAATCAGTCATGAGCTCTGCCGTGTCAAGGGAAGAGATGGGATGACGCCTCTTCACTGTGCTTCCATAAAAGGTAGAGCTAAGATTATTAGTCTGCTTCTATCTGCTTGTTCGATCTGTGTTGAAGAGGTTAACGCGTGGAATGAAACTGCCCTGCATGTTGCTGTTAAGAACAATCAGTTCAAATCTGTCAGAGCATGTGGTGAAAGGGCTGAAGCAGAGCAACAATTTGGTTGTTTTGAACTCGAGGGATGTTGAAGGCAACACTGTTCTCCACCTGGCTGCAGCCACAAAAAATCATCAGGCAAGTTTCATGGTTTTGATTTATTCTTCAAGATACTTGATATATTTATTTTATTGAATGCACAAATTACATGAAAACCTTAAATAGAACAAACAGTTTATGAACATATAGATTTACGAGAAAAAAACCAAAACCACGGATAAAAGAGGAGTAATTCATTATCTACAAGATTGGAGGGTTTGAGCGATTAGATAAAAAAACACAAGATTTTACAAGATATAACGTGTGCATAGAAGTGTTCCAAAAAAATCCAAAATGAAACTTTCCGGATAGGACAGAATTTGGGTCACTCGACTTTAATCACTTGTTTTCCGATTGACAAAAAGAAAATAGGCAATAGAAAAATGTAGAAGGTGGGAAATTCACTTCCAGTACAAATTTGGGGTATTGTCAAACTACAAAACTTTTTGGATTGAATAGGACAGAATCCAGATCACCCAACTTTAATGCGCTTGTTCTTGTTCATGTGAATGGATGAACAGGCAGTGGAATTGTTGGTAAACTGCAATGATAGAGTTCCAGGGGTGCTGGAAGTGAACTCAACAAATAAGAGTGGGCTGACGGCATTGGATCTCTTCATATTGTGTCCGTGCGAATCAGGGATCAGTTGATCAGAGACCATGAGGCTCCTCCTGGGGCGCCTTGGAGCGGTAAGATCCCAGGACTCCCACACCGTAGCATTAGCAGCTCCTGTCAATCCAAACAGTACTACTGGCGATCGAGATGTCAGTTTGCGTAGAGAGGAGATAATTTCCTGGGAAAGTTACTTTCAGTTTCAAGTGGAGAGGGACAATCCGAGCACCGTCCGAGATGCGTTGCTGGTGGTGGCTGTTCTAATGGCGACAGCCACATACCAGGCAGCGCTCACCCCTCCTGTGAGAACCTCCCATTCCTCTTCTTTTGTGTGGTTCATGGTTGCCAACAGCTTAGGGTTCGTCGCGTCCTTGAATATGATCGACATACTCACCTATAACTTCCCCTTGAAATTGGAGTTGTTTGTGACTGCAATGGCAATGGGGGCCACCTATGCAAGTGCAATGATCACAAATGCTCCACAAGGACCCATCAAGCGCGCCTGCATTTGGCTCTTCCTCATTTTACCCTTAGCATTTGCAATCTTCAGATACATGAGAGCAAGAATCAAGCAACACAGACTGAATTCAGGTGCCGATAGACGTCATCATCTGAGTGCCTAATTACAGAGGAACTTCGATTGGGTGGTTAGACCACAAGATGAGGGACAGGAAAAAGAAGTAATCTCTGCACTCAATTTCATACAATTTTGATGTTTCTCCAATCAGAAGATTAATGCAAATTGATGTGTTGTTGTTCAGAACTTTGTATACGTATGGATGCCTACTGTGACACCCCAAAATTCGGGGTCCGTTTATCACCCATCAACCCGTGAAATGCCTGTAGATATCGTGTAACTCGATACTACTCATGCGCCCTATTTGCCGATTCATAATTTAACAAAACTCCGACAAAGCCTCCTTTCAGACGCGCCGCTTCATCCAAAAACTCAACCCGCACATGCACAATACACCCATCCAAGGCCCAATATAACACAACGACCGCATCGGTACCATTTACGAGTAAAATCACTCACACCAGCCCATTTATCCATATTCATACAAAACATGCAAGGTTATTTTTAAAACAATCCATATGAGTTCAATTACAATTTTCTTATATAAAAGTACATGCCAAAACTAGTTTGCTCCAAAAATTTTACAAAATGAGTTATAAAAGTTACAAGTCAGCTTTCTTCACCCTTGCAGCCCCGAATGAGAGCCGTCCACCGACGTATAACCCGCACCTGAAATGTTTTCCCGTATAGTGACCCACGCAGAATTGAGTAATTCTTACAGAGGCTACTTCCCACCTAAGTGCACATGCAATGTTCACATTCGACAATTCATATTCACTTCAACATTCCAAGCAGCATTACGCAAATTCTGGTGGGCCGAATTTTACACGCTACGCCACAACGGTAAGAAACTCACTCGTGCATCATACCCCGAGTCTTCACCAACTCCCATCACACAATGCAATGTCAATGTCTAAGAAAATTCATCATTGATGAATTACATCCAATGATCACTTTGAAATAAAAGTTATGTGTTTATAAACCAAAACTTGTTGGATGTTACACCTCCAATGATCATTTCATAAACAAAACCATATGTCTTACGGGTAAAGGATTTTGAACATCGTCTGGGCTTCCTCAAGCCTATCTACACTTTTTTCGACTTTCACCATCGGGAAACAGGCAATCAAGAACCTGCTTCACCCAGTGGAGTATCTAGCCCTTCTTACTATACCCGACACAAGTTTTCCACGTCATGCGACCGTGCGACTTTGTTGAACTTGGTCAAATGGTACCGAACCACTTATCAATTACCAAATGTGGTGTTTTATTTCAACCATTTACTCACATACATGAAATGCGATGTCCCCATGCATATGAAATGTAATGTACCATTGCATGTCAATATCATGTCTCATTTGTAGTGAATGTCACATGGACAACTTAAATCACACATTTTATCATGTATCATGGACAAATCTATCATATGCATAAAATCTCCAAATAAACACTCATCCCAATGTCAATATATTAATACACATATATCAACATTTTATCTAACAACAAATAACCAAGCATGCCATTGCATAATCAAGCAATAACACCCTTTAATTCTCAAGGTCACTGTACATATAATCTACCCACAAACAACCCACATAAAGTCCCTGACAAGCCATAAACAACTCCAAACAAATCCCTTAAATGGCTCCCAAACAGCCCCTACATGCCATAAACCGCCACAAAGGGCCCAAAATGTCCCGCATCAACCCCTAAATGGGCCCCAAACAAATTTCTTAAATACCTCCCAACACCCTTAAACAAAGCACAAAACGACCCAAAAATAGTCCTAGATTAGCCCCTAAACAGGCCATAAAACAGTCTCATACAACCCCTTAAACAACTCCTAAACAGTCCCTTAAACATACCACAAAACCGGTCCTAAACAAGCCCAAACGGTCCCTTAAACAGCCCACAAAACCGGCCATAACAACCCCCTAAACAGGCCATAAACAGTCCCAAACAACCCCTTAAATAACTCCCAAATGGCCCCTTAAACAAGCCATAAAACTAGCCAAACAGCCCCTTAAATCAACCCAAAGGGGTAGAAATAAAGCCAAACATCCCCTTAAATCAGCCCCAAAGGTAGAAATAAACCAAACAGGTACTTAAATCCGCCAAAAGGGTAGAAATAAAGTCAAACAGCCCCTTAAATCAATCCCAAAGGTATAAATAAACCAAACAGCCCCTTAAATCCACCCAAATGATAGAAATAAAGCCAAACAACCCCTTAAATCAGCTCTAAAGGTAGAAATAAACCAAAGAGCCCCTTAAATCAGCCCAAAATGTAGAAATAAACCAAAGTGGGAAGAACCCCACCTCTTGGAGTATAGTAGAAAAGGTAGAAGCCTTAAGAACGCTCCCCAGCCTCAAAACCAGACTTAAATTTCCCTCTTTGATCTCATGAAATCTCTCGTTTCCTGCACGTACACGTGCTCTCGTCGAGGAGATGAATTTTAATTCTTTGCTCAGCGAATTCCAACCGACGGAACTCCAAGGATTGCCGAAAAAAGACTTGGATTCCTCTCCTTCTCTCCCATGGTCAAACCATAAAAAAAAATACAAATCTTTTGTCCCAAAAATATGATTTTTAACCCTCTCTTTAATCTTAAATACTTAGCCCACATCGCGCCACGTGTCCACACTTGTTCGGGTCCGTTTTTGCCCCAAAACGATTTATTTCGTCCCAATTAAAGTTCAAATTATGTTATATGCATTTTATTTAAATTATTTTCCAACTTTCAAAAATTTCTTAAAAAAATTCGCTTTTTTTCCTCACCCCAACATCACGCTCGAAAAATGTGAAAATCAAAACTATTCGAATTTGACGTAAATTCGCTTAGGTAACTAGATTTGCAAGACAAATCTGAATAAAATAGTCCATTTCATTATATGAGATTTAGAAAATTTTAGGTTTGCAACTCGTACCATAAGTGGAAATTTACTATTTTGCCATTTTTCGAAAAAAATTCAAATTTACTTGGGTTTTACATTCTTCCCCTTAAAAGAATTTCATCCCCACAAACACATGCAATCACATGCATATGCAACAGTCATTTAATATCAAATGAAAAAAAAAATACCTTCATTCTCAAATAAGAAAGGATAATTGGTATGTATAGTGTCTTTGCTTGCATGTTGTCTCCTCCATACTCCTCACACACAATACATTTACTACCTCACAAATTTCCTCGCTTTCGCAAAACCAACCCAACTATCCATGATACGCATCGTCCCTCCTCGGCGTTCCATCCGCATCAACCATGCGCGTTCCCCACCTTAATCCACCACCAGCCAAATCAGAGCCAGAATTCCCAGAGCACGGAGACACGGAACACCGCATTAAAAACACGATAGGCTCGCGGTAACGCCCAATCGACAAGCAACTATACCCACTCTCGAGCACCTCGACGGGCCCGATATGGCTGGGCACAAATTTTCCCCTCGTCGCCGAGCTTAACCACTCATCTCTTAGGCATCACTTTCAAGAAAACATGATCCCCCACCTTAAACTCTAGAGGTCGCCACCGTCTGTCGGCGTAGCTTTTCTACCGACTTTGAGCCGTTAGAAGATTTTTTTCGTATCAAATCCACCTTCTTAGAGGTGTCCCTAACCAAATCCGGACCCGTAGAGGGTCTCTCTCCCACCTTCGTCCAACAAACTGGAGATTGACAAGGCCTTTCATATAGTGCCCCATAGAGGCCATCTCGTATGCTCAAGCACACTACTGTAGGCTTAACCCACTGGCAGCTCTCCCAATACTCGAGATCTAAAAATGCATGCTCGTAGCATTCTTCTAAAGTCTGGATGGTCCTCTCTCTGACTGACCATCCGTCTGGGGATGAAAACAAAGGCTCATCATCAATCGTGGTCCCATGGCTCACTGAAACTCTTCCAAAATGAGTCAGAACTCCTGGATCCGAACTGATACTCATAGATACTACAAGACTTCATGCAACCGGATCAGAAACCCGAGAAAAATTCACTTTTTCGAAAATGTAAACGATAATTTCGCTTGAAAACCGAAAATCTCTTTCTAGATCTCTATATTTTAAACTAATCGCACAAGTAAATTGCCTCACGAATCTAGTGAATCTTAAAAAGTTTCGCCAAATTCAGATAGCCTGATATTTTACAATTTTCTCGTGATAAGTCAATGATTTCTAAGGACTAGATTTTTACCAAATCTCGTGTCGGAAATGGTTTTCGAGTTAAAATTCATTTAAAATAATTGAACTAAAAGAAATAAAATTTCGGGGAAGAAACTTTAATTCGAATTAGACAATATAAGTTATGTATTTAAAATGATAATGATAATAATAATAATAATAATAATAATATAATATTATAATGATAATAAAATGAAAAAAACCATAAAAAGGGGGCAAAGGAACGGACAAGACGGAGGAGGGGAGGGAGAGAGCGTGGAGGAGAGATGAGAGATATTTTTATTTTATTTTTTTCTTCTCTCCACTTCTTTCTCGCATCTACTAAAATCTAATTTAGGTTTTCGCGGACTCGAAGGCAGTTGATCTACGCGATGAGAGCTACGCGTGATTACCAAAAAGTTGAGTTTAGACAAACCCGTGAGGTAGGGGTTTGGTCCTACTTGAAGTTACACTTTGTTTAAGTGTTTTGTAATGTTTCTATGTGGCTTGGTGCCTGAATCTGGCCATTTGATCGGTCCAAAACTTGGGACCGAATTGTTGGAATTTTTGGAGAATTTTTAGAGCCCATTTGGACAGTCCATAACTGTGTAGGGGTTGTTTGGGGTGTTTGTTTCATAATTTATTAAATAAATTGTGTTTGGGTGAGTGATTCAAATTGAATTGCTCAGGTTTGCTAATTGTACCCCACACACGAGCCACCAGAATGCACGAGAAATTAAAATGTATTTGAGTTGGTGGATCAAAAGAATAGATAGGTTAATACATGATTTTAATGTGTTAACATAAGGACATAATTATATGGAATAATTGTGTGTGTAGGCTATTTGAGATGATATTGTAATCGCCTTCACAGCAAATTAGTGATGGTTGATCACTAATAATGACATGTGTCGTGGAGTGCAAATTTGAGAATGTTGCATATTGATATATTTGATATAGATAAATGGTTTTGGAAATGGAATGTGATTCATATGCACCGGGTAACCTAGAGATTATTTTAAGCAGAAGGACATGAATTTTCCGAAACGAACATGGTTGCAAAAGGAATTTCACAGACGATTTTCCGGGCACCGGCAGAGACGGCCACCGTATCATTTCTCGGATGAGGACCATGACTGCTTTCCGGAAAGCTCACCAACCAATTCGCCGGAGGGTAGTCCCATCTTACCGAATCTCAGAGTATATTTTCAAGAACAAATGTGTTTTGTTTTGAAAATGGATTATTTTTCTCATACACGGCTTAAAGTAAGTGTGAGGGAGTCTGGAGGACCAGACATGGGAATGGGCATGTAGACATTCAAGTAGATCACGCATTACTTGAGTGTGTGTTTAAATTGAGCATCAGATATGCACTTAGTGGAGAGTAACCCATTTAGGTGATTCCAATTACTAAGCGATAGCTCACTCCCGCTGGCGAATATTTTTCAGACAGGAAATGGGCTCGGTGACGATGGCTCACTTTAGAGGCCGATTTGAAGAAAGACGGCAGCTTTTGATGTTTTTGGATAATATGTATTAGAATTGTAGATTTTAATATGTATTTGCATTAAGAGTAATAAACAACTCTCACTATTTGATAATGGGCATATTGCCTACGAGTATTGCATACGCCCAAGTGGCCATTTTTACTGTGTATATGTCTCGTGGATAATGACGATAGATTTTCTCCGCAGTCGACGGCAGTCAAACCCGGACACCCTGATTGGTCATGTACAATCTCCGGGGGGCATGTGGCCAACCTAACACCTCCAGAGCGAAGGTCATCCGCATACCTAAAAAGTGTGTCGACTCTAGGAAGACGCCTGGCCCACTCATCACCCACACCGCACCATGCCCCCTCTCAATGTCTGTGGCAATGAGTCACAAATCCATCGCGACACGCCTCCCACTTCCACTCGCCCCACCTCCAAGGGCTGGAGGATCCCGCTGGTTTCGTACCAAATTTTTACTTGTTTATTACGCGGTACATCGACGAACAAAATCCTCAACGATTTCTTCATCCCACTCTAGTAATGATCGTACCGAAGATCATGCACATTCCTCTTGCCACCTAAATGCATACAAGAAAACGAGCAATGGAACTCCTCGAGACTTCCACTCAGACGGCAAATTGGGAACCACAACCCTTCCCCTATACCAAATACTACCATCCATGTGAATGGCTTAGCCTTTGTCACTTGTATCCGACCGTTCCCGTTCCCTGATGGACAATATCTCTGTGTCATGTCCTTGGGACTCGATCACTCTACTTAGTAGGGAGGGCGTAGCCACTAAACTCTCCAAAGTAGCCTGACCCCTGTAGTGTAGCCTGAACTGTCCCATAGTCTTGAGCATCTACCACTCTCGGGAAGCCACACTAGCCAACCCTCCCCGTGACTTTCGGCTGAGTGCGTCAACCACCACATTTTCCTTTCCAGGATGGTAATGCAAAGTGAAGTCATAGTCTTCCAGATACTCCATCCACCTGTGTTGCCTCATGTTAAGGTCCCGTTGTGTAAAAATGTACTTCGGGACTCTAGTGCGTGGTCCGAAACACTCGAACCGCTTCACCGATAAATACAAGACCAAACCCCATGCAAAGACAATGGCCGCCAACTCCATGTCATGCATGGGGTAACTCTATTCGTGGTTCTTTAACTACCGAGAACCATAAGCCACTACTCTCCCGAACTGGATCAAAACACATCCAAGTTCGCCCTGGGGAGGCATCACAATACATCAGGTACCTCCGTCCCTTTCCGGAACTATCAAAATCAGAGTTGAAGTGGGCCCTCTTCAACTCCGGAATGCCTTCACACTAGTCTTTCCATCAAACTCGAATTCCTTCCTGTGTCAATCTTGTCATGCGTGAAGCACGGAGAGAAATCCTCAATGAACCTCCCTGGTGAATACCCTCGTCAATCCCAAGAAAATGCGTATCTCAAACATTTGACTTCGCCCTCCAACCTATAACTCGCCAACTTCTCCCGCTGATACACCCGAAGTCGATTAACCACATGCCCCAAAATTTCACCTCAATAAGCCAAAATTCATACTGCGATTGACCAAGATACAAACCTGACGCCTCAAGGTCCAAAAACAATCCTCAAGTGACCCTCATGCTCCTCCTCAAACTTAGAGTCGATCAAGATGTCGTCAATGAAGACCACAACGAACTCGTCTGGTGCGTAGCTGAAACACCATGCATGAGGACCATGAATGCCACCGAGGATGGTCAATCCGAATGGCATCATTGTGAACCTTCAAAATGCTCATATCGCAGCCCTAAACTTCTCGCCTTGGGTGGATATCACCCTCCCTAACCCTCAACCGATGGTAACCTAAGTGAGATCCATCTGGAGTAAACCCCACCCCTCTCGCCTAATCAAATAAATCATCAAATCTTAGTAAAGGGTACCTGCTTCGAGCAAGAATCTCTATTCAACTCCGTTTAGCCTCATAGCCAAGGATTCCTTGTCCTTCTTCGCAAACAAACACCAGAGCGCCCATAAGTGAAGTGCTCGGGACGAATAAACCTCCATTCCAACAATTCCTGTAATCGACTCAGTTCTACAACTCGCCAAGCGCTATTATATGCGGAGTCATAGAAATAGGAGATATACCAAGGTGCAACTCAATAGTGAAGTCTACCTCCCTATGTGGACTATGGCCACATAATCATCAGCGAAACGGGCTAATTCAAGAATCCAGTCAATTTATCTCGAGCATTGTCATCGTCCCTTGTTTCGCTTATAGGAATTCCCAGCTACGCTTGCATGTGCTCCGCAAACGTCAGAAGTATTTTGCTCAGAGCTCACTAACTCTTCCCATGTCGTTGCCTCCAAGTTCCTTGGAGGCTTCGACCCAATCCCACCTACACTTGGATTCGCTCTTAGCCTAGAATGCGTCTACTTTATCCTAGCAGCACTCCGGGAGGTGATCCCATATTCTAAGATTCGCGACTATTGAACCAATGATCGCCTATCACCAGTCCTCCTCCCTGGGTGTCGGAGGATGGTGCCTCAACCTTTGGAGGTTACTTGGCCCTCCTTGTCCACAGTTGCACTAGCCTATGCAATGGTGGCTACCGCAACACTCGCCTATGCAATGGTAGTAGTCGCAGTACCAATAGCTTTTATGAAGGCTTGTTGGTCAAAGGCCGGTGGTA
Organism: Tetrastigma voinierianum; assembly: GCA_016808115.1. NCBI lineage: Eukaryota > Viridiplantae > Streptophyta > Magnoliopsida > Vitales > Vitaceae > Tetrastigma > Tetrastigma voinierianum. The sequence continues at coordinate 975,669 of JAEQBH010001344.1, forward strand.
GTTGGTTGTTGTTCCGCCCACCTCCTCGGCGTCCTCTTCCTCAATTAGCCATCTACATATGTTAGATAGCAAAAGAATCTTACATAACATCCAAAAAAATGGGGATCAAGTTTAAACTTTGAGATTTCTCTCCTTATCTAACTAGTAGATCATGCCAACCACTAATAGACCTCAACATCCCGAAACCATCTCGTTCATTCTTTTTTCGAACTTGCCATGCGTTTCTAACCCTAGTGTTCCTCTTTTCCATATACATTTTACCTGTATATAATTCACATAACACAAAGAAATAATCACATAGCATGTGCCATAAAAATGAAATGTACAATGAATGCAATGGTCTAGACCTATGCCCATCAAGCCCTAGGTAATCCTATATCTAAGCTCGATACTGTCAGACACTCCCAAAATTCGGGGTCCGCTGACACTCCATCCACCCCGAAATTCCCGTGATATCGTGTAACCTCATACCACCCCGCTGTGTCCCATTTATCTGATCCATAATTTAACAAAATCGGCCACTTTGTACTGGAGCTCTACCCAAAACTCAACCTCGTATAATATACACAATATGACCCATGACGTTGTCAGAGCATGTAAAAGTCGGGTATAATGCGCACTCCATGCACGAAGTATACGCTACGAGTTCACGCGAAGGTAGTGGCGAGTCAAATGTCGTTCCCACGAAGAGAAGCGTGCTAAGTACTGATTTAGTGACCTAGACAATATTTGGATCCAGTCTTGTAGCGAATTATGATTAAATCAACTAAATTAAAGAAAGCCTAATATTAAATTTTCAGGTTAAAGTAATGATGAGAAAGCCTAGGGTTTTGCCTTCTCCTACGGCACCTAATGGATTTCACCTAGATAGTGCACTTATTTAATATTCTTATGATTCATGTTAGCAGGTTGATCGTGCCTACAAGCTATCCTCTCTCGAGATATAACTCTCCTGTATCTCGCTTAGCGGGGTGTATTGCATCTCCTCGTCGACCCTCAACCCGAGATGCATGAATGTGAAAACCTCGCGGCTACACTTCACGCGGGATATCTCATTCCCGATTAACCAAGCGTTGCTCTACTCCATGTCCTTACGAGTCATCTTCGACATCAAACCCTAGCATTAGCGTGCCATAATTGGCCAAATAATAGTGCATGTGATTAAATCTGTGAGTAAAACCATAGAAATTCATATCGACATTAAATAAAACACAATCAAAATATTAACCCATAATGTGTGCTAAGTTAGGTCGACAAACCCTAGAGAGAGAAAAGTTAGTTCATAGTGATTTTCACATAAATTGAAAGATTTCAAAGATCGCACGAATTAGAGAAAGAAATACAAAAGAAGCCACATCTCCCTAATCCATCTTCACCAATCTCTCTATCCTTCTCTCCTCGTCTTCTGGCCCGTCTCCCATCTCCCCTTTGCCTCAACGCCCCCTTTTATATTCTGAACTGTGCCCATCAATGGCCCGTAAAATCGTAACTTTCGAGCTCCACCTTGGAAAGGGGAGATCTCACGCCACTCCGCGAAGGGGGCTTCTCACGGCACAGACTAAGCAAACTATAATTCGTATCTGGGTTCGCTACGACGAGGCTCCTTCGGCCAAGGGCGGCTTTACGCCAGCCATTGCAGTCTCCTCCCATCGCGAACCCAAGACGATCCTGCACTCCTTGCTTCGTCCTTTTCTCGTCTATCGGGTGGCTTCCTTTATCTCAACATTCTATTTTCTACAAACATTATAAGATAGGGATTGAAGGCACATCGTTGGAATATGAATGTGAATCATGCAAGTTGAGCTATAAAAACACATAGAAATTGTATTGTGATGTATGCATGATTCACTCCGATCAACCCATCCGAGGCCCAATATAACACAATGACCGCACCGAGTCCATTTATCCATATTCATATAAAACATGCAAGATTATTTTAAAAACAGTCCATATGAGTTCAATTACAACTCTCTTACATAAAAGTACATGCTAAAACTAGTTCGCTCCAAAAAATTTACAAAATGAGTTATAAAATCCACAAGTCGGCTTTCTTCACCCTTACGGCCCCGAATGAGAGATGTCCACTAGCGTATGACTCGCACCTGAAATGTTTTCCCGTATAGAGTGACCCACGCCCAATAGAGTAATTCCTACAAAGGCTACTCTCCACCTAAGTGCATATGCAATGTTCACATTCGACAGTTCATATTCACTTCTCAACATTCCAAGTAAGAATATAAAAATTCTAGGTTGGAATTCTACATGTCATGCTATGGAATGAAATGAAACTCACTCAAGCATCATACCTTGAGTCTTCACCAACTTCCACCACACAATGCAATGTCAATGTGTAATAAAATCTATCATTGATAAATTACATTCAATGATCACTTTGAAATAAAAGTCATGTGTTTATAAACCAAAAATTGTTGATGTTACACTTAGAATGATCATTTCATAAACAAGACCATGTGTCTTACGATAATAACGGATTTTGAATCACACAAACCGGCCCGGCAGGTCTATCTACACTTTTGACTTTCACCAAAGTGTATGAACCAAGAACGGTTCTCACCCGTGAGTGTCTAGCCCTTCTTCTATAATTCGACACAAGTTTTCCATGTCATGATCGCACAACTTTGTCGAACTTGGTCCAACAAAGATCAGAAAGCCACTTATCAATTACAAAATGTGGTGTTTGATTTCAACCATGCACTCACACCCATGAAATGCGATGTCACCGTGCATATGTAATGTAATGTACCATTGCATGTCAATGTCATGTCTCATATGTAGTGAATGTCATATGGACAACTTAAATCACACATTTCATCATGTATCATGAACAATCATATCATATGCATAAAATCTCTAAATAAACACTCATCCCAATGTCAATATATTAATACACATATATCAACATTTTATCTAACAACAACAACCAAGCATGTCATTACATAATTAAGCAATAACACCCTTAATTCTCAAGGTTAATTGTAACATATAATTTGCCCACAAAATAGCCCACATAAAAGTCCCTAGACAAGCCATAAAACAACCACAAATGTACTTCCTTTAAACAGCCTCCCAAATGGGGCTTCCTTGGAACAGCCATACCGCCACACAAAAACCACCTAAAAACAAAATCCCGCATCATCTCTAACAAGCTATAAAACAGCCTAAACAAAATTTCTTAAAAAGCCTTCCACAAACAATCCCTTAAAATGTACTATAAACCTACTTACAAATGGGCCTAAATGGGGCCCCTCTTAAACAACCCAATAAAACCACCATAACAACCCCTTAAATAGGTCGGGCAAACAATTTTAACAACCCTTAAATAATCCTCAACAACCCCTTAAATGTGCTATAAATCACCAAATAGCCCTTAAATCAACCTATGCATAAATAAAGTCAAACAACCCCTTAAATCAACCCCAAAGGTAGAAATAAACCAAACAACCCCTTAAATCCGCTCAAAGGGTAGAAATAAAGTCAAACAGCCCCTTAAATCAGCCCCAAAGGTAGAAATAAACCAAACAACCCTTTAAATTCCCCCAAATGGTAGAAATAAAGCCAAACAACCTCTTAAATCAGCCCCAAAGGTAGAAATAAACCAAACAACCCCTTAAATCAGCCCAAAATGTAGAAATAAACCAAAGTAGGAAGAACTCCACCTCTTGGAGTGTAGTAGAAAATGTAGAAGCCTCAAGAACACCTCCTAAGCCCCAAAACCTTTGATTTCCCAAATCTCCTCCTTTGGATCTTTGCAAACTCGCTTCCCTGGTACGTACACGAGCCCCTCACGAGGAGATGAATTTTAATTCTTGCCTGACGGACCCAACCGACTGAACCTCGAGGATCACGAAAGAAGACTTGGATTCCTCTCCTTCTCTCCCTCTTTCTCTCCCAAGATCAAACCAGAAAAAAAATACAAATCTTTTGTCCCAAAAATCTGATTTTTAACCCTATCTTTAATCTTAAAGACTTGGCTCACGTCATGCCATGTATCCACACTTGTTCGGTCCGTTTTTGCCCCAAAACAATTTATTTCATCCCGGTTAAAGTTTAAATTATTTTATATGCATTTTATTTAAATTATTTTACAACTTTCAAAATTTTCTTAAAAAATTCGTTTTTTTGGGGGTCATCGGACACCCGTCGCCTCAAAAACATGAAAAATCCGACTATCTCGAAATCCGACGAAATTCGTTTGGGTAACTAGATTTCGCGAAACAAATTCAACGATGATGTCTATTTCGTCATTTGAGATTTAGAAAATTTTAGGTTTGTAACTTGTACAATAGTGAAAATTTACCGTTTTACCATTTGCAGAAAAAAGTTCAAATTTACCCGGGTTTTACACCTACCATATGTTTTCTATTTTTCCAGAGATAAATTATTGTCATAATACCATATAAATGTTCTGTTATTGAAGGTTTCCTTATTTCGTATAAAGAAATATTTGTCCTTGAGGCCTATCGGTGAGGATGGGTTTATGGGAGATTTGAATCCAATAACAGAACATTATAACGATGTAATACAAATGAATAAGTCATTTGTCTTTTTTGTCTTGGTCGAATCGATCAGAAAATTGGTGAGGAAGCTGACGAAACAATTTGGTCTTGCAGGTCTGGAATGCTGAAGGAAGCAATGGGGGTTTACCCTTTTCCTCAATTTCTCTTCTTCTCTACTCTCTTGTCCAGGGCCACCCTCCCCTCCAACAACAAGGGTAATAAAAAGATATGTATAAAAAAAAACCAAGAATTTCTTAAAGATGCTTCCTATTCTTAATGCTTGCTTTATTTTTGTTAATTGTAAACAGGATGTTGAATTGTTGGTAAACTATAATGATGGAGTTCCTGGGGTACTGAAACTGAATGCTAAAAATTAGAGTGACTGACGACATTGGATGTAAATTTCATAGTATACTTTCAATTCAACTAGTAAACTTTTAAATGAGTTAATTTCATCTAACAAGATTAGAAACCATTTCTTTGTATAGTTATAAAATGATGTAGATTTTATTTACAAGTGTAACTTGGACGGATTGATCCATTCAACTCAAAACCAACCCAATATTTAAACAGATTTGGACAACAATTTTCAATACTTAGGTAAAGATTAAGCTATATTTTTTCACATGAATTCCATTTGGTTAGACTCAAGTCAAGATTTGGACAAAACCTAATTTAGTGTTTTTGTGCAATATTTATAATATATAATCACCTTAGTGTGATTTAATTAAAAAATACTTTGTAACATGAATTTTGAAATCATGCTTCATCATTTTATCATATTCTTTTAAAATACATGTAAATAAAAAATGAAAGGATATTTTTATACATTATAAGTTATTTTTCAAGAAAAATATTCTTAAGTATAAGATTCATTCATTTTTTTAAATCTGTATAACATTCATTCATTTTTTTTATATATATTCGTTTGGCATTATAATGTTATAGTATTCTATTATCAAAGAGACTCGAACTTGGTTCTTCGCAGTGCCATTCGTCTTTAACTTATTAAGTGTTGCTTATTAGTTATATAACATTCATTCTTGAAAAATATGTATATCAAATTATATTATATTATATCATATATTCTTTCATTATTTTATAAAGATAAGTCTAATTATTTTTTTTAATACTATAATGCATCTTGCTTTTAGATTTGAGTTAAGTGGTAAAATAGATAGTGTATCAAAGTCCCGGACTCGAGTTCTTATAAGAACAAAATATTAGAATAATGTATTGCAAAGTATTTAAACGTAAAAAAAAAATTATAATGCGTCTTGTTTGGTGCTTCAAAGGCTTGTGCATTCCATGTGGATGTAGCAGTAGAGTACAAATTTGAGCAGCCACAGCCCATATGCTCACAGCTCACTCTTATATATGAGGTGGAGGATCACTCTTTTTAAAGGGTCAAACTCAGCCATGTCCTTCTGAACCTTCTCTTCCCCTCCATCAAGCTCCCCCACTATGTCTATGGCCTTGTTTTCTCCCCCCATCCCAACCCACCTCCAGCCCTCTCACCCAAACCCCACTTCTGCCCTCAAGCCCACTCTCCTTCTGAGATCCAAGAAGCACCACCTCTTTCTTCTCTCTACAAAGGCCACCGAAAATGGTGCCGGAGCTTCAGCCTCTGTCACCACTGTGGAGCTTGCAAAGGCGGAGGAGAAGGCCCCAGAGGCCGCCGTTTTGGATTCTCAGCCTAATGGGGCGGCGGCTGCTACTGAGGATGTGATTCCGGTGACTAAATTTGAGGATCCCAGATGGGTTGGAGGGACCTGGGACTTGAAGCAGTTTCGGACTGATGGGAAGACTAACTGGGATGCTGTTATTGATGCTGGTGAGATTTGTTGTTCCCTTTTCTTATCTTCTTGGATATGGTGCTACTTTTCTGACTTCTTCTGTTTGGTTGGTCGGAAAATGTGGGAAAAATGAAAGAAATTTGGGGCTTTGGCCGTTTGATTTTGGGTATCTTAGGCCTCTGAAAGCAAAAACCCCTGTTCAAACATACGCAACACAATCATTTGGCTAGGTCAAGTTCATTTATTTGCATTCTTTTTACCACAGAAAGGGTAAAATCGAACCCAAATTCTTTTTTTTTTTTATCAAAGTGGAGGGGAGATACCCAGAAACACAATTATATACACAGAAAGGGTAAAGTCGAACCCAAATTCTTGACCTACAAAATGGGGTTTTTATTTCTACATGGAAAGTTTTGTCATGAACCAACAAATTATCATATGAAATGAATAATTTGTATTTTTCCTATTCTATGTTCAGTTTTAAATCTATATCATATCAGTTTATTATTTAGGTCGTATCCCCAAATTATCTACGAGAAATAAGGCACCCTCGAGCAAGTGAGGCATGGGCATGCTAAAGTGTGAGGGAATATCTTACATAAGCTGCCTGTGTTGTTGCAAGAACAAGGGGCGAGCAATGGGAAAATGGACTCACAACTAACATAGCTAATGATTGAGATGTATATCTTGGTGTCTTCGGTACTGGAAAGCCGTAAATCGAGGAGAGGCAGAATTTGTTGTTGCACCATGAGCCAAGAAGATGGCTTCCTCATATTTTCTGTATTTTGATAACAGTTATTGAACTTCTCTGAACAGTCAGCTATCATGTTTGAGATGGTGGCTTTGAGAGGATCTTGATCTGGTTTTTCTTGACATTGGGCTATTAAGGTTTATGAAGATAAAGACTGGATTGTTGGGGTGGGATTGATAATCTATTGGCATGCTCTGTTTCTGTTTCAAATTTGATTCAAATGTTTTTATTTCTCAGATTACAACCTCAGGTAGGATATGTTCTCTTCGATTCCAACAAAAGCCCCACCTCTCTAAAACCCCAATGCCACATTTGATAACCGAGGACTTAAAAAAGATTTTGAATGCCAAGAAGAACTGATTTGAATTATTGAGGTGTCTTCAGATGCTTCCAATGGCAATATGTGATAATTTCTTTGCATTTGGGGGACATAAAAACGAGCTCATTGCTTCTTCTAATATAGAGATAGAAATGCCAAGTATTTCTTTGTTCAATCAATTTCTTTCAACAGAGAAATTGGAGTTTCGGTGATAGTGCAATATTCTCGTGCACTGGTAGTATTCTTGATGGGTGTGTATGTATGCCTAGAGACGGGTCTCTTTTGCTTTTGGTTTTCTGTGACATGCTTAAGATAAAGTCATTTCAGTAAATGATCTCGTTGCTATTTCAGTGGCATCATTTTGTGAGTTTTTGGTGTTTTTCTATTTTGCCAAACCAATAATTAGGTGTCATCAGTTGCTATGTGAAACATAATAAAATGACCATATTAGAAAGTGTGAAGTAATTATTTCTAGCCCCTGTTGTAGTTTGTTATTTCCATAGGCATTTATGTTTAGGTTTCCTTTTCCCATTTTCATTATTTTTTTTTTCTGGCAATGAAGGCTTGGTGGTTTAGAAAATAGGAAGTATACATAATCATCATCTTTGTAACTAACTTGTTCTTGTTCCTGATGATCTTCAGGACTTACTTTATTTCTAATGAACCTCCTTGGCTAATCCCTTTTTCAGAGGTTAGGAGGAGAAAATGGCTTAGAGACAACGGGAGTCATCCACGGTAACGATGACCCCGTAGTTTTGACACTTCTATATCATACCTTGGTGGGCATGGATAAAGGGTTCCATCTTCCTGAAGCAGAACTACTCAATGGTTTGATTGCATCCCTCCTGAAATTTAAAACAGTTACTTGCTGTGGTACTGATCAGTATATTCTGTAATCATTTTAATGCGAGATGTGCTGCAATGGTAGGTTCTTCATGGCTTATCTGGTGGACAGCTTGACCGGGGTTGGTCTGGTCGATCAAATGGGCAACTTCTTCTGCAAAACTCTATTGTTTGTTGCAGTGGTGGGAGTACTTCTAATCCGAAAGAACGAGGATTTAGTGACCCTGAAGAAGCTCCTGGATGAGACAACCTTCTATGACAAGCAGTGGCAAGCAACCTGGCAAGATGACACCCCAAGCAGTTCCAAGAATGACTAGTCTACTATTATAAATCTAGTTCATGAGTTTGTTCTTAAAATCTGGCCTATCTTCATTTTCATTTTCATTTTGTGTTGCTGTAATTTCGTTTTGGAGTAATCCTTAGCTTCTTCCAAGTATAATTATCAGCTTTTTTTTTATAAACAATGAAGAACCTTCATTAAATAGATGATCATCGAAAAAAAATCACCATCACAACGAAGGATGACAAAAAGACTCATAGAGACTAAGCGTTGAAACAAGCATATTTAGCACTAGAACATGAGCGCAGCATTTCAACTGCTCTTTCTATTAGGAATAGAGTAATTCACGAGTTCATACAGAGCCAAGTATGTAATCAGAAATTAAAGAGTCATATTGAACAGTCTAGGCGTGAAGACAGGTGTTAACAAGCCCAATAAAGGCTACATTTCAAACTCGACATCAACTGACTTCAAAGATAAAGCACAAGAGAAGAGCTCGCGGATTCTTGTCTTGAACGCTTTTGGCTACGGGATAATGGCATCGCCAAGCGTCTTGTCGTAAAATGTGATCGATTCGCCCAGCATCCTTGTCGAACTTATAGCGATAGATGCCGAAACAGTGCGTCAAGTTGCAGCTTCGCCGGCCTCTAAGGAAGACCGAGGTTAAGTGTGGCCATTGGTATTGGAAGGTGCGCCAGCACAGACTCGCCAATCCTGAAAACACATCTGGCTCAACTGCACTTGCTAGTAGTAAAGAGTTCTCCTTGGCTTGATTTCGTTGCCTCCATCTGCATACAAGATCATTCTTTATCGAGCAATTCACATCGGGATCAAGAACATCGATCAACTTTGGCGACCAAAACCAGAAATTCATGTGAGTGGTCGATGTGGGTTTATCAACATTAGCGGTCCAACGAGGCGAATACGAGCGATCATAGAATAAATGTCGAGTAATGCTCCATTCCACTGCCCACACAACTTTGCAGCGAAGTTGGCAAATTCATACTATCAAACTGGATCAGCGATAGAATGCCTTCTGAAACGCCATAAAAAAGGAAATTATTTTAGGGAAAATAATTTCCTGACTACTGACTAAGAAACGTATAAACTGGGTCAGACTTTCATGAAGGCTACTCCTTAAACATTACATAAAGCATGATTTTACCGTATATAAACCCATTATTTGAATAATCTTTTGTCAGCGAATCGGAAATTACAGATTTTGATAATAGAATTGAACAAATAGGTAGAGAATCATTATTCTCAAAGATAGGTAACGATTCAGATCTACATACTCTTCCTGCATCTAACAACAAATCTGAAATCTTTAAGTTATCAAGACCAGAAGCCGGAGTGGTTTTGACCTTAAAACCAGGCAAATCACGAACCCAGGCATCCATCCATACATAAATGGATTTACCATCCCCCACTCTCCATCGAATACCCCTATTGATAACTTAACTTACTTTCAAGACAACATTAAAACAAAGCTGGATTACTTCAGGTGATGAGAGATAGCTTATGAGAAAATATTTGGCCTTGAACAAGCAGCGAGCTACCAAAGTGTTGGGGTTATGAATGAAGTTATACATAACTTCTCTGATAAAGCAAAAAATTAAACACCTGTAAATCACGAAAACCCCATCACGTGATTCCTTAGCACGAGTTAGTCTAGCTTTAACTTTTTCCATCTAATCCCTTTCCGTTCCTGAACTCGAACCCCACAAGCAGATTCATCATTTTAAGATAAATGCATAAATGAGATAGGAAAAAGAAACACCTCATCTTATATGTTGGGATAGCACGAGCAAGCGGGTTGTAACACCTTTACACTTTGAGAAAGCAGCGACACCACTTGCCGGATCCTCTTCCAATTGTCTTTGATGTAACTAAAGTAGCACGTTTGGATCACACTAATCAACGAGGTAAACCCAGTACCTACCAGGTATTAATACCATTGTGCAACTCGATTATGGTGATGGACTCGTTTGTATCGGTTCGGATGTTAGAGAAGGCATGATGCCCGATTTACGGTTGATTGCTTGGCGAATAGCACTCATACAGCTCGGGAATCAGATGAATATTTCTGATTCTCCCTCTGTACTCATAAAAAATAAGAAGGAATCCTTCGTGAGCAGAGTGGGATATGCTCGGGGCACCACGACATACCTTACTGCCATTTATCAAACCGAGGAGCTACGCTTTGCATTGAACCAAAGTGACCCTCGATCTACGAATAATAAATAGATGGAGAAAGTGGACAACAGCGCAAACCTCGTTTAGAGATAATAGGACCCACCTCACGAACCATTCATAACACGTAATAGCGACGAATGTTACACACACATCATAATCTACTTAATCCGCCTGTTGTCAAACCCCAAAATCCGTAGCATATGATGCAAAAACTTCCAATCTACTATATCATAGGCCTTACTAATATCGGTTCAATATACTTCCCTACATTTGCCTCTACGCTACGATTCATATAATGCATTAACTCCTGACAATCATAACATTATCGATAATCGGCGTCGACGAGGCGGTAGTGCTAGAGATAATACGAGGCGAGAATATGTTTAAATCACGATTGCACAAGGTGTGACAATAATTTGTAAATCACGGTCTGAGAGAAATGAGTGCAAGTCTTTCATGGATTGAGGATCGAGTACATTTAGGAATTAAACATATCAAAATATCATTCGGATTAGAAGGAAAAGATAAGTTTCTAACCAACTTTGTAGCGATGCGGAAGCCTGCAGGCCTAATAAGTTCCAAAATGCTTGATAAAATCTGGATTCAGGCCATCGAGTCCTGGAGCTTTATCAAAACATCGCCAACGACTCGATGGAAATCTTACAACAAAAGCCGAGCCACGGACCATTATTCTCTCCTCCACAGAAATTTCGGTGTTCTATTGGAGGCTCACCATCTGAAACTATTACAGTACTATTTGCAAAAGGCCTTCAAAATATGTCTTCGCAAGATTACTTAGACCCTCTTTATCCCGAAACTTCGTACAAATACATCATTCTTCGAATCTGATGTGATTTTCTTCGAAGCGTGTGGCGAATGGAAATAGCGAGTATTGCTATCTCCTTTCTTTAACCAGAAATCTTTCGCCCGTTGTTTCCAGTACACTTCTTCTTGATCCAAAAGACTATCGATTCTTTGCTCTTTCGAGAAAGAACTCACCCAGCTATGATATCATGCAATAACCATGATCTCATAGTTTTTTAAGACAACACTTTGTTCTCTTTCTAAGCAGCTTCTAAATTCTCTACCCCATTTAGCCATGGCGAACACAAAGATGGCCTCTTTATCGGATCTTTATCAACTGAGGCGGCGCCACCACCTCTTTAAGCGTCATTGAAGTGTATTACTGAACCCGCTAAATTCTCGAAACGAAACTGAGTATACACCTTGGCACGTAGTGCGAAGTCGACTCACAAAGAATGGGAGTGATCGGATGAGGGCGAAAGTAAATTAGTAAGTCGCCTGCGGGAAATTCTCGAACCATGGCAGAGTGCAAAGGCCACATCTAGTTCTGAACCCGGCGTGGTTCCTACCACGCTCCCATGTGAACTGATGACCCATAAGCTCTAATTCAGAAAGTGCACAATCAGTTATAGCCTCTGAAAAGCCCCAAAAAAGCCAGCTAGGATGCTCAACTGAACCCATCTTATCACTAGGAAACAATAGATCATTAAAATCTCGAAGATACACGAGGTAAAAGATTTACCATAGCAAAATACGAAGGAGATTCGAATCCTTCGCTTCTATTACGTTGGAAAACCATAGAAACATGTCGATCTCCACACAACTTTATTTGGCATACCTTGATATCGTGAAGTATTACGGCTTCGGTAAATTACAAGCCATCGGTTGCTTCCAAAGTAAAGCTAGACCACCTCCTCTGCCAACTCTATTGACCACAAACTTTCCATCAAAACCCAAGCCCCGAATTCTGATTATAATTTTCTCATCATTCCACTAACGTTTCAATGAGAAAAATAAGCGAAGAGACTGAATGATCTCGAAGATTTTGAATCCAGCGTGAGTTGCCCGAGCCGGCAATTCGACTAATGCACCTCATTCACTGTGCGATTAAACATCAGGACTCGCGAAAAGGTTTGGATTAATAGTCGTTTGTATCGAGAATCAGAAGGCAGTTACGTGTACTTATCCGCACTGCCCGAAAGCAGGAGACCCTCCACCACCGCCAATCTAAATCCGTCATACCATTTCCTCCTCGCTTCTTATCCTCCTGTAATGATATCGCCACATTCTCAGTTCAAGTGTGAATTATTAACAGCGTGACAATTCTCTGTGTTCTACGATTACTCACATGATGCACCTTGAAACATGCTTACAATGTGCACGCGCCATACCTTGCTCATCAAGTAACCACTTATCTAGAGCATTATCTTCTGTGGAGCCAGCTTTAACCTCTACATTACGGTTTTAACTTCTTGCTTTCAGTTAAATGAAAAGTGAATGAGAAAAGCGTCTGTGTGTCGTCGAATGCGAGGAGTAGCAAAACTCCTTCGTTCATAGTGAAAGCGAGCAGTTTATAATCACTTGCATCTGCTTTCTTATTTTCTTCCAACGTAGCGGTGGTAGTCCTCATCTAACCTCACCCTTATTCTCATATAGGACTTCGAGAAACCTTATTTGTCAACATGATCATGAATCACGTTCTCAGTGCATTCCTAAGTTGTACCCCTATTCTTTCGGCATATATCCATTGTGGTACCTCATGCGCTTGTACCCCGAATAGCAAAAGTGATTTAATGGAATTGTAGCGATGTCTCTGAGTTGTAATGGTGCAAAACCAAATGAAAATTATGAAAGTCCAAGGACCTCCATCCAAAACTCGTCGCATGTCCACAGAATGAAAGAATTTAAACAAGTATTTGTTTGTTGGAATATCTATATGAATCCTTACTGGTCTCCATAGATTAACTTGATCGATTACGCATGTTGTGAAGTCCAACGTTTTTGTCGATGAGAATTTTCCGCAAGCAATAATCGTTTAGAAGCGGAATCAATATCATCACTACACCATCGAACAGCTACATCCACAGTCCTCGCCGTAATCGAAGAGCTTGCCGATTACGAGATCCATCATAAAGCTGGCACCAAAGGTGAGGAAATCCCGATAAAGTAGGCTCGCGGGAGAAGAGGTCAAGCGCTCTCATGCTACTAGGAGAGAATACGATTTTGAGATCACGGACACGAGAAATACGTATCTCGTGGAGCATCGCAGTAAAGGAAGATTACTTTAAAGATTGCCCTAATAGAGCCCTTGAAGATTGCCCTAGCATAGCTCCCCTCTATAGGTGTTCTAACTTGTAACACGCATTCTAAAATGAGTTACTCTTCTATAATTATCAGCTTTAAATGGCTTCAAAATGTGTCAGTTGATATTCTGTGAATTTCTGCTAGATTTTGATGCAGTGCATGAAATACTTCTTTCAGTACTTGAGAAATACAGATCTGATTAACCATTATCAAACCATACTTGTGACACCTATCAAACCATTATCATAAAGTGGAGCCACTTAACCATAACTGTGGCTTTAGATTGTTTGGTCAATTCTACAATCAAGGGCTTTCTTTCTGGTATAATATCAATTCTACTAGCACAGTGTCCCTTCACCCATCCTATTCAATAAATGACATTTTCCCTCTCAAAATCCTTTTTTTTTTCTCAGTTTGGAACCGAAAAAGTACAAGGGCAAGAAAAAAAAATACTAAGAAATTTTTTCATGTTTGGTTGAAAAATATAAATAAAAAGGAAACTTGTCAAAACTATAAATATCTCAAAACTTGTGAAAAAAAAAAATTCATAACTCAGAACATGGATTGCGTGATTGGGATAAGCAAGATATTCCAGCAATCCCATAACTCATGGGCTTTCGACCTTTTTCAAGAGTATAGTAAACTCCATTTAATGTGAAAATTAATGCATTTGTTGAAAAGACGAATCGATTGTGACTCCAAGATTAATAAAGGTCATTGTCCTTAGGCTGAAACGTGATTGTGAATGTCAGAGCACTGTGAGAGTGGCTTCAATACGACAAAGGAAGCTGCTGATAGAGAGAAAATAAAGAGGGTGTGGGGGTTGCAGATTTTCGGCATCTGTTTTGCCTACCTGAAACCCATTCAAAATAACTCAGGAGTGCACCATAATTTGCATTAATATCAGGAGTATAACGGCATGTTTGTTTAAGTTGTTTCGAGAAAACAAGAAAATTAAATAAAACATGAATAATATATTTAGTTATACTTTTTAGTTACAAGAATATACTAAATTTAAAAATAAATAATTTTGAGGAGAACAATGATAATGTTTTGGCAGATTCACCAGTAATAGTTTTGTAAAATTAAGGCAAAACAGCTCAAAGCTTCCTTTCTTGGACGGCGCGTTGATAAAGCCCAGGTAAAAAAAAAATTAGTGGGATGATTTGCAGCTTCTATTATTAATTTGCTTTAACATGAGCATTATTATATATCCCTTAAAGAAAATGTGTAAACCATAATTGACATAAAAAATTATATGCATAAATGAGTGAGAGAAGGAGCCACCGCCAGCCATTTATGGTTACTCTGAGTTGCAGCTAAGACCAATTATTTTACTTTTTGAAAACTGTTTTTTGTTTTCAAAAATAAGAAAAACATGTTTAGTTTTCAGTGTTTTTTTTTTTTTTTTTTTTTAAACATTCAGTTTTCAAAAACAAGAAAAATATATCTAGTATCCAGTTTTTTTTTTTTTTAAAAGCAGCCAAAAAAACACTAAATTTAAAGAATAAAGAAAAGTTTCAATGAGCAGTATTTTTATGTTCTTTGTGTTTAAACGAATTCACCGAAAATATGAAATATACGTGCCTAAACACCAAAGCACAATCAGTGAAATCATAAAATTTTTCTTCATTGGCTCCTAAAATTTTTCCAGAAGGTTGTTGCTAATTGTAATTATTTCTCATACCTACCAAGATAAGACCTACTCCTAAATCCTGCAAGTGAGATTTTAAATCTTTTCATTTTATTTTGTTTTTATTACCATGCCTACGCAAGAGAAGAGCTAAAGTCAGATTTTAAGGATTTTTTTAATAATTTAATTTTCTGCCTTAATTCTGTTTTACTGTTTTCCAAAACGGAAAAATAATTCTTATTTTATCACCCAAGAAAATGGAAATTAATCTCAACTTCACCAACCCTTCATAATGAAAAATAATTATAGAAAATATTGGTTGCTTCCATAGTTCCATTGTTTCACCTTTTGAAGGATGCAGTTGATATTGAGATTGAAAAATAAATCCCATTTCCATTCCAACCCATTAGTTTTTGTAGAATGGGCATAACCAAAAATAAAAAATAAAAATCATTAATATGAAAACAAAGTCTGGGTCTTATTGAGTTTTGGATAAAAATATTGTTTTTAAAAAAAAATTTACAAAATTAGTTTTGAATTGAAGTATTTATTCTTTCGTAGTGCGCTGGGCGAAGTAGGCGCAACATGTAGTATCGTTGTGCTTGAGCAGCGGTTTGATCGTATTTTGAATTGATTTAAATTTAGCTCGTGAGCAATGACTTATGAATTTTAAAAGTTGATTATTAAGCTTGTCTGAACGGCGAACTGTTTGTTATAAAAATTTCGATTGTTGTCGCGAGCGGTGGCGTTAGCCGAATTATTAAGGTATGTTCAATCCTTCTTTCTCCCCCATTTCTCCCATTTCTCTCCTGTTCTTCACCCGCTCCTCTGCCGACAACCAATTAGGGCTTGGAAATCATTAATTTTCTTTCGAAAGTATTTTTATAACTATAATCTCCCATTTGGCTCTATGACGGAGTAACCCTCTTATATTGGAATGCTTTTTGTTGAAAATTTCTTAAATTATTAGTTTTGTTGGTGTGTTTTGTTGATAATGTGGTGATTAAATGTGTATTTTATTGAAAAACAAACATATAGTGCATAAGACCTTGTTTGGTAGCTGTTTTTAGGTGCGTAAAGCATTTATTAGTTATATTTGAATCTTAGTTTTTTTTAAGTTTTAGGTTGTCCTAAATTGTTTATAATTTTGTTCCCTACGGATATTGATCATAAGGTTTTATGTGAGTAAAAAATGAGCATAAATTAAAGGTTTTATGTATTGTGTTTCTTGATTTTATTGTTGGGTATTCATTGTTCTGGTTTTAAGCATATGCAATTTCATATTTTGTGGGTATTAAATACAGTTTATGCATTAATTTAAGGTAATTTTTTCAAATATGTATTTGGTTGATATTTTTGTAATTAAAAAGTATTGTTTTGTAATTAAGTACTCTTTTTGGAGTCAAAAAACCTAAAATCACCCTTTTTTATTTATTTATTTTCCTTAAATATATATTGAAATTATGATTGGACTTTTAATCTCATGGCTGCATTTAGTTTGCAACTTGCAACCCTTTCCATCCATTTAAAATCTTCAACTGTCTTCCTCATTAATTCTATGCATTTTTTTAATTATTACCTCATGTGAAACTAATTTTTTAAGATTTGGATTTTTTTTTTTATTGATTTACTACTTATTTTATAATATAATCAAAATACAAACAATATGGTTTTTTGTACCCTTGCTAGCTCAAGTGGTAAAAGGGGATAAGTGAAAAACCAACGAAACCAGTAAAATTACCCCAAATCTTGGTAATTTTTTTGAAAAATATTTTCCTATTGCATCTAAAATGATTCAAACCAAAGTTCTATATTATGCCCTCTAAAACATGCAACTACTAAGTAATTGGATTAAAGTTTTTGTAAAACTTTTTTTCTTAAACTTTGCCCCCATGACTTTTGATCATAACTTCACTATTGGGTAAACGATAGTGATTTTACAAAAAATTCATGAATAAACATATGTAGATATTTATATTTATAAAAATGTGAAATAATTATTTTTACGATTATAAAAATATTAAATTTGTAGTGTTTTGGATTTTCTAGGATTTAACCTTTTACGATTTTGGTTAATTATAAAATATTACCATATTGATTATAGCATCCATGAATGTAGTTTAAATAATAAGGATAATTTATTAGGAACATTTTGTATGGAGTTAGTATATACATTTCCACTTATTCTGAAGTGATATGTTATTACAATGGAAATATCACAGAATTGAAACAAAGTGTCAAATATGTTGAACAAAGTTGTCATTGTGCCTTTGGATATCTTAGGTTGATTGCGTTTGAACGGTTAAGGTGATATGATATCTTCGAGGACAGCAGTTGACAAACAAGTATTTCAAATTAATTCATCAGTTACTTAAGTATCCTAAAAGTGGAAATATGTTCCAACATTTTCAATATGGAATGATATTAGTGTATCACCAAGATATTTGAGCATGGATTAACAGCTGGCATGAAGGAAATTGAATTGTATATTGAAATTCGTTAAGTCAAGCTACAAGTGAATCAATACGCGAATTGCCTATATAGATTTATTGGTTCGCGAAATTGATAATGTTGCAAAATTTTACTATGGTTGTGGTCCTAGTTGCAGTCCAACACCGGATACTAACAGAAGTGGAGTATATGGAGATGATGAAGACTGGGAATATGAAGAAGCTAATGTTGAATTGGATGAAAATGTTGATTATGAATTTAATGGAGACTTAGATGTGCAAGCTAATAGACATGTATCATTCTTCCAGACTTTCAACTAAGTTTTGGAGAATGAGCAATGGATATGTCTCAGCATCTGCGTGTGTCTTGTGATGTATCGAATAACTTACTTGGATCTTTGAGGCAGGATGGAGTCATGCATTATTAATTATCGCTTACCACAAATGCGCCTCGAATTTGAACATGTTGAAGAAACTTTGGTAATGTTATTTCAAGTAGTTAGACTCCATAGATATGGCATACTATTTGGGATACTCGAGTGGAGGAATTTTTAATTGGCCAGGATTTTTAATTCAGGCTCCCGATTTGCGAGAATTTGCAAAAGATTTACTCAATTAAAGCACACCAAGAGTTTGTGGTTGTTGCATCCTCAAAAAAATTTCTAGTTTAAGATGTAAGAAGGCTGAAGAATGTCAATGTCCATGGAAGTTTCTGAAGGGTTTCGTGGGGCTTGACACTTACCGGTACGTGAAATCTGAAAAAATCAGCAGCCCATACTGAGGACTAGTAGCATAAAAAAATCAGTTCTATAACAAGAGAGGGTGTAGGATTACCTTGAGTCGGTTCAGCTGCAGGCTAGTGGTCGGAAGCTTTGGGCGAAGCTAACCAAGTCCTAGGTTTGCCTCTAGCAGTATCCACACTACGAGTGAAGCCCAGAAATGACCTCGAGGCAACGATCCTCGGAAGGGTCCGTGCTAGCAGAGTCCGATTCAAATAGGAAGCCAAAACTCAGGTCTCCCAATCTCTAGAACACTTTCTTTGGAGATGAGAGAACACACACATGGCTTTTTCTCATGGACTCTCTTTTTCTCTCAAAAAAGCATCAATCCCCCTAGGGTTTTCCATAGCATTCTATTTATAGGAAAACCCCCATCATGTCTAATGACCAAAATGCCCCTCACTCTAAGTGATGATAGGTTACACGCATCCCCATACGTTGTAGGCGGGTTCCCATGACTAATGAGGTGAGCTTTGAGCCTATTTTTCTCTCTCTAAGTGAGGGTTTTCGATCCTAGGATTCCACTAATCCTGTGACATTTCATTCATGAGAATTAACTCCCTCATATTTAGATCACATCCAAATACGTTTTATATCGGCCCCACACTCTTCTAAGTGTGTGACCCATCGGAGTTAGTTATGTTGGCGGCAGTTCAATAGGTGGTCATGAGTCGAGGTCAATTATCTAGCGGCATCATGACCCCGATTGGCTGGGAGGTCGATGGTCCTAAGCACATACCCTTCCCATAGACAAGTACCATGCAATTCATCCTTTCACCAAACTATACCCTACTTGGTTCAGAGCATGGATAATTGTGTATGTAAAACCCAAGAAAAAATTCAATTTTTTTGAAAAATGGTAAAACGGTAATTTCGGTTGAAAACCGAAAATTCTCTAGATCTCGGATGACAAAACGGACTGCGCCGTTAAATTCTTCTCTCGAAATCTAGTGACCCAGAAAAATTTCATTGAATTTTGAGACAGTCAGAATATTTTACGAATTTCTGAGTGATAAATCGTCAATGACTTCAAGGGCGAGATTTTTACGAAAATCTCGGAAGTCAGGAAGTGGCTTGATTTAAGTTCATTTACAATAAAGTGAACTGAAAAAAAATAAATTTTTTCGGGACAAAAACGGACCCGAATAAAATAATATGAACTATGAATATCAAATAATAATATAATAATAAGAATAATAATAATAATAATAATAATAATAAAATAATAAAGATGAAAACAAAAGACAAAAAGCAGGAGGCATTTTCGTTGGGAGGGAGAGAGAGCGTGGGTAATGAGAGATTTTTTTTTTTTCTCTTATTTCTTTCTTAGATCTCAATCGGATCTCGAGGTTTTAAATCGGGGCCCAGAAAACAAAGTTGATCTACGCGATGAGAGCTACGTGTGGGCACTAAAATCTTGGAGTTTCGACAAACTCCGTGAGGTAGGGGTTTTATCCTACTTTGAGGTCTGCAGCTGTTTAAGTGTTTTGTAATGTTTAACGGTTGGTTTGATGGCAGAGCAGCGTTTGATCGATCCCCCAGAAACTTGGGACCGAATTGTTGGAATTTTGGAGAATTTTTGGAGCCCATTTGGAAACGGGTTCGTGACTATGTAGAAATTTGTTTGGGGTGTTTGTTTCATAATTTATTGAAATATTTTGAATGAATGAAAAGCGAGTTGTGTGGAATTAATAGATTAATGCATAAACTTGATGTGTTAACATGATGTCGCGAATTATATGGAATATAATTGTGTGTATAGGCACTTTGGAGATGAGATTGTGATTTGCTCGAATTATATGGAATATAATTGTGTGTGTAAACCATTGGAGATGAGATTGTGAATTACTCGAAATAGGCTAATTTAGAGTGATGTTTGATGAATATTGAATAGCTCAAGTGAGCTAGTTTGGGTGATGGTTGATCCATGTTAAATTACATGGTGTGAATGTAATTTGTGAATATATACATAATTGATATATTGTATAAAAATGATTGAAATGGCATAATGCATTTCATATGCACTGGGTAACCTAGAATTTAGGTGTAGGTGCAGCGACTTGAATTACTCTGAAAAAGCGAACATAGTTCTTGAAGGAATTTCACGGGATGATTTTCAGGAGGTGGGTTGGGGAGATGGGCCAGCCGGATCGGCCGAATAGGGACCACTGTTTGTTCCAGGCTTCATATGGTCGCCTCGGAGGTAGTCTCATATTTTTACTAACACTCCGATAGTTTATTTTCAAGAACAACAAGTTTTGTTTTGAAAATGATATTTTCTCATACATGGCTTAGGCAAGTGTGAGGGAGTCGGTGAGGACTCGAGACATGGGAATGGGCATGTAGACATTCAAGTAGGATCACGTATTTAATTGAGTGTGTGTTTAAATTAGAGTATTGCATATGCACTTAGGTGGAGAGTAACCCATTTAGGGTGATTCCACTACTGGGCGATAGCTCACCCTGTCGAGAGAATATATTATTTCGAATTAAGGGAGCTCGAGAAAGAATGCTCTTCTTAGAATGATTTGAAGAAAGTGGGTTGTGGCTTTGATGTTTTTGGATAATATGTATTACAATTGTAGATTTTAATATGTATTTGTATTAAAATGTCGAAATAACTCTTGGAATTTATTGGAATATAGTTGGGTAATGGTTTTTGGATGAGTATTGGTTTATGAGCCTAAGAGGCATTTTTACTCAGGTATGCATCTTGTGATACGAGGCGGTATAGATTTCCATGAGGTTGATGGGTGGTCGATGGACCCACGGGATTTGGGGCGTCGCGAACTAGTGTCGGAGAATTTAAGGTATCTGATTACAGTAGCGTGCTTGGCATGAGCCTAGGATATCACGGTTGTAGTGTGGTGCTGGTTGGGATTACTGGCGGCTTGAAATCCCCGATACCGGCTTCCACGGCAGTATCGGAGCTAAAGATAAATGATTACCTTGGGGGCTCGGTGGGTTTAGTTATAAGTTTAGTCGATACGGCTTCACGGCTTGGTATCGAGCTTGGGCTTAGGGGCTCGGGTTTGGGGTATCCATAAGTTTAGTCTGTTATAAGCCCCGCGACGGTATCGGAGCATGGGTATCACGACTACCTGGGCTTGAGGGGACGCTAAGGCCAGGCCATGACTATTGCGATGAAATTGATACCGGCATCATAGCTTGAAGCGTAGGAGTTTAGGTACGAATACCCTGGGGTTCATGAGACCCGGGTTTGAACCCTTTGCATCGTAGTGTGTTTCATGTTGTCGTCGGATATGTGGAACGTTCCATGTTTGTGATTTAACTTGATTGTGTTACACATTGCGTGGAAAACTTATACACGGTAGCGTGTATGGGAAATGTGATTTAACGTGGTTATTGTAGCGGGAAAATTATATGCATGACATAATGTATATAAGGGCTTAAATGTGAAATGCTAAGGTTAGGAACTATAACCTTAGGGTCGAAAATGAAATGAACTAAAAGTGTTGAATTTTAGTGAAATAAATAAAGGAGTGGTTGGCAAAAGTAGCATCACTTGGAGCAATGGCTGGATTTGGTTCATGGTTGTTAAAGTCTATTAGTAATTGGCATGTGCATTTACTAGTTAGGCGAAATGGGATGAAAGCATCAGGGTTGTTGCTATTTGACATGTGTAGATGGCTAGTCGAGGGCGAGGACGTAGAGGGCGTCCATGAGGTGCTAGCCAAGCACCACCAGTATTTGACCAGCAGGCCTTTGTTGAGGTTGTTGGGGTTGTAGTTGCTGCCATTGCACTGATGAGTGCGGCTAGTAGTCGAGGAGGTCAGGGCTACCGGTGGATTGCGACTGAGGCGGGTTATCATGCAGGCAGGTCTTGGGTTGCAGAGGGCAGCATATGCATGTGAGTGATGCGTATGCGTGTGAATTTCAGGATGAAGTCACGGTAAGGGGAGAATATAAGAGCAGAAAAATTCAATTTTTCTGAAAAAGGGTAAACGGTAATTTTGGTTGAAAACCGAAAATTCTATAGATCTCGGATGACGAAACGGACTGCGCCGTTAAATTCGTCTCGCGAAATCTAGTGACCCAGAAAAATTTCGTTGAATTATGAGACAGTCAGAATATTTTACGAATTTTTGGGTGATAAATCGTCAGTGACTTCAAGGGCGAGATTTTTACTAAAATCTCGGAAGTCAGGAAGTGGCTTGATTTAAGTTCATTTACAATAAAGTGAACTGAAAAGAAATAAATTTTTTCGGGACAAAAACGGACCCGAATAAAGTAATATGAACTATGGATATCAAATAATAATAATAATATAATAATAATAATAATAATAAAATAATAAAGATGAAAACAAAAGACAAAAAGCATGAGGCATTTTCGTTGGGAGGGAGAGAGAGCGTGGGTGATGAGAGATTTTTTTTATTTTTTTTCTTTCTCTTGTTTTTTTCTTAGATCTATGAAAATAGGACCGCAGGTTTTCTTCGGGACTAAATGCAAAGTTGATCTACGCGATGAGAGCTACGCATGGACACCAAAATCTTAGAGTTTCGACAAACTCCGTGAGGTAGGGGTTTTATCCTACTTAAAGTTACACTTTGTTTAAGTATTTTGTAATGTTTCGGTTGGTTTGAAGCCTTAAACGGTCATTTGATCGGTCCCAAAACTTGGAACCGAATTTTTGGAGAATTTTAGACCCATTTAGACTGATCGTGTATGTAGGAAATTTATTTAAGTGTTTGTTTCATAATTTATTTAAAATATTTTTAAATGAATGACTTGAGTTGTGGTGAATTAATAGGTTAATGCATAAGCTTTGATGTGTTAAGCATGATGTCACAGTGGAATATAATTGTGTGTATGAACCTTTGGAGATGAGATTGTGATTTGTAATTATATGGAATATAATTGTGTATGGAATCATTAGGATGAGATTGTGAATTGTAATAGGCTAATTTGGTGGCGTTTGATGAATGTGAATAGCTCAGTAGAGCTAGTTTGGGTGATGGTTGATCCATGTTAAATTACATGGTGTGAATGTAGTTTGTGAATATATGCATAATTGATATATTGTATAAAAATGATTGAAATGGCATGTCATTCGTATGCAGCTAGGTAACCTAGAATTTAGGTGTGAGTGCGTGACATAGATTTTCTGAAAACGAGCGTAGTTCGCGAAAGGAATTTGGCGGGATGATTTTAAGGAGGAATTGGGTTGGGAGATGGGCGACGAGGATCATTTGAATGAGGACCATATTGTTTGAGCTCATGACCAATTAAGCCTCGGAGGGTAGTCTCATATTTTTACTAACACTTCGATAGTTTATTTTCAAGAACAACAAGTTTTGTTTTGAAAATGATATTTTTCTCATACATGGCTTAGGCAAGTGTGAGGGTTTCGGTGAGGACTCGAGACATAGGAATGGGCATGTAGACATTCAAGTAGGATCACGTATTTACTTGAGTGTGTGTTTAAATTGGAGCATTGCATATGCACTTAGGTGGAGAGTAACGTTTAGGGTGATTCATTCTTGGGCGATAGCTCGCGCAATCGAGGGGAATATATTGGCCCAGTGCGAGGGAGCACTCGAGAAGACGGCTCTTCTTAGAGACCGATTTTGAAGAAAAGTCGGGTTGTGGCTTTGATGTTTTGGATAATATGTATTACAATTGTAGATTTTAATATGTATTTGTATTAAAATGTAAATATCTTGAACTATTGGGGCTATAGTTGGGTAATGGTTTTGGATGAGTATTGGTTTATAGACCCCGAGGCATTTTTACTCGGGTATGAGTCTCGCGTCTGAGACCATTATAGATTTTCACGGGTTGTGGTGAGTGACGGATCCTCGAGTTTGGGCGTCACGGTGTAGCTCCCGCTGGAGGCGCTATGCCACACCTGCTTTAAGTGATATTTATCTTGTCCCAGATTCATCACTCAAATGTTATGCACTTGAAGACGCACCATAAAGGCATTCTCGCTCTGACAGGAGATTCTGAGTGATTCCGACAAGAAGGCCTTAAGGCTTTCCTCTCCCTTTATTGGGGTGGCGATCGCTTTGTTGCTCTTCGATTACCTTGGCTTAGCCTCAAACTATACCCAATCATCAATGGCGACCCCTTAAAGCAACGTGGATTAAGATCAAAGTACGAGGATCGGCATCGAGATATCCTTGAGCACGATCAGGATACTTGCACCATTGCTATGATGAGACAATCATCTACATTTAAATAGATGATCCATATGATTGTCTCATTATAGGTCTCCGATGTACTTAGCTACTCTTAGCGACATCCACCGCGCGACTCACGATCGACACTTGATGTTTGAGTTTATAAGATCCTATTTGCTTGATCCAATCAAAAGAGTATGACATGTGCTAGTATGTCGAATCGACAATGTCAGTCTTGTGATCCTGTATTAGGGATAATTTAGACACTAACATAATTGCACATGATAGAAATCTTATTATTATGATCCCATCATGATTTCCTTCATGCTATGTTATGTATCATGAACTTCATTAATTTGATTAAAGACCTATGACGCCCATAGATCCAGGGGAATTAAGATTTGACTACGATCAGCCGAAACACTCGTGAATGTCGGGTGACCACGACATTTCTCACGAAAATCGTGATCTCCTTTGTACGGGAGCTCTACCCGATACAAAGCACTGCATGTACTGTCTGAGCAGTCGATATGACCGATTTATGATTTAAAAGCGCGCATAGGCCCATCATGATACTTAATATCTGTCTGCATTAGAATCCGTATATACCAATGATTACAAGAGTTAATATGTTTTTATTACTCTTATACCATACATACATTAAACTTAAAAAGTTCTAATGCATGTATGCATCAAGTCATGACGGAAACTCTTCACAATCCTCGGTCTCACAGGCCGAGGCCGTCCCTCGCACGCTCCGTAAGCGTAAAATAATATCCCATCGGCAGGTGGAGCTAATGCTTTCGATGGTGGAATCATACACAGAGTAGACTCTTCATGCTAAGTGCGGTGCAATGTTCCAATGAAAACACACGTTCAAGCAAATGCATGATCTACTTGAGATATGCATGTAAACTCGGATCCAGAAATTACATCACCAGGCTCATCACACTGCTTTAAAGTATAGTATGAAAATGATTTATTTTTATTTGTTTGAATGACCCTCCGATGTGTATATATATATCAATTGGGGCGCTCAGACGAGTGATATATTATTTGTTTGTGGCTACCCTCGGAATTGAATATCAATTAGGTAAAGCTCAAACCAATTGATATATTTAATTTCATTTGTGGACTACCCTCGATGTATGAATATCAATTAGACCTTTCAGAAGCGATTGATATTTTAATTTGGGCTACTCAGATAATTTATATTTTAGACAACCCTCCAGAACCATTTTCTCTGAACTCTTCTCATGCAGCAGCTCACATCGTCTAGGATGTTACGGGTGCATATGGAATCACATATTATCTGGAAATTTCCATCACGATCCCCAATCAGCGTACAAATATGTAAACATGCACATATTCACATAATATCCAATCACACAATCATGTCATGTAATTATCATTTCAAACATCAAAAATTAGCTGGCAAGTGCAATGGTGAATCTGGCAAATTTAATTTTAATCCTTAGGCTGAACACATATTTTCACAAAAATATATTTTGACAACACTATTTCGGAATAGTGAAACCACCGATTACTATTCCCGAAAAACCTAAATCAACGGTTCACTTAGTGAGCCTTGATTATGACCATTTAAGAATTTTTATCGCCTCAACCAAGCATTTAATGTACTTGAAATTATCACAAAATGAGCCAAACAACAGTACCCATTACATTTGCCGATTTTGTTTCAAAAAAATTATATCAGTCAGTCCCAAGGTTTGGGGGCCGTCAGACACCGACCCCTCACGGTCTCATTCGAGCTGGCTTGTTAAGTAAAATAACAAATGGGAATAAAACTCAGTAGGAAGAAGCCCCTACCTCTCGGGTTTGAGGAAACTCCTAAATCCGGTACGAGCCTCTGGCGTAGAGCGGTTCTCCTTCTTGTCAGAAGGCTGAAGCGATCGAGTTCTGCTGCAAATCCCAGAGAGAAGCTTAAGCTTCTCTCTCTAAAAACGAATTCTCCATGGCTACTGGTTCTTTTTTTTTTTTTTTCACGTTTTGCCTTCTTTTAGTTGGAGAAGAAGGGTCCTATTAGTTTATTTTTGTCGTTTTGTGACTTAAATAAATTTCAAAATAGTAAATTTCACCTTCTTTTCCGGTTTTGACATTGGCACTATCTGGAAGTCGTCCATTTCGTCATTTCTCTACTCCACTTATAATTTACATGAGTCTTGTTATGTGACTTCGTCGTCGAGAGTCGACACAGTGCGGCGTAATCTTATCGAAAAGCGTGCCAACTCGTAAATGCCAAGATATTCTGAAATTTCACGTGCTAACTAGATTTTTCGAGCGATTCTGCCCGATTGAAATCAGTTTAAATCATCAGGGTATAGAGAATAAATTACGGATTTTTAACCGAAATTTCTGATTTTGTAATCAGATTACGATGTGCCTTTTCGAGAGAGTGGAGATTTCTCGGGTCTTACAAGACCTGTATCAATTCAATGTATGAATATCAAATTAACGAATAAGCCTTTCATATTAAATAATATGTTGTGCGTACAAAAAGTGCTAATGGCGATTGCCTTTGGAGCACTTCTCTAAAAGTTTCGTGTCATGCTTGTGAAAGACACTTGTTTATTTATTATCAACAAATATAAAGGGTCGCATACTTGTGTCAATCCTTGCTTGAATCGAAACCATTATCAATTATACTCAAACTTGGTTGTTGCTCATACCAAGGGAATTATTGAGCCTGATTCTGTAATACTACGGATGCTATTCAAGCAAGTGTGATGGAGAAATGAGGATGTAAAGGAATTTCATCTGAAAAGGTGTTGGATGGAAAGCATAAAACACATGAAGCGCTTATTTGGTGACTTTTACCGATCGCGTATCACAGAAAACGCCATGTTTTTGGGCCTTAAAGCAAGCAAATCCTGGATGTGTTATAATTTGAAAAACATTTTATAGTAATATGTCAAACACGGAGATATTTCAACGTGTTTTCTGGTCATTCAATCCATCTATTGAAGGGTTCGAACATTGTTGTCTCGTACTGAGTATTGATGGTACACATTTGTATGGGAAGTATAAAGACACGTTATTGATTGCTATGGGGTGTGATGGAAATAATCAGTTGTTTCCATTGGCATTTTCTATTACAGAAGGCGAGAATATTGATAGTTGGAGATGGTTCTTGGCATGTATCAGAAACAAAGCAACTCAACGGACGGGGATTTGTGTTATATCTTACAAACATCCAGGTATTATGGCAATAATGAGCGATCCTCATCTTGGTTGGGCTGCATCATCTGCCTATCACAGGATTTGCATGCGTCATCTTACAAGCAATTTTATGACCCGCTTCAAAGATAAACTCTTGAATAATTTGGTATGCAGAGCAGCTTTAGCGACTACACAATGCAAATTCAATAGGCATATGGCTATAATTGGGAGAATTAATTCTTAAGCACAACACTAGTTAGAGGCAATCCCTCTTGAGTTATGGGCACTTTCACATGATGGAGGTCGAAGATATGGGATAATGACAACCAACATGTCAGAGGTATTTAACAGTGTTCTTAAAGGAGCTCGTAACTTATCAATCACTATATTAGTTCAGTTGACCTTTTTTTGCCTTAATAGTTACTTTATTGCAAGAAGGGAACAAGGTCTTTAGCAGTTGACATCGATGGAGTAATTACCTCCTTATGTTGATGCTCAGATTAAGGCCCGTGTGGTTAAGGTTGGATCAATGGAAATTGTTCTCCACGATCACATTCAAAGACGATATCATGTCAAGTCAAGGAGTGGTTAAACATAGAGCCTCAACTTACATGACCAAAAATGAAAATGTGGTAAGACACTAATATATGGATTTCCATGTAACCATATCATAGCAGCATGTCATCATCGATGTGTTGATTTTTTATCATTTGTTCAAGGCTACTACACTACGCAATTGTACTATGATACATGGGCAAGCTAGTTTCATCCCATATCTAATGAAGATGAGTGGCCTATTTATGATGGTCCTACGATTGTACCTCTTGAGTCAATGAAACGCATAGTCAGTGGACGTTCTAAATCAACCCGTTTGCATAATGAAATGGACATTAGGGAGGGGAAAACTACTATCACATGTGGGTTGTACAAACAATCGAGTCACAATCGGCGATCTTGTAAGAATAGAAATCAAGTTCAATGAAAGAAGTGAAGTAACTCTTTTTTTTTTCCTTTTTTTTTTTTTTGTAAGGCAATTTCCTTGTCATGTTTGTAGTTTCTTGTGTAAGACTTATTTACGAATGTGTATTTCTTGGATTATAAAAGACTTGTGTACCTTATTTAAGTAAATGATACATCATTGTTGTACGTGGTTTTTTTGTTCATTGCCTTAGTAATTAGTAATTTCATTCATGACTATGATACCAGTATCTCAATGTTTTTTGTTAATAATTATACCGAGATCGTGTTATCTGTTATAGATATGGCATTCAAAGTGTCATGATGCAGATCCTTCAAATCCATCTGTCTTGGTATTGCAGGACAAACACAGGTCGCACTTTGTAGATACAGAGCAAGCATGTATTTTATTAAATATAAAATACTATTACATATTGTAACATTTAATTCATATATAATCAATTATAAAATTGGTTTCTTCGTTACTTGTAGTTCCAGGAAGTACTCCACCCTCGCCAGCAGATGAAAGCCTTCATCAGCATGTGGAGGATGGATCTAAATGATCGCCACGCCACAGTGATGCTGCGAGTTATGGTAGCATATATGGCTTGGACACATCATGATCGATTAGCCACTTATCCTTGTCTCATTGAGATGGTGGCTCGAGACACTACCGTTTCATGTACCTCGGAGATGGCGATCCACGTTCTGAGATGTTCACTTATCATCCACTTGGAAGCCGTATCCATGGACCACGGAGTCACCGGGACATGTGTGTTGATGTGGCAAGTTGTGTGGGGGTACATGATGTCACCTCCGTGATCTTCGGAGGATCCTCTATCTGTACGATTGGTTATGTGACCAGTTATCTGTGGCGCTGATGCAAATGAGGTCACTTTAGAGCGGAGTGCGTGTGGTTTCATCTTAGCGTTGATGGGATCTTTTTTGTTTGCAGATAAGAAGGGAGTGCATTTGCATCTGTGCTTTCTCCCACTACTACAAGATTTGACGCAGATTGCGACTTATAGTTAAGTGGTCTTGATCTGATTACTAACACATACATATCGAGGGTTATCTTGGGAATCGACGGATCGTGAATCCGGTATTAAGCGATTGTATTACAACTGTTCTGCAGTATCCATAACTTTATTTTATTACATACTCTTTCATATACACAACAAATCATTAGTTTGTTTACTTTTTATTTATTTTGTATTCAGCTATGGTCTTGGGAGAGACTTCACATGGGGTGACCCGATTTTGGGCGACCATCAACATATTCAGCACCTTTAGACGCTCATGCCTTACATGATGATGACGCCGATGTCGTCGATGGAAACGTAGCTAAGGTTGTCCACGATGGCTTACCGACTAAGCCTACGATTGAGCTAAAGCCAGCACTTCCATTAGGGTGTAGGTGAAGAGTACCTTTGACACGGGTGAATAACCCATCCGGTGTCTTTCCTCTTGTCTGAGAGATCCCGGCTAGATCACCTTGGACTAAGTGATCGAGATAATGGCATATGTAAAAGTATATGGTTCTATAGTAATTTCATTCATATTCACATAAACGTTATTGACGTCAAGTGTAAATGTGTAGGTCTTATGGCAGCTATACATCGGAGTTAGTTGTGAAATTTCTAGGATATCTGCTTATCAGTCGGGAAGTACATTGGACGGTATCACCAGCTTATATGTTTAGAAGTTGTTGAGTGACACCATCTAGAGCGAGTCTTGAGCTATTTTGGGTTACAGCAGGAGATACCTCCATCGTGCTCTTATGAGCAACAATTACATAGAGTGGATGCACGTGGACGACTTTAGAGAGATTAGGTGACGTATCATGCTCCATACATTACCTTATGGGATACACAAGCGGGTAGGATCATCATTGCACTCCCTATGGTGGAATGTATGGACTTAATGATTCGTATATCTTGATAGTATCGTCATTGACATTTATGACCACCACCACTCCGTAGGGATGATATGAGGTTTCATACTACAATCGGTACTACTCAGGTTTTGGTAAGTTACAGTCCTTTGTTTCTAAAGTGTTTTTCAAATTTGAATAAATAGATTATGTATTTATAATTGTTTGATTGGTTCTTTTAGATCTCTGCCATGGCTGACATAGATAGTCACTCACGTGGGGCTACCACCAATTTGGTGTACAACTTACATCATATCACTATATCAATGTTTTGAGATCGGAGGGCATCACATCGTGACTACGATCGAAGGCATCTCTTAGCGTGGTGTCACGTTTGAACAGGTGTCATATCAGCAGTTCGTATGCAGCCCATTCGAGGTAAAGGGAGAGGGAGAGTTGATCGGCGAGGTTGTGGTCGAGATGGTTGGCGAGGTCATGGTCGAGATGGTGAGGAGGTTGTGGTCTGCTGAGCCGACATTCTTATACTTCAGTACCACTTCCTTCCCCTTTAATGCTTACCCATCACGAATGCTTTTATAGCATGACTTGCATCACCTTCCATACCTGCACGCCGCATCTTCCGTGGGTTGTGCGAGCCCGACCCGTAGGCGGTAGATGTCAGCGCTGTCGTCCAGCCTTTATCATCCTTACGTGCCTCCACGTCGATGAGACCGTAGTTGACCTTGTGTCGAGTTGGGTCTTGGCTTCCCGCCAGACGGCGCCATTGCTCGCGTATATGTCGAAATCTCTTGTCCAGTCGTTTCATCGGGCTCCGTCAGGCTCCATCGTCTCCTCGGGCTCCATCGACTCTGTTGAAGGATTCAGTGAAACCATATAGATCGATTAGATGTGTGTCCCAGGCGTCGTCACAAGAAATGAAGGCGATTTTGTGATTCATTAATATATGTTGATATTTGTATACAATTTTTTATATATTTATATGATTTGGTTTGCATGAAATCAGAGTTTCTTGTTTATTGAATTGATTATAATTTGGATGCATGTGAGTGATGATTTATATATATTAACATTAACGCAGTCTGAAACACTGAGTCATGTCGAGTTTAGCATGGCGTCAATTGAGCATTCAGTAAGGTATTCAATGAATATACTCTGACTTGTGAAATAAAAAATAAAACTTACAAATATTTGCAAAATAAAATTTGCAAGTTTATTTGAGTTAAGATTCTGTGGCTGTCTTGTTGTGAAAATTTAAAAATATTCTGAATATATTTAAATTAATAAATAACTTGTATGCTAATTTGTATTGATAAATAAATTATTTTAATATAAATAGTAAATATATATTATTTAATTATTAACATCAAATCTATATTCGAATCCATTAGTTGATGTAATTTATCGAATAAGTAAATATTTTGTTTCAATAATTTTTAAAAAAGTTGATGTAAAAAATAATAATAATAATTTTTTTATAAATTTTAGATATCATCAAATGTTGTTGTCAATTGAATTGATATCTGATGAAGCCGCTGTCATGTTGGATTGAAAATAGCAAATGAAATGCTTATTCAGGATAGGCTTTTGTCATGCTATCATTTACATAACCCAAACACACTATTTTAAGAAATAGTTTCAATTCAAAACTAATTTTATAATTTTTTTTTTAAAAACACTATTTTAATAGTAGTATTTTAAAACCAAGTAGGAGAACTAGGGAGCAGAGATGTGAAGAGCTGGCAGTCGTTCCCTATCAATATTTGCATAAGGAGGACACCTCACTGGTGCGCTTCCTTATTTCCTAGAAAACCACAAGTACCAAAGTACCCTTCCATTTTTCAGGAAATATCAGGAGAGGCCCTCAAACACCAGGATGCAGCCACGTCCTTCCCTGCCGACATATTGCTGTGTGGGGAAAGCTTTTGAGCTTCTAATAGCAGAAGCACACGTACTCTTAAGTGGGTAATGTTGGAAAAAAAAAACTTGGGTCATTCCATTCCACCATACTTTATTTCCTTTTATGTATTCTAGTTGCTTGTCTGGTAGTGGCTTCCATGGCAGGATGTTCCGATCGTACTGCCTTTTTGGGATCATCATATTTGGATCTTCCATTTCCATAATCAGTTAACAAGATGTGGTTTTGATTTCGATCCATCCAGAAGAATTTGTGTTTGCTTTACCTTTTCTGGCCTGCACCCATTTGGGCACCTCCAACTTTTAACTATATATAGGTATCTCTCTACCTGAGACATTCCTTTGTTTCGTTCTCTCTATGCCTCAACATGGTAACCAGAAAGGTAAGTTGAAGGCTTTGTTTGTTTGTTTGTATGTGTGAGAAATGGAGAATGAATATGATGGGTGATTTGAATTTGAATTTGAATTTCAGGCACTTACTCTGAAGAGGCAGTTTGGTAGCTTGTATGTGGAGAAGCCAAGGAAGAGACTAAATCATCATCATCATCATCATCATCATCATCATCACCACCATCTTCTTCATCATACCATCAAGGGAAAGGGATTTCAAGAAAATTATAGTATTGCTGATGGTAGAGGGTACAGTAGGAGAGCTCTGCTCCTTCACTATTCTCAGAGCCTCAGAAGTCTGCCCAGTCAAGCATCTTCATCCCTCAATTAAAAGGGCTGTTTCTTCCAAACCAGGCCATAAACAAAGTACCACAACAATTCCCATCTCATTTAATTATAATAGCATCATATACTAGTAGAAAACCAGCCCAATTATCAATGAAAAAGAAGGAAGAATCATTCATCCCCATTTAGAACTTTTATAGATGGCTCAGTCCTTGGTTGCATTATCAGAACCCTTTTATCATTTTCCTTGCTGTTTGTGATCCCTTTGCTATAAATACAGTTTCTGATTGTGATCTTTTGCTTTAATAGATTGCTGCTGGTCAAAACAAACCAAAATGAAAAAAAAGTTTCTGGTTGTCTGAAATTGAGCTCTCCATTGCAAGCCTTGTTAGATCTTTTACTACGGTACACGCTAAGAAAAATGAGCAAGAAGAGGAAAGACAATGGATCTCAAGAGATAATAACTTTGACGTTTCAAGTACCAAAGGTGAGATAAAGGTTGAGGGAATTCTTCAATTCTCTATAATGTTAACCAATATGCATTACCCTTTTGTTCTGGGCAGTTCTTCCTCATGAAATTCTAGTACAATGATTATTTCAGGTGCAGAAGAAGTTGGGATTCATTGCAAAACTCTTCAAACCATCACCAAAGCTCAAGTAAAGCTTCATTTAGGTAGTAGTCACATCCATTAGTTTTCCCTATAATGTTTTTTTGGCTTTTATTTTTATTTTTATTAACTTTATTTCTTCAATAGATCATGAGCTCTGTTTCATCCATATAGAACAGAATAAGTGAAGACAAGATAATGTAAGAAATAAAGCTACTATGAGATGCCTTGATTGTATTTTTACAGGAAAAAGAGATTGTTCTTTCACACATGAAACTTTGGCACTATGCATCTTATGTTTATTTAGTAGATTGAAGAATTCAGAACCTAAGGCTGCTGGCATAAACAGCTATAGGAACACTTACAACATGCTTTCTCTTCCTTAGTATCATCCCCAAATGTGTAGAAAGCATTTGTTGCCTCAGTATCTAGAACAATTATGAAGGAATCACTGAAGCATTGGCACTTATGGAAAAAGGGCTTGTGGTGAAACGCTAACTTCGACTCCGAGTGGATCCCTGACAGTGACCCGGTATGTTTCATTGTGACCTCCCACATTTGTCACTCGTCGTTTCACCTTCCTCGACCCAACCAAATTTGAAATAGTTAGACTTGCTGTGTTCAAATCTGAGCACCATGCCTTTCTCTTAGTCGGGCATCCAACACCAGCTGCTCGTCTCACAGAGTCATCATCAACGCCTGGCTGTACAAAGAAATTGTATGTAGTCTCTGAAATAGGTGGTGAACACCAGTCCTGGGTCGATGGCACTGAGACGGGTTGATGGATCCAGCCCATAATCAAATGGGGTTGCAGGGATATTGGGTTGGTTTGCTGAGCTGGGATGGGGATCCAGAACCATCAACTACGCCCGGCAGTAGTCATTGTGCTGATGTGATTGCAGCAGGACCCCAGTGAGGGTGATTTTTGCTTTATCAAAGCAGCCACACCAGCCACATGAGGTGTAGCCATGCTGGTTCGGAAATAAGTGCAAAATCTTGCACCCTGGATAGAAAGAACAGCAAGAAAATCAGTACATCTTGATTGGTCAAAATTCATCAGTGTAAAAAGCTTGAAATCTTATATGAGTTATATTTTTATTTTATTTTTATTGTTTATGAACTTCAAACTAAATTTGAAAGACTGATAGGTAGAAAATCATCTTTAGAGTTTTAAGGTCATGGATTAATTTTAGTGGATCAACTGAACAACATTGGAGATTGTGCTACACTTTAGATGTGATGATCTCTCCTTCACTATTTGACTCCATATACTTTATATTGAGGCCTGGAGCCATTGTATTTAGTTTAAGGACATCAGCAGTTTGCAGAGAGCATTGTTCCACATCAGGACCTAAGGAAGAGTAGGATGCCACGACTGGCGCCTGCCCTGTATATATTGCTTGCCTTCCATCCAAAATCCTAGCTGTTGCTGCAAAAGCAATAGCAGCTCATTCTGCTTCTAAAAGTTTTAGAGTTATAGGCTTCCTTATAAAGCCTGCACAAAGATCTCTTTTATTAACAAGTATTAAAGACTTTTGAGAGTTGAAAAGGGGGAAGAAGGCATGGCAGGGGGAAAAGGAAGAAAAATGAAACAAGAGAGCATAGAAAGAACATTTCACTGATTATTTACATTCTATATTTAGAGAAGCAGATTGATATCAAATTTACCAGCTGAGGAGATCAGGATTTTATGAAAAATCAAGCGCACTTTATAGTAATGATAATTTTGAGGGTAATTAAGGCAGTTTTGTTAAGAACACTTTTAACCAAGTGTGCCATACTGAGGAAGCTTCCATGTTGTTTAGGACAATTCCAGGGACTGGTATGGTCATTGTGGTCCCCTTCACTTGCTCTGAACCTATATCAGGATCCATGGTGATTATGAATCCAGCAGCTCCTAGTTCCCGAACCGTGTCTGCGACTGCAGCAATGCTTGCAGCTTCAAACTCAAAGTCAAATGTGTAAGTGCAAATGATAATCTTTCCTTGAACTAATGATGGGATGAAGAGTTCCTTGTGTTGGCAGCTGTCAATTGCCATGGCTTAGCTGTGTAATTTTTCACGACAGACATCAGCTGCTGCAGCTACTGGAAAAAGTACTTCTCCCGCTGTTGGAGCTGCAAAATTGAGGACAAAGGGGCATGATTGTTTCTCTTCCAGAAGTTGTAACTTTACAAATAAATGTTCATTTTGGAGAAGATTGAAGAGTTATGCATAGAAATCGAAGAGAAGTAGAATTCAAATTACGTGCAAGGCCAGTGCCACTGAAGCTTTGCCCGTTGCCTAATTTGATAGTATTGTTATGTTGCAGAGTCAGTGATGAGCAAGCACTTGTGATCCATGGGCTAAAAAGAAAGGATGGTGCTCTGGAAGGCCGCCATTGCCAGCACAACTAGACTACCAGCACACCAGCTTTTGTTGCCAGCAACAACTGTATTTCTAACGCATATTGAGGAAGCAGCAGGCCCAGGGATGCTAGATATGAAAGCCCTATTGAGAGCTCAGTATATCCAACTCCATCTCTTCCACTGCTAAAGTCAAGGCATATATCAACTAAAATGAGTTACTAGTCAACATTTTGAATTCTAAGCGGGCTCATAAACATATTCAAAAACCAAAAGAAAAGAATTGATCAAGTATACATGTAGAAGCAGTGATTGAGACTAAACCTGATCAACAGCAGCAACAACATCTGACATGTAGCCTCCAAAAGAATACAAAGCTTTGTACACGGCAATCCTATAGAGAGATGATTAGAAGCACATAGAAAAAGAGAACTGACATAACATTATTTTCTATTATATTGTTTGCATAATTCAAATTTGGCATTGATAACATATTGACTATAAAATATCTGAGCATGAAGTAAACTAAGATTAACTAGTTAGAAAAACAAAGCTTGAAAAAGCAAGTTATACAGTGTGTGAAGAGGCTTCTTTTATTACCTGGCTCCAGGGGCCATGCCACTAGCATATCCATAGTTAAAACCATTGGAAATAACCGGAACTTGGTGGTTTCCAGCGGCAGTTGAGGCTGTGTGGCTGTCAAAACACTTAGATGGATAATTAACATGATCATATTTTTCTATATTAGCATTAAGTAACAGTAGAGTGCACAATCGCAGTTACTACAATAACTAAGATAATAAAAGATAGCTGACAGTAACAAGCTCAGATCTTGGTTGAGTTCTGTGCATTGGAAAACCAGTTTGCAATCACCCCCAAAGAGATAACTCACCTTCATGGCCATCAGCATCAAAGGGAAGCATAGTCGTGTAGCATTGAGATCACCAGCAGCGTTGCAGCCTGTGCAAATGTTGTGCACCTACTATCTTGCCATTACATGTGTTGAAGGAACCTCCTGTAGTGCATTTCCCTCTAGTTAGGGCTGTTTGTAGGCATACTATATTAGTACCTAGATATGGCAGAGGCTGGGTGAAACTTGGATGGTTAGGATTGATCCCAGTGTCTATGAAGACAATCACTATCCCCTCTCCAGAGTTCGTAGCTCCTCCTAAAATTGGCCAAACACCAGAAGGAATCCCCAGAAAATCAGGTGTATGAGTTGTATATTTCTCCATTTTGATATCTTCATGGACAGCTCTAACTTCCTTTGCATTCTGAAGAGTATTGAGAGCCTGCAAAAGTTATACTTCCATTCAGATTCTTCTACTAATTTAACTGTACTTTGTAAAACCAAGCGGAGTAAAATGAAACTTTGAAGATCAGATCCCTGAAATAAAGATTATAGCTCATGATTGCTGAAACAAGTTGGGTGACAGCAAGTCATGGGCGGCTTATACTTGACTAGTAGGGATGGTGTAGAAAAAACCAAACATTCGAGGTTCTAATACATGAACATGATATGCATTTATAATTTTAAACACTAGCTTATTAAGGCTTAATCTCCACCCGTCATGGATTTACCTCTTCAGACATGATGTTGACTGCAAACCCATTGAGCAAACGAGTGAAGCTATAGAGCTTGTTGTATGAACCTGTTTGGAGGAGAGATCCTAGGAACTTGTCATGCTCGCTACTCATTCTCTCTTTGTAAATCATGTACTCTTCAATTCTACACAAGAGTGTTAGTATTAATAAAGAATAAAGAGAAGTTGTTATAAACAAAGGCAAACTTTTGCTAGATATGAATTAAAACAATGCGTTGAGTAGAGTCAAACATGAGATGGCTTCCTGGAGTTTTGCTAGATAAAGTGGATCATCCTCCATTAAAACCATGAAGATCTTAGCTTCTGCTAAGGATTCAAATCTTGAAGAAAGATGCTTAAAGAAAATGAAAGATGGAGATCAGCTCCATGACGTCTGAGAAAAATGTATCTTAAGCTTAAATTGATGGTGCTTTTCTTGAATGGATTCACCAAGTGAAAGAATTTGGTTCAGTGTAGATGATTAGGTAATGGGGTGAAAGGGTGCAGATCTTTATGCATCACAACCATGAACCATCCATGTATTTCTCATTTTCAAACCACTATGCATCTCTCTCTCTCTCACCAAAACACAACCAGTGTGTAAAATGCTTTTCTGATGAGTCCTTTCATGGAATTGTTGCAGTATGGTATTTCCCCTAAGCATAACCGTCTCCTACGGAAATTGCATCAAGGAAAAAGCAACTTGAGACAGATGGGAAAAGCTGGTGATAGTCAAGCATTATGATCATGTACCTGCCTAAAAAAGAGAACTATTATGCAAAAGAAAATTTATCATAAGCTCCTACCTGACCAAGCTCTAACGTGTTAAACAATAAGCTTCTTACAAGCTTCGAAACACATGAATTTGGTTTTAATATGAATATCATACTTCGCATATAACATCAAAAAAATAAATAAATAAATAAAGACTTCAATGCTAAAAAAGTGAATCATTTGAGCAAATATCCTTGAGACCGGATTAGAGAGCACAAAGCATGGGTTTCTATCTTGGTAGCCCAAAATAACATGCCATTGAACTCCTTTTTCCATGTCTTTTGTTTTTCATATTGAACTCAAATCTTACAAGTTTAAACTTTTAAGAAAGTTGATCGTTTCACATCTTTAACCAAACATATTTTCCTGCACAAATAAAATAAAACAAATCTTGATTAAAATAAAAAAAAATTTAAAATAGAAAAATCAAGCACCACTGTTACGGAATTTTTCTCAGATTTTCCCAGTAATATAAGATGATCAAGCTCAGGAGATAAATTGTCATGTAGCACATATCATAATATCACCATCCATTAGTCAAAAGGGAGAAATGTCAATTCAGGTCAAGTTCAGAGCTTCACTTTGAATTGGCAGTTTGATCATATAGCATT
The DNA here is from genome assembly GCA_016808115.1 of Tetrastigma voinierianum. Classification (NCBI taxonomy): domain Eukaryota; kingdom Viridiplantae; phylum Streptophyta; class Magnoliopsida; order Vitales; family Vitaceae; genus Tetrastigma; species Tetrastigma voinierianum. Next base: position 1,015,027 of record JAEQBH010001344.1, read on the forward strand.
CAATTGCCTATGTTTGAAGCCCCTTCAGCTGGGCTAGGATGTAGCAATATGGTTATTTACAATTCCAATTGTTTAAATCAGTAAAACAAATATGTCAAATGGATGAAAATAGAATTTAATTATTTACGCAGCCAATATCTAATCCTTCCTCAGTTTACATTCCAATTATCTTAAACAGGCCTGGTGGTCAAAATGAAAGAGCACCTCTTTCTGGAGATTAATACAAAATAAATTACGTATAAATGAAACACATTGGCAGTCAAGTCCCCAGCTGTTGATTCATTGTCGATGTAAAGCTAAAGGATTGGGCTACACGCATAGTTCTTTCATGTTTGATAAGAACGTGACGTTTGCGATCGAGGAGCTATTGGCATCTTTGCTGTCAAAATTATGCTCCCACAGAGCAATAGCGCCACTGACATGAACGTTGAGAGACCTAACAATAACTGCGGGATCTCCAATGCAAGCATCAGAATATGAATTATATCCACAGGAATACCCTCCTTTTCACGCCCAAGAACTAGGACCTGTTGATAATAACAAGAACACACACTACCTATAAATTTGGTGATACAATTGAGAAAAAAAAGGGAGAGAGATAAAAATTTCTTTTTGAGAAGTTAATAGAAGCGTTTCCATTTAACATATTAATATACAGAAACAAAAGCAAGCAACTGTGACCACAGAAAAAGCCGTTAGAGGTTACAATAAGATTCCAAATTCTTTTCCCCCTTCATCTGATCAGTTACTGTGTGACTAAATGACTAAATCTATGAAAAGTGAACATAAAACAATGTAAATAATATAAGCCAACAAACTCAACTTAGAAATAATCGATGTCCATAGTCCACCTTTAACCAATCAGGTGGTAAAGAGACCAGAAGGTTTGAGTTTTAACCATGCCTTACCGTCTTCTTGGGAAAAATATACTTGTCAAGGGGAATGCTATTTGCAGTTTGCTCCAAACCCAAGATAGAGTAGCCTTCTCGTTTCTTTTTCTCTAAGAAAACTTTCACACTGCTCACTGGAACTTCAACAATGGGAACCCATTTGCCAGCTGTCACTAGAAGAATTTCTATAGTCAGCAAACCAATATGATTGAAGTTAAATCGCTACTGAGTTAAATACCAGTGAATAACCAAAAATGAAAGATACAACTAAAAAGAAAAACTGCAAAGAAAAATTACTGAACTATAGACATGCCTTCTGAAAATACATAATACAGAAGGAGCTGACATGTAAGTGTACAGTTATATGAATCTCTTCTATTTATGTGGTTTCCTGCACCACAACCACAATTCTGCATTTCTTTTGTGACAGGACCTTGCTTCCATTATGATGGAACTCAAATAGAAAAAGGCAAAGCTGACCTTTCAAGAAACAAAGAATTATCTATTCTCAAATAATTAAAAAACAAGAGGGAAACAAGGAATGTGAAATTTTAGGATAGGTGGTGCACCTCAAACGAGTTGTTGGATTTGGTTTTACCATTTTCTTCTCTGTTATTAATTGTCTGTAGTGATGGCCTATATATGCACTACTTTCAGCTTCATAATACCAAATTGGAATCAAATATGCAGAACCACAAGGCAGGTGAAGAACACACTTCCTACATTAATCTAGAATAGCTGAGGTTTTGGAGGATTGCTCAGGGACCATTTTGACACAATGGTAAGAGGCTTCTCTAAACCTACAGGCAAGTAAGCCAGAGCTTTGGGTTGGTCTTATCTCCTATTGGAAGGAGATTCTGTTGTCACCACATCTTGTAAGACTAAGAAACGAGGAGTTTCATGGAAGATTGATAAGTGGTTGACCCAAACAGTAATATAATTTCAAAGTTAGGTTTTTCTCTTTAGTTGGGCTCCTTGTTTGGTCAATCATGAAGCAGCATGGACCAAACTTTTATGTTTGTTGTGCTGGGGAGAAAAATTCAATCTCCATCAGTTGTCTTGAATAGTATTGCAACCATCCTCAGATGTACAATCAGAGTTCACAAATAAAGAAGCTAATCATCGGTACATAGAATCCCAAACGTGCCAGCATGCATAACCTCACAATTAGATGAAAGCAATAATGTTTTAGAGGGACCATATTTTGATGGAGATTTAACCAAATTTCTATATTATAATCTAAACAACACTCTACCATGAATCAAAGCCAGGGTATCCTATGCCAAAGTATAGACCATAATGCGTGCTCAAACAATAATAGAGTATAACATTGCATCTGTCCCATACAAAAGGGATCACATAAAGAGGTCAATTGCATCTCTTGTTTGAAAAGAGTGACTCGATTAAAACTTATCCAAGCACCTTTTTCTTGCTTGTAAATTTTGGAAGAATTTCATCATGGCCCCTTCAAAAGAGGCAAGTTCTTACCTCGAGTACTTACTGTCTCTTTCCACACTTATGATTTTAAATGTATATATACATTCTCATAACTAGTTCTCAACCCAATTAACTATGACTCCACCAATTGAAGGGCAGGATATCAATGACCTTACATTAAATTGATGTATGGATTACACATAGTAAAGACAGATCATAGTGCATTATAGCCCTCACCTGATTAGTTGGAATTGTTTGTCATGTAGTATATTTGCATCTGCAATAAAGCTAAGCCTGCTGCTTCAAAACCTGCCCAGAACCAATGATTGCCAAAAAAACAGGATTGACCTTAATAAAATCACCAAAACACTTAAGAGATAAACCAGGCATAAATTGGTTCTTATGAGGGACCAACAAACCTCACATGTCCGGGCCAATCCAGCAAGATTAGGAATGCGATCAATAAGTGATGCGACAAGGATAAAATGTTGTTGACTTGCTATAATCCTTTCCATGGCTACACTTCTGTACAGCAACAACTGATCAAGAAGCTGATCCTCCTTTTCTATTTCTGTTCTCCATGAAAGTGAAAAAACAAATTGCACCTATTATGAAATAAAAAAAGGCTCATATGCCAAAATATATCTATTTGCACTCTGATACTAAGAAAAGTTAATTATAGATTTTGGGGAGCACCTCTCATTGTTTATTCTCATGCAATTCAATAGGGATGCATGGAAGAATAGGGACCCAAACTCATTATGATGCAATGGAGATCTTCAAGGCAAATTATGGAAGAAGGATAAACATCAGTTTAGCTGATGTTCTATTTCAGAATATAAAAGTACATTTACAAAATAAGATTAAATAATGACTTGTTACTCGAACTAGGTAATCTCATAAATGGGGGGGATATCGTTGTACTTCTTTGCAGATACATTCTCCTGTTTTAGCTTGCCATTCTTCTATCCTATTTGAAGCAATGTATCACCAAGTGGGAATCCCCTTTACAGGACAACTAATTTTCCCAAAAGCTTAAGCTGGTGGGATTCAAGTTCATAATTTTTAGTATGCGCCATGCATGAGGGCACATGGGCCACTCTCCGGCGACCCCCTTCCATCCTCGAGGTTGTTAGCTGTCAACAAGCCTCCCCATCTACCTATTTTCCATGTTTGCCACTTGGATATGTGATTTTTCTCCAATTTTGTTTCCAATTGCCCCCGAGTTTTTTATTTTTTTGAAAATCGACCACACCAACAGGCCATTCTAACCCCCATATGTGCACTAGGAGGTGTGTTCTCCCCTCTTGATCTATTTTTCATCCTTCAAATCTCTCACGGTTGTGCTTTCTTCAATTGTTGCTTTCTATGGCTGTTAAAGATACAATTTTTCTTCCATCTTGTCTGGATCTCTGGTTGTGCTTTCTTCAATTGTTGCTTTCTATGGCTGCTAAAGATACAATTTTTTCTTCCATCTTGTCCGGATCTCTTGTCACTACATCAAAGAAACTGATTGAGAATGAGAATTATTTGTCTTGAATGGATTCCATCGAATTGTGGTTTATTGGCCAAGACTATGAGGACCATCTCACTACCTAAGAGGCAGACATTCCCAAAGTTGATCGTGCCTTGTGGAGGAAGATGATGCCCAATTGTGTAGTGTCCTATGGCAATTCATCGATACCAAGACCTTGCATCATCTCAAGGCCTATAAGACTTACTACAAGTTGTGGACTCATACCAAGTTTATGCATAATGACATCGAGCACATGCTGAGTAATCTCATCCTTTGTTAATTTGAGACAAAATAAGATAGATTTGTCTATCTATATTAGCCGAACCTCTTCACTTAAGGAAGAGTTCTTATCCTTGATGTCAGATTTTACAGAGGTTGGGACTCGACATTCAAAAACTGATAGGATTTTTATGCTACTTACTCTCATTGGCCTTCGTTCAAACCTTGACACTATGAGGTATTTGCTCGGCAACTTTGTATCTCCAACACACAAGGCACCATGCCCTTGTGCTAAGCATTAGCCACCATGTTTGAGACAACTCCATTGCGATAGTAACATCATGCCATATCCAAGCTCCATCTTAGTGCAACAATGGGTGACAAGACCATGCTCGTAACTTGTTGAGCCACTTTTTTCATCACACACCTGTGCCGACTAAGGGTTGAATACCACCCCATGGAGCCCATGAGTAGTTGCCATCAAGGCTTGCCCATGTGCCTTTCTCATGTCTAGGGCCTTACATCAAAGGGCCTAGGTGTGACCATGCCCAAACCACCTGTTCTTTCTTGAGTCCCTCACCTCCCACCTTAAAAGACACACTAAGCCATTTTGAAAATGCCTAGAAGACACCATTCATCCTTAAGGAGGCATAATGGTGCAATTAATTCATTAAAATCCAGAAATTTCTGATTCTATTTAAGTCTCCCTTTTAAAAGTTCTTCTTCAAAGGCAAAACACAAGAATCTCGGCCAAGTAAGGACGGTGCCGGTTCTTGCCCCTCATTTGCCTTGATCCTACCTTGCATTGATCATAATGCACTCATGGAGCAAGATGTCACCTATGAGGCCTTGGTGCCAAATACTAAAATTCCAAGGGTTAAAAATTGTTATGCTGCAAGTAACATATTGCTGTGTTGCGAGTGACACATTGCTGCGTCGTGAATGACATGTTGCCTTGTTGCAAGAGACAGACTACTATGTCATGAGTGGCATGTTAGGCTGATTGTATTGTACATGCTACTCTGCATGTTACAGCACGTTCTTATGCTGAATGCAGTCTCTTGTGCCACCACGAATGCTACTCCGCTGCACCTCGTGAGCTACTGATGTTGCACTTGTAGCACCATTCTCCTTGTCTTACTCTTAAGGTCCTCGTAGGTGCATGCTGCTCACCCATGAGGTACCTGGGGCCAAGTCATCCAAGTAAAGGTGCTAACACCACACTAATATGAAGGTGAGGACCTATGAAAATTTCAAATCATAATGATATTTCAATCCATAGAGCATTACTAAATGAGATTGAAAAGCTGGCAATAACCCATGCCAAAAAGACAGAGTCCTCCAAACAACTAATATGAGGAATTCCTTCTCTTCTAGTAGTGTCCTTCCTTAGTAATGATTTTACCCTCTTTAAGAGATATTAGTCACATTAGTATTTGCTCTTCTATTGTATGGATTAATGTTTACTAAGAAGAATGCTCCTGACCAAATATTCTTTCCTATAAAGCAGCAATCATCATCTTTTAGATCATTTTCAACCACTTAGAAGTGTAAATAATAGAAGTTGAAATAACTTATCCAGGGAAAAAGAAAAACATTAAAGATAATCAACAACTCTGATCATAGTTATTTGAAGCAGCCAAACCGAGGCGCAAAGCCTCTTGGAGCCATGAGGCATAAGGTGCATACAGGCGTGTGCTTTTAAGTGAGGGTATCATACCTAATATAAATAAAATTATATATCTGCAATATGTGTTTTTTTAAATTTAAGTGAGGCATAGGACACTTGATGTTGCTTTCTTGGGGCCTCTCGCGCCTTTGTGAAGTCACTGCGCCTCCCCTAAGACGAGGCGCCAAGGGCAAGAGTGGTGGCACCTAGGTTTTAGGCGTGCCTTTCAGTACTATGAATACAATTGATAATACTAAGCAATTAAGTTGAAAAGTTAAAGACCTAAATGATTTAAATAGGTACTAAGTCAAGGCTGGATAAATATCATAAACAAAATCGAAGAATAAAAGCATCTCATTATTGTTCAGTTGAATGGAGTAAGCTTATTCCAAATTCACAAAACTTAAGCTTGAAGACCCAGTGCATAGAAAATGGCACATCCTGTTTGGGAGGACAATAGGCCATAAAAATACATAGAGAATTCTAAATGTATGTTTAATATAATATTGAAATAGGATTTTTCTTCAATCAAAACTAAATTAGAGAGGAAGATGTAAATGATGGTGGTGGCGTTGGATGCAACATGGCCCACCAGCACTGTTTTAGCTTTTTTGAGGGTAGGATAGTTTGCTCGTTCATTCATTTGGCCATTACTCTAAACTTAAACAGTTAAATTCAGAATAGTTTTCAAAAGAAATGTTCACAATCAGAATACAACCATACTCCAAACCATATAACAAGATAAAAATTATAAGTGGGAGAAAATTCTGCCCTCGAAGTCTGGCTCAAGTGGTAAAGGGGAAGGAGGGTTTGTGGGAGTTCCAAGTTCAATTCCCATTGGGGACAAAAATTTACCAGTCTAGGAAAAAAGAAAAGGAAAATCTACCAATCAAGAATTGGAGATAATTGAAAAGGTTGCAATAACATGCACTACATAAAAACAAGTTAAATAACATATGATAAGATCAAGAACACCAGGGTAAACAATATCTATAACATAAAAGCTTGGTACATAGTGGTAATGTCAATCACACAAGAAATAGCAGAAATATGCTTCTTACTTTATAATGTTGTTATACTGACCGTATGTTATTGATAATAATCAATTATACTATAGTAAATTCCCAAAGCTCTTACATACCCAGAAGAGATTTGTAAGTTTTGTTGTTGTCTAAGAAAGTCCTGGAGCTGGTGTCCTGTTTCTCGTGTTTACCAAGGGTAATTTTTTTCTGAAAATCCACTGATACATCTTTAGGCATCAAGGTAAGCAACTTTTCTTTGTTGGTGTCCATAGATCTCTCCATGCAATTTGAATCTTCATAAACAGATAACCTCTCATTCTTGATGGTAACCATATCCTTTGCCATTGCACATCTCAGATCTTCCCGAACATCCTGCAAACATTGAACACTCAGATACCAATCATACAAGAGAAAGCTGAAGAATCAAACTAATTTGCTGATTCGGAAAAGATGGCCACTTGCTCCATGAGGGAAGTTGAGACGCATTCAAACTCCAGTTCCTTCAATATGACAAAAAATGATTTAGAACTTATCATTGCTATGAGGTGGGCAAATATGACCGATCATGAGATGTGATTCTGAGGTTCATGATTTAAATTTTGACGAGCCTTGGTTAATTATGGCTGATGGGCATCGGGTGGCCACGTATTCATAGTAAGATGTACCTGAAGTACAATAATTGGCACAAAAGAATTGCAGAAGCTAGTATAACTTAATCACTCCAACCCCAGGAATTTCAGAATAAGCCTTAAGTGGTACTAAACAACATTGAAAAATGAAGCTCTTTCTCTTTCTGACAAAGAATATTAAAGTTTGTTGAGAATCATAGGATATTCTTAGAATATTCGTTGGTTTATCTCCTTCCTTTCTTGTATATTATTTTCCTTCCTTTTTGTATTTTATTTTGTTTCCTTTTTGTTCCATTCTTTTGCCTGCACCATAGATGTCTCTATCTTATGTAATCTTGACTACGTATTGATAAGAAAAACACTTTTCTTATATCCTTTCACATGGTATAGAGCCATGGTTGGTTAGTGGGCTTCACTCTTTACAGTAGCCTTCTCTTAGGAAGACCTTCTCGCAAACCTTCTCCGTTGGGCCTTCTCAGACGGACCTTCTCCAACGGGCCTTCTCTGTCAGATCTTCTTCGTCGGATCTTCTCCATTAGACCTTCTCCATCGGACCTTCTCTTCCAGACCTTCTCTATTGGACCTTCTCCGAAAAACCTTCTCCGTCGGACCTTCTCTAACGAGCCTTCTCCGTTGGATCTTCTCCGTTAAACCTTCTCCGTCGACTCTTCTCCGTTGGACCTTCTCCGTCGAACCTTCTTCGTCGGACCTTCTCCGTCGAATCTTCTCAATCAAATCTTCTCCATCGGACCTTCTCCGATGGACCCTCTTTGGCGGACCCTCTCCGGTTAAGTACATATGGAACAAGCTTGGTGCATATGACCTATATGCTCTAACTTGAAGGAGAGTGTTGAGAATCATAGCATATTCTTAGGATATTCTCTGTTTTATCCCCTTCCTTTCTTGTACATTATTTTCCTCCCTTTTTGTATTTTATTTTGTTTCCTTTTTGTTCCATTCTTTTGTATATATATAGGTGTCTCTATACTATGTAACACCGACTCACTCATTCAATAAAGAAAAGCACTTTTTTCTTCTCTTCTTTCACAAAGTTCATTAAAACGAGATAACCAAAAGGGAAGATATAATTGAGATGCTGGGGCAGCCACTGACAGTTCCCTCTGTGGGCGTGTGTATGTTTCACTTTCTGACAGAGAAAATTAAAGTTTATTAAAAAGAGCCTAACCAAAAGGAAAGATATAATTGAGATGCTGTGGCAGCCACTTACAGTTCCCTGGTGTGTGTGTGTGAGAGAGAGAGAGAGACCGACGTAAAGTTTCTTAAAAAGAGCTTAACTGGAAAGGAAAAGGATATTGGGATGCTGTGCCAGTGACGTTGTTTAGAGAAAGGAAGAGGTAACAAAAGCCTGGGTTTCTAAGGTCTCATGACTGGGATTGGTACTTGCTAGTGGGTGGCATTAGTCATGTCCAGTTTTCTGGCATTATAGTTAGCAAAGGATAGGATGAACAGGTTACGAGTTAGCATGAAGAGACCTAAAAATGTGGTGGATGCTCCATTAAATCTTAATACAAGGCGTGGTCTTCGAGAGTGAAAGTTGTTAGAGTGCATGATATACATTATGAATCAAAATCCTAAAAGCTTAAACAATAGTCTCTTTCCCATTGCATCAAATGTGAGGATCAGATGCTCCTTCCAAGCTTAGCATCTTTATACATGTAGATTTGTGGAGAAGATTCCAACTATGGACCAGCTAATGAGTTGGAACTTTATGACTTGGCAGTACACAAGCAAACAACATAAGAAACCAATCAACCACACCCTTATGGGAAATGCATGGCATGTAAGCTCTCTCTATTATTCTCTGCTTTGGTGTGCATTGGATGCTACCAGAGCTAGAGAAAGATTCTCAACGGGTATAAAGTTCTGTAGGACAGAAATGGAGAGTGTGGAGAACAGCTTTCAGAATAAGTGTTTTATATCAAGTTTTGAAGGCTTTACGTTCCCAGTGCTGAATAGAAAAGACATTTTCCTTAAATATTTGTTTGTTTCAATGTTAGAGGCAGGGAGCTTAAGGGTGTATCTTTTAAACTTCATTATTTTCTTCTTTTTTTTTAAGAAACAACTACTACATTGCAATAAATTAATGAGTAGAAAAAAAAAAGATGAAAAATCCTTCCACAATGTATAAATTCTGACAAAGGAGAATTGTTAAGGATTAGGTTCCTAATCCATTTAGGAATGCTTTCTCTCTTTCCTTTTCTCTTTAGTCTCCTAATTAGACTCTAATTTTGTTTCCTTTCTTTGCTCTAACACTTAGAGTATTATTAAATGACCAACTCTCCTAAAAGCTCAAGCTTTTAGGATTTGGATTTGATATGAATATCAAGCTTCAACACCCTCACTCACGTGCACACGGCCCCATACCCGCACACGTGAAGGAGTCAGAGTCCATTATGGACTTTCAAATAAACAAATAGAGTTACTGCTTTGCAAGGGGAGGTTCAAACCCGGGACCTCTGCTTAAACCAAAGCTCACGATACCATGTTAAATGACCCATTTCTCCTAAAGCTCAAGTTTTTTTACGGATTTGGGTTTCTAATATGAATATCATGTAAACAGGAAATATAAATCATCCATGTGTCCCTCCTTTGTTAATCAATGAAAATCAAAGAGTTGTTTTCTCTTTGTGGTATCAGATCACTTTTAAGAGCCATAACCCTCTTTTCGATTGGCCCTCTTCCGTTTGCATCCCTCTTTTCTAGCGAATCCTCTTCGACGAACCTTCTACCACGGACCTTCTCCGACGAAACTACTCCGACGGACCTTCTCCAGTGGACTTTCTCTTTCGAATCTTTTTCCGACATACTTTTTCGACAGTCTACTTTTTCCAACAGTCTACTTGCAAGCCCTCTTTCGATTACATCAACTCGCCGTGTAGTCAATTATGGCGACACGTTTAATGGTCATGTCTCACTCCGATCACATCAACTCGTCGTGCAGTCGATTCCAACGACACATCTTATGGTTGTGTCTCGCTCCGATCACATCAACTCGTCGTGTAGTCATTTAAGGCGACTTTTCCAACAACCCCAGATCTACTTATCAGATTAAGTACATGTCTAACAAGCTTGATGCATTAGGATTAAGTACATGTGTAACCTGTCACGCCCCTAACCCCCGCCTAGGCGAAAGAGGGGGAACACGGCAAGGGACTAGGACTCCTTTACCTAAGTTACTGACATAAGTGGGCCCATTTCGAAATATAACTAAATGTATCAGAATATAACTTAAACTTAATCCATGAGGAAATAAAACTTTGAACACTATCACCATAATGGTGTTCATAATGTCCTATACAAATATCTGAGTCTCATTGACTTATACATATACAAGTCCTACTATAAAAAATAAAAAAATAAAAAAACTTTACATGTACATATTAAAAATCAGAGGTAGCAGCGACCTATAGATGTTGACTCTTATTACTGTGTTAGCCCTCCTGTGTGCCGTACGGCTGGGATGTCTGCTTATTTTACGGATAAGAGCACCGGAATTGCTAAACATAGCAGTAAGGAAACATATATGACCACTTGTAGTGGTCCTCAATAACAATATACAATTCCTATTTGCACATTAGCTGTTCATATATCCAACTACTTGTACATTATGTCATTTATTAGAGTTCTTAAGTTCATTCTTCATAATACATAATACTTAGCTCTATCACATTTTTCAATTCAAATCATTGTTTTCATGTTACATGGTTCTTATAACCATTTCAATCACTTTATCTCATCTTGTGTTTTGTCTGCATATTCCAAGAAGTGGATACGGGTATAAAGCGCTAATGTACCCCGAAAGTCACTATCGGCTGTCTGAAACAATGATCACATGCTGTATTAACCCTAAATTTGGGCCTTTGTAATGACTCAAACGGGACCCTAATAGGCATGTCTACCTATCCATCTACCCGGAGACATATCTGAGACAATCAATCTTATTACATTTTATTAATGTTTCAAGCTATACACATCTCATATACATGGATAATGTCAATCACATGTATTCACATGAGATACTTTCAGACAGTATTCCTTTATACATATACTATAACCGTTACTTTTATCATAATCCATATGATCATGTTCTCAGTATTGCTCGTAATTCTGTTCATGTAAACATCGTTGATATAGCAATCACTTTTATAATTCTTTTATAGTTTTATTTATTAACTTGAATCTCTTTATACCAAAATATTTCCTACAAATAGAGCTCCCTTTAGACTGATTTCTAGGTACAATGGGGTCCAAATTTGAATACATTTATTTCAAGGAGACTTGTTCTCCTAGAAGTCTAGTTTACCCAGAAATTTAAATCACTCAAGTTGGATGAGTGATGGCCAAGTTATGGCCTAAACACTAAAGCTGTACCCAAACATACCAAAAATTGCCCGAAAACAAAGCTTCACTTTGACGAATTTTCTGGGTCCAATGGGGTACAAATTTGAATACACTTATTTCAAAAAGATTTGTTCTTCTAGAATACTAGTTTATCCAGAATTTTGAATCACTCAATTTGGATAAGTTATGGCCAAGTTATGGCCTAAACACTAAAACTGTACCAAAACATGCAAGAATTGTCAGAAAGCAGGGAGTTTCCTTTTGGCCCAGATTTTTAAGATCCCGATGGGATCGAATTTAGATCTACTTATTTCAAAGAGATTTGTTCTCCTAGAAGTCGATTTACCCGAAATTTGAATCACTCAATTTGGATGAGTGATGACGAGTTATGGCTAAAACAAAAGCGTGGGTTTGGAAAGGTACGATAGCCTCTCCCTAAAAACCCAGCATTTCTTTATACCTGACATTCCTCAGTGGGGACCCTGACCAACTCGAACAACCATATAAAGGCTAAGACTGACAACCATCATTATTATGCAAAGTTAGGGTTTTCCCCAGACGAGCATCATCAAAAAAGGGTTTCACGTTTAATTTATTATCTTAATCTTTTCTTTCTCTTCTTTCTTAACCTTCTTCTTGATCACCAACATCCTTGATCCACGTGACAAAATCACCGACTTTTCTCTTAACTCTCCATGTATAGCTCTCAAACCTGAGGAGAAATGTTCCTTTCTGAGACCAAATTTGGTCTTATATGACCACTGTAGGCCGTATTTGGCTTGTCATTTTTGTTAAGTTTTCTATTTTTTTGCATTAAAGTCCTTCCTTTCTCTTTCATTTACACTTCTACTTATCAAATACTCTACAATGGCATATAAACGTATTCTCTTATGATTCTTGAGTCCTTAATGTGACCTTTTACTATTCTATCCTTGACTCTTGTATTAATTCCGGTTTTATCATTTTAAATTCTTGTAATATAGAATTCCTGAAAAAATCTGAATTTTAACTTATTTTATACTAAACATTTTATAAAGCTGTTAGGTATATTTGAGTGTTCTGTAACTCATTTTGATCTATATGCTCCGAGCAGGGAGTGTAAAGGATTAGTTTCCCAATCCATTTAGGAATCCTTTCTTTCTTTCCTTTTCTCTATAGTCTCCTAATTAGATTCTAATTTTGTTTCCTTTCTTTGTTCTAACACTGAGAGTATAAACATGTATGTTCCCTCACTTTGTTGATCAATGAAAATCAAAGAGTTATTTTTCTCTTCACATGGTATAAAAAAAAAATAACTCTTTGATTTTCATTGATTAACAAAGTGAAGGAATATACATATTTATACTCTTAAGTGTTAGAAGGGAAAAGAAACAAAAAGTAAGCTGAAATATGAGGCTAAAAAAGAAAAGGAGATAAAGTCCTAAATAGATTAGGAAACTAATCTTTAACAAGAATGAAGCTTCAGAAAGTCACCATTAACTGTACACAGGCTGCCTTAATGTACATAACTAATGTGCAAGTATCTGACAGCTTTAAGAATGAATTTCCTTACTCAGTCCTTAAGAATCTCATTCCCTACCCTCACAACTCATTCCCTCTGATAAAGTCTCCCTTGCAAAGTTACAATGCATACTTTTTGACATATACATTGGCAGCAACCCTTATAACTACTGAAAATATTTATGAATTTTCTTTCAGAATTGTTAAGAGAGAAAAAAAAGAATCCCTAATTTTTATTATTTCACGGAAAAGAAGTCTAGCTTTTACATTACATATTGGACTTATATATATACATACTCATAGGACCCACAATCTGATAAGACAATATTAAGAAAACCTTTGTGCAATATCTAACACCTCCCCTCGAGTGGAGCATATATGTCATATGCGAAGCTTGTTACAAATGTATTTAATTCTAGAACCTCGAGAGATTTAGTAGATATGCGCTAGTTGATCCTTGAATTGACAAAACTAGTAGCCCAATGCGTCACGATGCGATCTTCTCTCACAATGGTAATCAACTTCAATGTTGAATCACTTTCATGTGGAGAGAGTGGATTGAATGTAATATGCCGGCGGCCTAGTTATCACGGATGAGCTTCATCTGTTCATCGCTCCAAATCTCGGCTCACGGAGAGTGTCTCGGTCATATGAGTTCACATGTTGCCGGGGTCATAGCTCGTCTCGGCAGCTAGATCTAGCCACTACATGTTGTTCTTACTCTTCCGGATATTAGGTTACCACGGTAGAAACCGGTACCACTGAAGTGGAGCGTCTATGCGTAGGTGAGCCCGGTAATCTGCATCGTAGCAACCCGCAGCGCAGGTATGGCCTTGATACCGTCTGTGCGGCACGGTGTACTTTGATGCTGTCGAAAAATCGCAGTTCTGACATCGATGGCTATCACATGGTATTGTAGGAATTGACTAACAACACTTACGGAAGGAAATGTCGGCTGATAATGATGAGCTGGTTAGTTCCCTACAGTCGTCGATATCTCCCAGGGTCTCCTAAAAACTCCCTCTGTCCTAGTACAAGTTTGACATTAGGATCCATAGAATTGTCGTAGGTTCTGATCCTAACATGCAGGTTTCTTCAAGATGTCTAAAGCATACTTCCGTTGGGAGAGGACTACACTAGGCGTTGGTATCTCAATTCCGAAAGTACTTGGTTTCCCGAGTCTTTAGTTTGAAAGTGGGTGAAAAGATGTTCTTTCAGTTTGAATACCATCACGATCCTTGCCTCTGTCAGCGTGTCATCATAAACAACCGGATAAATACCTTTGCGTGAGTTATGATGATAAAAAGCAGATAGTGCAACAGTACTCTGAAGCATGCAGAATTCTTGAACAACGAGACTAAGCAGTCGAGCCATGCCTCGAGGGGAGATTGTTTCAAACCATATAGAGAGCGGTGTAACCGGCACACTAAACCGGACTCCACGACAGCAAAACCGAGGGGTTGCTCCATATAAACCATGTGAGAATCACCATGAAGGAAGGTAATTTTTTTAATATCAGTGAAAAAGTGGCGAAGACATAGCGACCACTTGGAAGCGACCAGACGAAGGCGATCTGCGTAGGGAAAATTGTCACCATAATCGGAGTCATAAACGAGTATATCCTTTGCATGACAGCGGGCCTTAAAGCGTCGGCGACCATCGGGACCATTATGTATGTAGACCATGACGATATTTGAAACTTACGAATGGCGGAACAACAAGATCCAGTGCCCGGTGAGTCTGAGAAGCGACCATTTCATCTACCGTAGCTGTCGCCGGCCGGATGGAAAGTGTCTCATTAGTGTTCTTAGGAAGAGAAGCAGAGAAATGGTAAACAATCTCAGTAGGGGTGAAGATAATCGATGGTAACTCAAAATATTGTAAATGGGATGAAGTTGCTAGTGAAGCGTTACCTTTCAGAAGAAGCGATAGGCGAGTTATCGCGAGCGGAGCGGGAATGGGAGAAAAATTGGTCTGGAGAGGCCGAGTCGACAAGGGCCTCGAAGGAAACAGTGACACGGTGACGATGATAAACACGAAGGGACGAGAAGAGACATGCGTCAAATATAGGCGAGGAGATGGGAAGGGTACAGACTTAGAGTAACTTTTAAGAAGAGACTCGGAGGAGGAGGAGAAGAAGGGAGTCCTCGAAGAAGGCGACATCCGCGGAGAGAGAGTATCGAGTGAGTGGGGGAATAACAGCGATAACCATACGAAGTGGAGTAGCCTAGGAAGATGCACTTCGTGGCCTTGGCAGAAAGCTTATCTTGTCCTGGAGTGAGAATATGAGCAAGAAGCAAGTGCCTGACGAAGACACGAGGAGGAAGGAAATAAAAGAAGGTTTAGTCTGAGGAAAGAAGGCGTATGAGATCAGGCATGTAACATAAATGAGGTATCCGATTAATCAAATAATGAAACTGTAGGCATCCCAACGACGCGTAATGGAAGTGGCGGTCTGTTAGGTGGCGTTCTGATTGTTATGGTTTGTTAGATATGTTAAGAAGAGTAGATGAATGATCGATGTGGACCATAAACCAAATAAAATTGGAAAAAGCCTATTCTAAGACATTCTTCAACCAACATGCGATAAATAATGGGCGGGTTAAATTTCGCATAAAAATTGGAAAATGGAATATAGCTCAGCTCGATTTTCGTCAAAATGGCAGGAGTACATCGAAATAGTCATCAATGAAAGTGACAAAAATCACTTTGAAATCTAAAGTAGGCGGAGTCCGGCAAGGACCCCGAACATCGGTGTGGACAAGTTCAAAAGGAGATTTTGCTAGATTATTCAAGCGGCTGAGGCGGGCGCAGTATGTTTCCCAATTGTGAGGACTGCGCGTAGTGGCAATGAAGTGAGACGAGGGTGTCTTGGGCGGTAGAAAAGTAGGGTGGCAGGGCATTTGTGGATGAGGAGTGAGCGCGTCAGGTGGAAGCATAAGCTGGGAGATGATTGCGAGGTGGGAGTGATAGAGCCTGAGACTCACGTCCGTGCAATCGTCTTCCCAAGTACTGAATCTGAGTCACAAAATTTATCAAAAAAAATAATGGAGCGTTAAAATGCGAGTGATTTCTTGATGGAAATAAGATTAAAGGGACACTCGAGTATAAGGGCCAGTGAGAGGTAGGGGGAAGGGAGAGGATGAGCCCAGACTTGATACCTTGAGCCTTAGTTTGAACCCGTTAGCTAAAGATATGATGGTAAAGTAGGGGTAGTAGTAAGAGAAAAGAAAAGATCTTTATTACCATAAATGCTGATCGAAAGCACCAAAGTCACCAGAATCCGGGGTCGAGAGAAGATGTATAGGTAAAGCGGCGGGGCATTGCAGTTACGACCATGAGATCTGAAGTGACTTGGGCATGATGGCGAGAATGGCGTCTCCTTTCTTGTCGGTGGGGAATGCCCAAGGCGTGGAGGGCTCGAGTGCAGGCGGCTGAAAATGATCGGAATTAGAAGGCGCGGGCCACGTGGGCGGTGCGGGAGGTTGTCCGTGCAAGCGATAACAACGATCCGCAGGTGTGGCGAGCTTATTGCGATAGGTCGCGATGAACGTTGTCCTCTCACCAGTTTACCCTTGCGTCTCCCAGAAGGTTGGTGTGAGAAACTAACACGAAAATCTAAAGGGTTATCAGATGCATGAAGTCTGTGGAGGAGATCGGAGGGCGGCGAAACACATCGTCGAGGATGGGTGATAATTTGCTAAGAATACGATCTGGGAGGTCTCGAGATCCGGGACGGGGCGATGAGGTAAGGACCATGAAGGGCATGAAGCACCATTGTTGAGCCCAGCGTCAGTAAGAGGCATCAGTGTCAGAAACTCCTCCTTAAGAGAGGCAATCTGGCCAATATAATTAGATAAATCCATGTCCTGTTGTTGGATATTAACAATAACAGAAGCCACCTTATAAAGGCATTGGATATCATTCGTGTATAGAACTTGTCACGAGTTCCACGAAACTTAGAACATATAGCATGGCAGAAGATGAAGCAAAATTTTTGGATCAGCAGGCTACCATGTCATTTACATAGTTGTGCATCTATTTTCTTACGGTGCGTGTGACACTTTAGTTGCTTGGCATGTCTCACGGTGTAATAAGATAGTCCTCGCCTTGTCCACGTAGAAGCGAGTTCCACGTAGGTGACCGAGATAATTCTCAGCTGCGATCAATTTTCGATCTTGGTAAGTAGGAGATCGAGAGAAATAACGAAGTAAAAATAGGATTTTTGATTGCCATATCCACTTACGGAGATTGAATCACGTTTAGATTGAAGAACCACACAATAGGAGGCGAATCCCGCCGAGGTACCGTGGAGGCTTGAAATCAATTTGTGGGCGGAGATGAAGAGAAAAAGGAGCGAAGCGGGTGGAGAAGGTAGTGTCGGAGCGCGGAGGCAAAATGGAGGCCTAAAGGTGGATCGCGGGAGGGCGGCTCGGGGTGGACAGCCGGAGGAATGGAGGCAATGAGAGAGTGGCCGGGCTGACCTTTGGATGTGGAGTCCGGAGTCACCGGAAAAGGAGCCACGCGCCTGCGCACACGATGCCCGGCGCGTGGGCGGCCGCTGGGAGAAAGGAGGCTTGACGGCGCGTGCAGTCTTTGTCTGCCGGCGAAAGTGGCCACGAGTGTCAGTCAGGCTCAGTCAACTCTCGGAGTCTGTGATTTCGGTAGGAGAAGTGCAGAAAGTCCTGTGACGGCGGCGGAGGAGTGAGCGAGGCTCTTGGCTAGCAGTGCTTGTGCGTGACCGATTGCGACCGGCGAGGAGGGTTCAGAGGGAGGGGGAGAAAGAAGTGATCGGAATGAAACACGATCATTGAAAAAGTAAATTAGGTTTTCCGCTGGCTCGATACCATGTTAAGGAAAGAGAGAATCCACTAAATTCTTATTTCACGGAAGAATCCCAGCTTTTCATTACATATTGGACTTATATATACCATACTCACTTAAGGACCCACAATGGCAAGGCCGATAAATAAAACCTTTGTCTGATATCTAGCAAAGAATAACATAAAATATTGAATTAGATTAACAAGATTCATTAAGATTTTAATATTTGTGACACTAGCCAAGTTAAATTGATAGGATTGTATTTTTACTTCACGGCAAACTTTCACCTAAATGAAATATGATGGAGAATCTTTTCGATAAATAACCGTGGTGAGCCTACTTATTCACAATCCTAAGAAGGAACACATGGAGGCAATTTTCAAGATTTCCTCTCTACATGGCTTAGATGATTAATACTTTGTAACGTAAGTAGATTCATTGATTTCTTAAAAATAGATTCAATGAGATAATTAAGTTGCGGAGTATGAGTCGTCGAAAGTTCAGTGGTGATGAATGGATTATAATGCTTGTAATCTTTGAATTGAGTTGAATTAGGACCCAAACTTAAAGGATAAAACTAAGACTAGTATCGAGCCTAACCTCAAGTGACCTTGAATTTGAAGAATTCTCGATATTTTTTATTTATTTTTCTCACTTTTGTTTAAGTATCATTTACTTAACATTAATACTTGCTTTTTTTTTCTTTCCAATTTTGATTCTTTAATCGGACTTCACCAAACAAACATAGCTTTCCTATTCTTCCATTCTAATCTCAATCAAAAAGAAGATCCATCTCGGTAAGAGCCGATTGTGACCTTAAAGTCATTTATCTTCTGATACTCTTTGCTAAAATAATTTTTGATTGAGCATAGACTATCTAGTTAAGTGAATTAGGTTTAGAAATTGTGTTTTGATTAAATATCACGATCATATAGTGGAACGCTTCTCTCTCAAATATAGGGATGGTTAACCTAATCAAGTTAAAACCTCACGTGTCTTTTTGTGTGATTTTAAAGCTTCCTGTTGGTACATAAAAAATTATTCTAGTTGGTTGCAAGCCACAATTATCCAATCATTCAAATCATATGGGAAACAAGTAAAGAGCCCCAACAACAATCTTTTTCTTTCTTGATAGGTAAATGTTTTTTTTTCTTTCTTTGTCCACATTGGGACTCGAACTTGGAATCTACCATAATCCCATCTCATCCCATCCCTTTACCCCATGAGCCAACCTTGAAGGGTGAGCCATAACAAGAATCTTCCTTTTCAATTTGTGAAATGAGAGAAGAAAAGAAAACTTTTCTTTATTGAATGAGTAAATTACATAGTATAGAGACACCTATATATGCACATCAAGAAGTCATAAAAAGGAAAAAAATAAAATACAAAAAGGAAGGAAAAAAAGTACAAGAAAGGAATGAGATAAACCAGATAATATCCTAAGAATATCCTATGATTCTCAGCATCACTGGCCAAAAGCATATGGGTCTTATGCACCCGAGCTTGTTACAAATATACTAAAATCCTTAGGCGCCGGAGAACGTGAAAATATGCGCTAGTTAATTCGCTCGAAAAGGTTAGTAAAAGTAATAGTCATGCATCCACATAAGGCAATCTTCTCTCGAATGAAATAGCCCGATTACTTCAATATGTTTGGTCCTCTCTGAAGAGTGGGTTTTGAGGCAATGTGTAAGGCTACTTGGTTATCACACACGGCGTCATTTGTTCTGTCTTCGAATCTTGGATCTGAAGAAGGCTATTTAATTATAAGTTCGCGAGTTGATGAGTGCGTGGCTCATACTCGGCTTGACACTAGACTGGCCCTTTACATCTTGTTTCTTACTCTTCCGGATATTAAGTTTATACTCGATAAATACCTGATATCTGAAAAGTGGGTATGTGTAATCTGGCAGTGAGCTTTGCGATGCATCCTGATATCCAACAAATCTTGGGTATGACCTATGTTTTGATATAACACCCTCTAACCCGGTGTTCCTTTGATATAACGGAGGATACGGATCATAGCATCCCAATGACTATCACATGGTGACTCTGAGGAGGTGATAACTACACTCACGGGGAAAGGAAATAATCAGATTAGAGTGATGGTGAGCGTGGATTTAGCCTCCCTGTAGTCGTCCAATATCTCCTGGATCATAGATGCTCCCACGTGTCGAGTACAAGCTTTACATTGGATCATAGAAGTGTACAGGTTTATAGTCTAGCGTATCAATTTCCTCGATATATCAAGACATACTTCCTGCGAGGCATATACCTTAGGAATTAGACTAACCTATCTCAATCCCCAGAAAGTACTTAAGTTTCACCAAGTCTTTTGTCTGAAAGTGGTTGAAGAGATACTGTTTAAGTTTCGGAATACCATCATGATCCTTTGCTGTTATAGTAATGTCGTCCATAAGCAATCGGATAGATCACACCGCTCTCGAGGGGAGGATGTATGATGATAGAGAGACGAGAATGGTCGATGTACTCAGAGTCATACCAAACTCTTTATACCCGCAAGGAGACTAAAGCGGTCAACCCAGCTTTCGGGGGACTACTTTAGGCCATATAAGGAATGATGTAGTCTGAATATTTAACCAAACTCCCCCTAAGCAACAAATCCAAGTGGTTGCTCCATATATACCTCCTCGGAGAGGTTGCCATGAAGAAATGCATTCCTAATGTCCAAGATCTCATAGCAACCATAGAGAAGAGAAGACGACAAGACCGGTGTCAGGGAGGAGGGCACCATAGGAGATGAGTCAAAAAGAGGTTGCTTAGGGGGAAGGCAGAAGAGAGGTTGGTTTGGAAAAATAATGGAATGAGGGATTTGATCATGTAAGACGGATGATGGCATACGATTGATCAAACAACAAGCGGCTAAGGTAGCATCCCCCCAAAAAGGTTGAAGAACCTTATGATGGAGTAGGAGAGTACGAGTGGCTTCAACCAAATGACGGTTCTTGCGCTCAGCCACTCCATTATGTTGAGGAGTGTAAGCGCAAGAGGACAGATGAAGAATCCCATGCGAAGACCAAAAAGAGGAGAATGGTCCAAAATGATATTCCTTGGCATTATCACTTCGTAGGATACGTATTGAAGTATTAAATTGAGTTCGAACTTCTAGAAAATAAAGAATAACTCAGCTCTAGTTTTCATTAAAAATAGCCAAGTACAACAAGAATAATCATCTATAAAAGTGACTAAGTACCAGAACCCCAAGCTAGACTCAGTCTGGGAAGGACCCCAAACATCAGTGTGGACAAGCTCGAAATGAGACTTTGTCCATTGATCTAGGCGCTTGGAGAATGGGACACGAGTATGTTCATAGTGACATCACTCACACTCCGTTGAGAATAAGCCCCAGAAAAGCGAGGAACCGTCTAGGAACTTGGAAATGTCGAATGACAGAGAGCGACTATGAATAAGGAGAGGAGTATCCATGGAAGTGCAAGCAGTGGAAGATGAAGGCGAGTTGAGATGAAAGAGGCCTTGAAACTCACGTCCTATGCCAATCGTCCTCTCCGTACTCGGTCTACGCAATGTGACGGGAGTGCTTCAAGGTAATCAAATAATTAAGGTCACGAGTCAACTTACTGATAGAAATCAGATTAAAAGGAGAATTAGGAATATAAAGGACAGAAGTAAGGGATATGGAAGGAAGAAGACTTGTCGAACCAATTCCTTTAGCCATGGTTTGAGATCCATTAGCTAAAGTAATCGTGGGTAAAGGTGGGAAGAAAAAATGCTTTATTCTGGGAAATATGATCGGAAGGCTCAGGAATCAAGAATCCGGTCCGGATGGATGTGAAGGCAAGCAGGCATTACCAATCCCTAGAAAACAAGCGAAATGGATGCAGTTGCGACCTTGAGTGAGGTGGAGTACTCCTTATAGGTGGGGCGTAGAATAATCCCGCGGTGTGGATGAAATCCCTTTGGCAGCCGTAGAAATTGAAAAAAAACAAATGGCTTGACCAAAGCATGGTTACCAATAGGATCCAAAGGGTCCTTGAAGGTGAGAGAAGGTTGTTGCAGGTGCAGGGCCTCGAAAAATAGAGAAGAAAATCACGAAACAAAGGGGGTGTGAACACAAAAGGCGCTGAAACCACTCGTGCGGGACGGATCAGGGAGGAAACGAGGGAGCTATGCTTGTAGATCGGGTGCGGCGAGTCGGAATAACCTGGTCGAGTAGAAAAAGTGAGCCACGCGCCGGCAAGTGAGAGACAACGACGGAGATTCTGAAGGCGCTCGGAGGCGCATGGGGAGGTTGTTGTCAAAGATTCTTCAGCCCCAGGGGAGGAGAGAAGAGCGGCTCGGTGATCTGGTGTGGTAGTCACTGTAGGTTGGGTCATGGAGAAAGTCGGTAGAATAATTTAGTTGGGCGAAGAGAACCGTCGGCGACATCGAAGCCTGCAGGATGATTTGCGACTTGATTGATGTGATCAAAGGGAGATTAGACCACTAGATGGGTTGTCGGAGTTGATTACGCGACTAAACACTAACCCAAATCTTTCATGGCTCTGATACCATGTGAAATGAGAGAAGAAAATAAAGTTTTTTATTGAATGAGTAAATTACATAGTGTTATTGTATGTATCATACGTTAACATATTGGTTCGTATCTTATTAGGGTACTTTTCTTATAGGGTTGTAACCATTTAGGAAGAGTATCTTACCTAATGTATAGTCTAACCTTCTTGTATATATATGTATGATGACTCAATGGAAAATATAAGGAATTATTTCCTCCAACTATTCTCCTCTTGGTTTCTACAGTTTCTACATGGTATTAGAGCCTAGGGCTCGGATTTGAGGGAAATTGGGAGGAATTTCACGAAGAAGAAAGAGGATCTTAGAGGTGTTCTTTTGAAACACCCATCTAGAGGGAGAGTGGGGTGTCATCGCCCTTATAGGAGTGACCACCGACACTGACGCCGATGAGAAGAGCCATCAAGTCCGGTGGTAGGAAAAGTGCCTGTAGTGAGCTACTTGTAGCGATCTGAAGAATTTGGCTTGTTTCCTCTGGCGATGTCGCATGGGAAGCCCATGGGACCTTCTCTGACGACGAGCTTCTTTCTTCGGGCGTCGCCCAACCCTCGACGACTTCTCCTCATTTCTCTCCCCATCCTTGCTTGTCGAGGCGCTGTTCGCGCATTTGACCATTTTTGTGTTTGGCTGCCCTTTGCTCCTAGGGTTTCGTGATTTTTTCAGTGACTGTTTTGTGATTCAATAGCATCAATAGGTGTTTTGAGGTTTGTAGAGCCAAATTTCATTCGGGTGTGGTGCAATCCATGGAATTGTGGTCATTTTCTGTGCAAGAATCCCACCTTTACGTATTTTCGGTTCTCGGGCTTGTTTGAGTTATGTACGCCCCTTATAGTGTGAAACCTCGAGGTGGGTTGTGTGTCATTATTGCCATAATCTAGGGCATGTATGTCAGGATTATAGGAAGTTGCAAAACAAAAATCAAAGATTTCCGTATGTTCATGAATCATTGAAAGGTGTCTCTACTCCTAGCACTATGCTTGCCAGGTCAGGTAAACCTTTGCGTCTTATTTCCTCTTATCGAATGGGTCATTGATTTAGAGCCACGAACCGTAATAGTAATTCAGTTTATTTACTGGTTTAAACCACTCTTTTTACCTCAGGTACCCTTACGGATAGTCGACATCTTGTGTCAGGGGACGATTCATCTACTATTCTAATCACTTTGTGCATACGATACGAGTTTACGATTCTCTTTTAATTTAATTTGGTGAGTAAGCTTTCGCTCGTACCAATTGTAGTATCAAAGTTTTAAAAAGCGGCGTAAGGCGAGGTGCGTGTTAGTGGCGGGCGTAAGCCTCGAGAAGCCGGGCGTAAGCCTCGAGGCTTTGAGCATAAGGCACTGAGCGCCATGATATATGATGTGGCCAATATTTTAAGAATATATAAAATAAAAATAGCATAAATAAAAACTTATGAAAACAATTCATTAGAATTATTAAAAAAAGCATCTTAGTTAGCTACACTCACGAAAAGCAACAAAGTCATAAAATAGAAAATAGATTCAACTATACTAATAGTTTCAAACTTTAACAAAAAGCCATAACTTGAGTCATGAAATAAGAACTAGAGTAAATTGTTTGATTTAATTCTCCTCTCGAGGCATCATCGTATCATCGATGTACTCCAGTAGGAAAATGTCAGCTATCATGTATCCCCATTTTCATATGAAATCTTCATCTTCAGCCAATTGGCGTCAAATTGAACTCCTTCTTTGCCTTTGCCTCATGTACCTATTATAAATTATTAATTAGGTATAAATATTATAAGTTTTTATTAAATTTAATCAAATTTATGACACAATTTTTGAGTACTTACTTGGTGCTTCATTATGTTTCCTTTTGTAGGAATGTGAAGAAATCATGTGATGGAGTGATGCTTGAGTACATTGGGAATTGATGACCTGACTCTATGCATCAACATTAAATAACTCTATCATCCACGAAACTGACAAAGATCAAGGGGAGAGGGGATCTTCTTTCTCCTTGATCCACTCATCATCCGAATCAA